>JASPKZ010002304.1:1295000-1638088 GCA_030220185.1 Diploptera punctata | reverse complement strand
ATCGTACAAAAAATGTTGCCACTTCTAAATTATATTGTTTTTTTAGTATTGTAGTCGCAGTAAAGAGAATGCCTAAATAACTAGACACTCTTGATTCCCCAATCCAAGCTCTCACACTGGCAATAAAAATCTGCTCTGGGGAAAAATGCAAGTCCCCATTCACCATAATAGTTACTCAAAAGTCAGAAGTAATGCATAAAGTCGTTGAAAATTCACAAACAATTTTATCAGGTATCTAAAACTAAGACTTATAATTCACACAGAAACTCAAAAAAAAAATATCCCTGGGTATGCAGTATCATATCACTTTGGGTTAGATTAATAGACATCGTAGCCATGTCTTTATTCATTTATTTTGTGGATATATTATTATTTTTTTTTTCTCTGAAGTGATTTTCAAAATAGACGTATTTATCACCATACTTATAGAAAGAAGTATGCAATCGTTAAGGTATAAATTTTTTATTATCCTTATTTTTTTTTTTTGTTTTTAATAAAAACTCTTCGGCCCTATCAGTGTTAATGTTTATTTTGCCAACCATAATGTTATATTATAGTTTAATTTAATGCTTAGTCTAATTCGGCAAGGTCGTTTACCTCGGACGGAGCATTAATAAGAATGGTCCGCATCAAGGTTCCCTCCCTCAGCAGTACTACATTTTATGAATCAACATCATTTAAAACATTATAATTCATCTACTACCTGTATCCATAAATTTTTGGCCGCTTATGGTTTATTAACGTTCATCGACCGTTCGATAAGATCGATTAAATCTTTTCTGCATCCCTCTATTATGTTCTTTTGTTTTCTAATTAAAAGGACGTTTTATGCGACAAATGGTGTCCTAGTTCGAACCATCAGCTGACATAAAACTTGTAACACGTGGGAAAGTTTCGAAATCTATTTTCATACAAAAACCGTTACGAGATGTAATCTGATGTAGTGCCCGGCTACACAACGTTCCCCATCAAGTGTAATTTAGTTCAGGTATAGTTTAAATAAACTCCCGTTGAAACCACGATTTATCTAAATTTATTATTTATTTTGAAAAGGAAACTGCGTTCCACCATGAGAACCACTTTTATTTATTTTAAATAAATTTGGTTATTTAATCTTGTAAAAGAATCTAAGTTCCATACTTTCCATATTTGTCCTTCGACAAATTTAGTTATACGGGTTTTCGGAAAATTTCCAATTTACACCTACCTCCCGACAAATGCTAAATATTCCTGACTTGGTAAAAAAAATGGTAATAAATAATTTATTAGTTCAAGTTCCAATAAAAAATTTTCAAAACTAAATGGCCATCTTGCGCTATTCTTGATAGATTAACCAAATACTGAATACATTTTTCCTTAGTTCGAATCCAAGACTTTCTGGTTGACGGACATCCTAGCCAACACTTACAATTACACGTTGTTGCCAGATCAATCTGTTTCAAAAAAAAGTTTGATACTCTTTATTGATTTTTGGATTTATTTGATCTGAGGATTCGGGTAACAATGTATATTGGCCGATCCGATTATTTTTTAATGTATAACTCCCCCCCCTCATTCAAGTTGGAAAAATTCCAGAAACTTTATCAAAATCCCGTTAGATAGCCTCGCATACGGGACATATTTCAAAACTAAATATTCCTCGGACATATCTTAACATTCTGCTAGGAATATACTTGTATTTATAGCTAATTTGAACACTCCGGGCTTACCGTTCTCGGACAAGAAATCTAAAAAAAAACAACTGGTAGTCACCGTAGGTGAAAACTCATTTTACTGTTTTTTTTTTTTGACCTTTCATAACACTAGCCTTCACTCCAGCCGCCATCTTGTAACGCTAGTCACCAGGGTTCGAACCCGGGACTCCTTTCTCTAAATATTTTCTTAACAAACCCTGTAGTTACCCCTAAATTTTTCATATATGCTACATAAATATGTATATATATATATGACCTGTCATCTTCCACTAATTTAAACAACGTCGGTATGATTTCGACTTGACATTTAGTATTGCCAACATAGGAGTGACACAGTCCGTTTATTTATTTAATCTCCATATTTAATATATATTTTCACTCCAGCCGCCATCTTGTAACGCTAGTCACCAGGGTTCGAACCCGGGACTCCTTTCTCTAAATATTTCTTAACAATACCCTGTAGTTACCCCGTGAATTATTTCATATATGCTACATAAATATATATATATAACCTGTCATTTTCCACTAATTTAAACAACGTCGGTATGATTTCGACTTGACATATAGTATTGCCAACATAGGAGTGACACAGTCCGTTTATTTATTTAATCTCCATATTTAATATATATTTTCCAACGCATGCAGAAACGATCTGTTCGCAGGAAAGATCTAAAATAATTCCTATACAACGTTACTAAATTTCCTCATTTAATTCAACATTTCGTTCATATGTTGGTATCGCTTGAGTTGCCCTGAGGTAATTAATAACCCGAGACATTTAAAACCCTTGTACTTCAGTATTATATGGAAGTAATTTTCCACGAAGGTAATTAGTTCATGCTATTTTGTAATTATTATTGCAGAGAAATTATTTTATTACTATTTTTATTGGTCACAATCACCATCGGCAAAAATATTCATGTTAGTATGATGGCGCGTCATCCCCGTCCACAAGCCACGAGTTCGGTTCGCATACGTCGACATATCCCGTAAGGAGGCCACGTTTCAGGCCACGTTCCAGGCTACGTTTCAGGCTACGTTTCAGCAATGAGTTTGCCAATCTATATTGGTTTTATATTTTTATCCTATTCACTCCTCCTAATAAGTAAAATACTAATTTTATGTGCCTAAATATTTCCAATATTTATCAAGTGCATCTCAAACCCACATACCTTGAATCCCGCAAACATATTTCTTATGTATTTGCCACGAAAAATTTGCCATTCAATCCTGGTGCATCAACAAAATCTTAACATCTAAGATAACCATAGCACATAAAAATTCTTACAAGATATGGATGTTCAAAACACCTATTGTTCCCCTTGTGTGAATTATTCTACGTCTCTCTCTTTCTCTTGCCATGTTGTTTAATTAATTTTAATTAACAATATCAATTAATAATGTCCCTATGTTTCACATAAATCTTATACTAAATTGACTGTACGTATCTCAACATATAATATTTAACGTATTCCAAAACGGTCCAGGAACTGCAAGGGTCCGTTTCCCTATCATAAAAAATAATAAAAAAATATTTAGTGATCACCACCGCTGTTCACCAATGTTATATGTATGGGTAGCTATTTTTGGCGTAAAGGACCTTTGGAACATGGATTACTAGTGAACGGTAAGATCGTGTGATTTACCTAACGGATTACGTTAGCCGAGCGGCATGGCTGATGACTTTATAGTAGAGGGTTATTCGAGACAAATAAATAACTAATTAAATAACCATCTATATTTAAAAATTATTAGAACATATAATTACAAATAAATAAATTAGCCTAACTTATTCTAATACATATTCATGGGGGAGGGAAAGAGAGAGAGGTTAAAAAAAACCGCGGTAATGTTGAAATTCGCCCCATACCAGGCTAGTCCAACCCATATTAATACGTCATGCTACTTGAATTTTATTTCTGAAACCTATCCCTCTTGATTTTATTCTAAAGGCCCCTATTTTATCCTATTAAGAATAACATGTGCAGACTTACCACAGCCCTGCTGACAACTACAACTCTCCCGTTCAGTCACTTTTCGCTTATATCACTCCCATTCTGATGGCCTAACTGTAATCTCTCTCTCTTCCACCAAGCATAGTAAGTTCATAGGCCCTAACGGTACATTTGTCCAGCTGTCTTTCGAATGCGAAAACCTTGACCTTCTCATCCTTAGGCTATATTTCGTTTGTGGATGTTTCCAGAACCTCAACTGTAACTGTATATGATTTGATATAGACCTAACTGTACTAGTCAAGGTAAATCTGATTACATATTCTGTCTAATATGAAACCTATAATATTACTAATATGAAACCTATAATATTAATACTATTTAAAATAATTAATTAAAATATCTAGTCCTAAATTATCCTAAATTATCCTATTTATAACAGACACATGTGGATGTGAAAGGCTAGCAGCCGGCTGGTAAAAGGGCAACCGCTGAAAAGTGGAAAGACCCTCAATCGGAATCGGTTTTGGTACTCTTTAATGATAATTCACATGGAAAATTTGCACCTTCTATTTTTAAAAAATTGCACTTTTTTGCACCTTTTCTGCTAAATTAAAGCACCTTTTTCACCAAAATTTTGCACCTAAAATTCCTAGCTCTACATATTACATTATTTTAAGTCTCCAACTCTGAGGCCATCTTCCTGGAAAGTGATAGGCATATATAAAAATGAATGTTTGTTTGTTTGTTTGTTCGTACTTTATGCGCGGCCATACTGTTGATCCGATTGTGATGTGTTTTTTTTTTTTTGCAAACTGTTCAGGAGATTCCCGGGATGAACGTAGGCTATAAGAAAGTTGTGATACTCAACTCCTACACTCTTAAAAATCGTCCTTTGTAGTGAAAAGCGTGAAAAGAGTAGCTCTTTGGGCGCTTAAATGGCTTACACTGCCTAAACCATAACAAATACACAAAATTAATGTATACAGAATTGAATATATCAAAATTTTGTCTTTTAGAACATTTATGCTAAGAAGATGGAGATAAGTAGATTCCCGGGCAACACCGGGTAATCAGTACGGGGAATCTTAAAATAATTACGATATAAATTTATAGTTATTTTTCATTTTACTTATTTAACTAATCATAAGAAGTACATTAATTTTCGTCTTTTAGCTCATTTATGCCAAGAAATATCGGGATGAGTAGATTCTCAGGCAACGCCGGGTAAACAGCACGGGGTATCTAAAAATATTTACGATATAAATGATTCCTGCCACCTATTTAACTAAACAATAAAACACATTAATTTTCGTATTTCAGTTCATTTGTGTCAAGAAGATCGGGATAAGTAGATTGCCGGGCAACGTCGGGTAATCAGCACGGGGTATCTAAAAAATATAAATTTATAATTATTTTACCCTAAACTTATTCAACTAAACATAAAAGCACATTAATTTTTATTTATTTAGGGCGTAGCAGCGCACGCTGGGTATTAGATAGTATCTAATATATAAAACAATGTTTATTTGTTGGTATTTTATGCGCTTGTCATACCGTTCATCCGATTTTGATAGGGCTTTTAGCAAAAAATTCAAGAGATTCCCGGGATGAACATAGGCTATAAGAGAGATATGATACTCAACTCCTACACCTCTAAAAACACTATTTCTAGTGAAAAAGTAGCTTTACGTACGTAAATGACCTGATCCGATCTGACCTGTAATATAATGACCAATACTGCCCCAACCTATCCGAACATGACCTATACAGATCTGACCTGACTGAACCTAACGTAACCTAATGTAACCTAATGTAACCTAACATAACCTAACCGAACCTAAACTAATCTAACCGAACATAACTGAATCTAACCTGAACCTCACATGAACTTATCCTGAACCTAACCTAAACCTAACCTGAACCTAACCTGAACCTAACCTGAACCTAACCTGGACATAACCTTAACCTAACTTGAACCTAACGTGAACCTGAACTGAACTTAACCTTAACATAAACTGAAACTAACTTTAACATAACCTGTACCTAACTTGAACCTAACCTGAACCTAACTTTAACCTAACCTCAACCTTAATTGAACCTAACATGTACCTAACCTGAATCTAACTTAAACCTGATCTGAAACTAACCTGACCTAAACTTAACCTAAATTTAACCTAACCTTAACCTAACTTGAGCTTAAGCTTACAAAATATAGCTTTTACAGAATATTTCAGCAAATATCGAGCTATCCTTTGAAAATGCATATTTTCAAAATACGGTTGGCTAAATTTTATCAGTTGGGTTTGCTGCTATCTCTAATTAAGATCTAAAGCTACCTCATCCATTTCTATACATTTAATTAATTTAATGCTGGATTATGGGTATTACATCTAAACGACTCCAATAACCGATAGATTAGTTTCAGCATGTTTTCATATAACTAGGTTCCTTATCTAAAATTCCGAAGTTCAAACACAAACTTAATCACATAAATGTCTCCATTTTATTTAATTTAAATTATATATTAGTCTGTACGTGTGTTTGTCACTCTACTCCTAAACAACTGGACCAGATTTTGATGAAATTTTTTTTGTATGTCTTATTAGATCCCTCGATATAGTGTTAGATTCGTACCATTCGACCGCCTATTCTAAAATATTAGGTGTCAGGCATTGTTCCTGAAGCTGAAAATTCTAACAATCACTCTTATGCATTGTTCACATTTTGTCGATGTTTGACATATGAAAATCAATAGCGCGCCCTTATCTTATTACCATTTTTACAGATTACCCCAGACTGGTAGCTATTTTCCAAAAATGAACGAAAGCCGCACAATTTATAAGTGCGAGAATTTACACTGAAATCCGAACCACTGGCCATTAACTGCATTCTTTGTGAGATTTTGATAGAAATGTGCTTTTGTGTGTTTGAAGTGGGTCCATGGATGTGTTAGATTATAATATACGCCATACCCTCTAAAACCATTAGGTGTAGGAGTTCACCTGAAATGAAAATTAAAAAATCGCTCTAGCGGTCACAATTTTCGACGTTTCACAACGAAGCTCTGTATATCGTATTAAAATAAACCACGGTAGGTATTATCCAAAAATAAGCGAAATCCGACAATTAGAATTGGAGATTTACCTGAAGTCCAAAATTAAAACTAACAACCGCCATGTTTAGTTTCGTCTCAGCGTATACCATACAATTTAATTAATCTTTAATATTTAATTTATTTAAGCGTAGCAACGCATGCGGTATTAGCTAGTATATATATATATATATATATATATATATCTACATAATACATGTATGTCACATAAAATAAAAATATTTAAACATACACTCTTTTACAATCACATCTGAAAATAATAGACCCACCAAATGTATTCTGCTGAAGTGCTACATAAATTGAAGATAAACTTCATAAATGAAACTGATACATAGAAGAATGATAAACTTAATTGATAGAAAAAATTCCTGTTCTTAACTATATTTTAAATAAAATATGACATAAAGAATTTTAAACGATTATTATGCAAATTTCGATAACTTTGACTATATAGACATTTCTTTGAATATCAGATTTTCTATTAGGCTATTAGAAGAAATAGGTTGAAAACTGTTCCTTAATCTGATGACAAAAAGGAGGTAAAAAGGCTAAATCTAAGCTCTATTACATACACTTTACCACTAGCAAATCTTATGTTTATTTTATAAATGCTGCTGAAGATTAGCTATAGAATCTTGAAATGCTCACAGGAAGATGTCAAATACATTGCTAAATCTGATTAGGTCTTATTTCAGCATTCATTTTCAGCTGTATGCGTTATTATTATTATTATTATTATTATTATTATTATTATTATTATTATTATTATTATTATTATTATTATTATTATTATTATTATTATTACTATTATTACTATAATTGCTGTTACAGGGGTATAATACCTATATCCGATGGATAAGTTAGAGCCTGGAATGAGCATAAGACCTAATTAAACATAGAGAGTGCAACGTCACTGATAGAACGACTGTATGGTTTCAAAAACTTTAATTAATTGAACTGAATGGATATGACGACAAAAATTTCCACGTACAGGTATAGTATGAAACTAAAAGACATTAACACATTAAGTAATATAATCTATAAATTGATACTGATAAACCGAAAGTTAAATGTTGTGGAAAATGTGTCGTAAATCTATGAAACTTTAAAGAACCTCAAGCCTGAACAAAAATTTGTCAATATTTTCCCGCCAAAATTTGAGTCCCACCTTACATGATCTGAGTTGTTAAAGAGCGTAGTTAAAATAAAAGTTTTAGGTTGTTAAATGGAATCGTATTTGAGGAAGATCGTCCATCTCTAGATTAAGTATAGGCTCCCAGTGCTCTGACGGAAACATAACATTTATTGAAAAACAGCTGTTACATTAAATGAATAGGAGAAGGAAGGGTAAAAAGAAGAGTTATAAAAGCATGAAATATTACATAATAAAAATCAGTTTAACTTATTCTCCTTCTTCTTATTCTTCCATTCAAGGATTAGGTCAATGCGACCTGTTCCGGGCTCAAGTTCATCGTTTCCTTGGCCGCCTCAAAGATATTTTTGCATGTGGTTTGTTCAGTTTAACTGTTTTATTAAAATCATATTTCTACAACCTGAAGCGGATCAATTCAAAGAGAAAAAACCCACTTCGATGAAGAACGTAAAAATGTTGAAATTTTACATTAAAATTATAGTGTACTACACATCTACAGTAGGCCTAGGTCTGTTTCGAACATATATGCTTCTGAGATCAGAACTTAATGTGACGTCAAGTGGTTTGCGTCACAGGTAGAACAAGATTCTCTCTCACCAGCAAGGCCGATATTAAAATAGGTTTAATATTTCCTCCCATTTATTAAAAAGAGTGAAAATAAAAAGAAAATGGTTTGACGAGGAATGTGCCGACATTGTAAGAAAATAAATCAAGCAAAAATAAGTTGATTTACATAAGCCAAATGTAGTAAATTTAGAAGAATTGGGTAACATCAGACAGGAAACAACTAAGTTTTTAAATAGTAAAAAGAGGGAATATTTGAGAGGGGGGGGGCAAAGGTGTGGTCTCGAGGGGGTGTAACTTGCTGATAGTTACACTCCATCTAAAAGCTCGAGAAATGTCATTTATTCCGACAATGTTCAGTACATATACGTCCTTGTCGTGACCCCTAGGTAATGCAAAACATCCAAGGGCGAAAAAGCGAATTCCCGACGCTTAAATTGGAACCCGTCAGCTAGGGAAGAAAACCCCGACAGAAAACATCGTCCCCTCAGGTTTGCTGGGTGGTTGGGCATGGGTTAACAACCCTATTCCGTAAAAATAAAATTGTTCAGAAACCTCAAAGTAACTGCCGGACTGAAAAATTGGAAAAACGACCTAGCAGAAGTCATAAGGTACATGATTTTTTCTTACTACATGGAATGTTCTTAGCTTGAATAGAGCAGGAACTCTACTCAGTTAAAAGAAGAACTAAACTTAGATGGTTAGATAAGGTTGAGGAAGACTTACGACAACTGAAGGTGAAAAGCTAGAGACAGAAAGCTAATAATAGAGAAGAATGGGCAGTTGTTATGAAGGAGGCCAATGTTCTTAGAGGACCGTACCCTGGACCGTACAGTCAAATGAAGAGGAAGAGAAATAACATTTGAGAGAGAAGATTATAGTCCCTCTGGTTTAACTTACGAGAAATTTGTAGAATGAGACAACTGTCCTCACCTCTCTCACTCGCACCAGTGTTGTCGGGTTTTGTTCACCAGATCTTAATAGGGTGAAGGGGGAAGAGAAAAACTGACAACAGGGTGGGCTCTTTCTTTTGTATCTAGATTCTAGAGTCAACGATGTATCCTTGTATCTCAACTCTCTCTCTCTCTCTCTGCCAAGTTAAGCCAGCTATACAATAATGATCTAGAAATTAATGCAAAAAATAGAAACATCAGAGAATTGTATCTGGGAATTAGGATAGAAGGGAAAGAGTTTAAGTAATCAATTGAATTGGCGTTTACTTGATGAAAATCCATAATTTATTTAATGAAATGAAAGAGTTTAAGACTATGACAAATATAATTAGGAATACAAATGAGAGTATGATGCAAATTCCTGTAGTGTATTAAATGGTTGAAAAAAATACTTTAATCAGCTATTAAATGTAGGCCTATATGCAGAATATTGTTATTTTTTAAAAATAATAAGGGTAAAAAATTAATTTTGACACAATATTGACACCAGAATGAGCAAGTTCTTGTGCTCGGGTGCAGTTCAGCTACAGAAATAATAGCCTGCAAATAGAATACATCCATTAAACATTTTTAGTTATAGAGAGAGGAGAAAGAAAAAAAAAGTGAATTTAAATTTAGGAACCAGTTTCAAGATATAAAATCAATTCTAGCGCATAAAAAATGAAACAAAGGGAGAATAAAATAAACAAAACAATGCAGAATAGATAAATACCAAACTTAAGGAGGTAATTAAAGGCATTGTGAAATAATATAAAAACAAAACAAATTTAGGAGAACATTTCAAAATATAAAACGCATTCAGACAAACAAAGAAATAATACAAATTAGAATTATATACACAAAAATATAGGCTTATTAGAAAAATACCAAACTGAAGAAAGTAAATAATTCATTAGATACTAATGTAAATCAAAAATTGAAAAGGGTCATTTACAAACAGTAGAAATATAAATTACAGACTCAAGCGCATTAGAGTCTGAAATGGGATTTAAAAATTAAAGATATGTAAGTCATCATGTTCAGATGGGATTCCATTGGAACTGATAAAATCAGAGGGAGAAAAATTGTTGAAGAAGACAGATTTCGAAAATTCTGGTTACGGGATGTAGGCCTAAGTAGATACACGAAAAATGTGACAAAAAAAACAAAATGCAGAAAGCCTACCTTTGAGTAACATGTTATGAAAAGTGAATAATGTATTTCTGTATTTAAATTATGTATTCATATTTTACTTATATAACTCAAATGTCAGCTCAATTTAGTTTATTAATGTAATAAAAATAGAGCCTATTAAATTGTGGCGATTGTAAGAGGGTCTTGAAAACTCACTGTAGGAAGAACAGAAGAAGAGATTAGGATAGGAGAATAACATTAATCATGTTTTGAGGAAGGTAAATTAAAGATGGGGTAATTGTAAAACATTATCCCAGGATAAGGATGTATGGAGAGTTTATGTCCGCGCGGCCATGAATTTATGGGTACGACCTGCCAATGAGTTATTTACTTAGGGATAACAGTAGGCCTAGTTTGCGTAATTTTAGGGTCTATCCATAAAATACACAAGGCTGCAGAAAGTAAAGCTTTAGATACGGAATTTTACCGATCTCTTTGAGGATAAAATTGTTTAATTTCCGATCATATAAGCGTCTAATACAAACCAGTTCGACAGATAAGTATACATCCCAAATTATTATGCATGTGGGTACCGGTCCATGAAACTAGCACAAAGAGGGACTTAGTTTATGGGGGCCGGTTAATTTACACAGCTGTCAATGCTATACACATTTTTATTAGGCCCTATATAAATTAAGCAGTAATTCTGTAGTTATATAATGATATATATATATATATATATATATATATGTATATAAGGTGATAAAAAAATTCCGTATGCAAACTTTGAGAGTTTATAGAGGAGGTAAAACAAAACTCTTTTGTTATGTGAAAAAAATTGACATTCTCTGTTTCCCCGCTAGGGTCCTTGAAAGGTTTGACGCTGGACTTCTCTTAGGTCACCCGATCACTGTAGTTTTGATTGCTTCGTATGCAATATGTTTGTATTGGTTGATAACACTGGCCAGTATGATTTTTGTCTCATGAATACCAATAGTTGTACATAATGCAGTTTTTTGTAGTGTTTTCAAATATGTATTCGGAATTTCTCCATCACCCACAGTTTTTTTATTTCAATTTCAATTAATGGATGTAAATAATTATTTTTAATAAACGTTTTTTCGTCCATTTGTCCATTGTAAAATAAAACGGGGAACACTTTAATCAGGAGATTTCAGCTATGGAAAAGAGATATCAAGGCAATGGAATCCTAATATGCTGGCCGATTATTGTTGGACCATCAAGAGGGATGCTCCACAGGCGAAATATAGCAGAAAATAGTCACTTCTTACTTTCTAGGTAAGTCCTAATGTTCGAATATTGTATAGTTACGAGTGTAGAAAATATTAAAGTGTTTGAAATTATAAACTCCTGTCTCTCGGAAACCTTGCGTGGTGGAGAAAACCCGATATCATATTTGAATTTAGGAGAAAAAATGCTATCAGAATCACATATTTTTCTTTCTGAGACAAAAGAAGTTTTTTTTTGTTGCTCAGTGAAATGGAAGGCCATCATTACTGCCAATAGTGTTAACGTCCCTGGATAAACACTTACAGTAATTATTTATGCAACATCCACTATAGCCATGTCTGGGAGTTTGTGAATCCTAAGGCAACTCGTGTATTCCACCATCAACACACTACTATAAATGTGTAGGTATTGTTCACGACCATCTGATTGGGCTGTTTCTTCAGACTAACCAACTTGGTGGATGAAATTACCTTATCTTTCTTCGTGAAATCATCCACCACAGATTAATCCCTGTTATCCACCCTATAAGGACTCCTATCGAAGAAACTGAGAACCTGTCAATCTTTTTTTTTTTTTTTTCACACAACAGGAGTTTTGTTTTACCTCCTCTATAAACTCTCAAAGTTTGTATAGGCCTACTGAATTTTTTACACCCTGTAGGCTATATAAAATAATAGTAATGCTGTAGTTATCTATTGCTATACGTATTCTTTTAAATATATGTAATTTTCCTAGCAGTAATCTAAATAAATAGTGTATATATATATATATATATATATCTTCTTGTCCACCGCTGTGGTCTTGAGGTAGCGTGCTACCTTGTCACGCAGCGGGCCCGGGTTCGATCCCCGCTCGGGACAGTTTTTCTGGGTGAGGTTTTTATCTGGGTTTTTCCTCACCTGTAAGACAAATGTCAGGAAAACTTTAAGGCTCAAACGGTCCCCGAAATCATATGGCCATCGCAATCACCATCATTCATATTCGTCTTTATCATCATCGTCCTTCATCGGTGTGGAAAGCAAGGGAAAGCTACCACACCTATAATTCCCTAGTAAAGCTGCAAAGCATAGCATGAAATGCTATGATTGTAGTGAAAGACCTGCCCTCGGACAGAATTGCTATGGATGGATATATATATTCTTCTTGTATCTTGTAAGCCCATGTTTCCCTTAACAGAGATTTAGGCGCTCTCCCCCTACAGGGACGAATTTGAACGATACTAATTTAGTTACACTTGTTTTCGTATATATGTAATTTGAGTGGTCCGTGGTCAGCGTTCCGCCTCATACTGACATCTAGGAAACCAAGGCAGTACTAGGACGGGAAAATTCGGTAAATTTTGCTTAGAGGCCTTTTCATTCAGGCTTAAGGATCTTTTACGAGCCTGAAAATCTTCAGACTCGGGATCCACGGCTTAAAGTCCCTCCCGGAGGACTTGCTCCTTGGATTTTTCCATCCTAAAAATCCATCGACCCCGGCCGGGTTTGAACCCGCGACCCTTGGGACCAGAGGCAAGGAGCATAACCACTAGTCCATCGCGGCATATATAAAGAACATAATTTTCGGTCAAAATATCTGGGCAGTTAATTTAGCCTCAGTTTATGATTTCGAAATATATAAACGACGAAGAGACAGTGAATTTTCTTTTGACAGTTGAAGTATTCAAAATAATATAGGGTCTGTTAAAACGACTCCTTTTTGATAGATATGTTAGAACATTTATTGAATTCTGTTGATACACATCAGAAGGATAAATTATTGGTAAGAATGGAATAACCAATTACATATTTGGTACTCTAAAGAAGTAAATGACAGGTTCCAATAATAGACTTTCATGATGCCATGTCACATGATACTAAATAAATGTGTCCTTAGTGAATTAGGGCCTACATCAATTTTTTTCAGGGCGTAAATATCATATTATTTGTTAGGTGGAAAGTGATGGCATGTCAAGATATACTATTTAAAATACCATCTACTTTTAAATAAACCCTTATAAAATTAATAGAAATTAAATCAAGTTATATTGAATTGCACAATAAAACTTTCAATGTAAATGAAACCCCTAACTTTTAGAATAACTTGATTAAAACACTTTTTAATTTATCTATCATCCTAGCTACACCACCCGGTACACCTACTCCGGCACGTAAAAGAAACTCAAGCCTTCTTAACAAATTTGTCGGTTCTTTCACGACCAGATTTGAATTGCGACGCTATGACACTTTTTAAAGAGTGTCTTTGCAACCAAATCCAATCCATTCCATGTAATTTCTTCTCGACCTAAATTTTTCACTTTACAGGTGAATGATAAGGAAACAGAATGTGAGGTCTGGCCACACGGATACGTTATTAAAGTGACAAATTCTTTAGAGTCACAAAATACATCTGCAGTTGATGCTCAAACTAAGATGGCTTTACATTTAGGTAAGTTTATCTAGAATCAAGAAGGTTTGTTATTATTTATTAAATCACAAAGTATTATCCGACACAGCAGAACGCTGACTGCTTCGTTCGTAGATGATTTGCGAACTAATGCCGCGTAATTCGCTTCACGTCAGTCTGTGGGCGTAGAGCAGCTATATATAAGTAAGCTGGGTAAGTGTTTCATTTGTTATTTGTCCCTGACTATACATGGTTAGTATCTACGTCACTACAACGCAAGCAACAGTGCTGCTATGGCTGGAGGTAAATGTTCCGCTGTGTCGTATAATATACAAGGTAATGACTGTCTCTATATTGCTGTATGGTTGTGAGATTTGGACACTAACCAAAAAGAAGAGAAAACCATAAAGACAACTGAAATTGGGTTTTAGAAACTATACATGTTACACACATTGGACAAAAGAAAAGTGGAGTTATCAAGAATGAATTAAATATTTTTAAACTGATTGATAAAATAGATTAATTGAGGGATATTTGCAGAGAACATGTTCAAAGAATGAAAGCAGACCAAATAGTATTTCATATTGTAAGTCAGAGGTTATAAAAAATATCCTTAAGACAAAGAAGAGATGGATCCAACATTTCAATTGAAATTTATAAGACCGAAACGAACCTTGAGGATTTTAGCTTGAAATTCTATTGATGTTGAAAAATATTTACGAAGTATTACTCTCTACAGGTGAATGTGGAATAAACTGCCCTCAACCTGTTAGAAATGTGAAAGGTCAGTTCTACTCATTGGAAGAGATATCACAGGATGGTAAGTTCCTTTGAAATAACTTTCCATCAGTTACTACGGTTTGATTTTAAATCTTCTTCTTCACTTCACGGCTAGGAAAATTGCCTGTTCCGCCTCACAGTTGTTCTGTCCATCTTTTCACTGGCCTTCCTACATTCCTTGAATCTCTTGGCTTGTAGTTGAATGCTGCTCTTGGTAATCTTGATACATTCATTCTTTCCACGTGTGTAAACCATTTCTCTCTATATTCTCTGATTTTCTCATCCAATGGATATATATTTAACTCTGTTCTTATATCTTCATTCCTTATCCGATCCAATCTTGTGCACCCTTTTGTTTTTCTAAGGAAGTTCATTTTTGCGCTTTGTATTCTACTTTGCAATTTTTTGGTCATTACCTAAGTTTCGCCCCCATAAAGTTGATTTTAAATAAACTTTAAATTCTAAATAAAAAATCTTCAAAGCCAAATTTAATATATTTTTTACTGCTAGCTTCAAGTATAATGTGCTTATACATTAGTGTGGACTAGTGGTTATTCTCCATGCCTCTGGTCACAAGGGTCGCGAGTTCAAAAAAACCCAACCGGCGTCGATGGCTTTTTTTTAGGATGGAAAAATCCAAGAAGCAAGTCCTCCAGGACGGACTTTAAGCCGTGGGTCTCGAATCTGGAGATTTTCAGGCTTATATAAGATTTTTAAGCCTGAATAAAAAGGCCTCTAAGCAAAATTTACGGATCTCAACATCCTAGTATTATCGCCTCACTATGATGGTTGTCCGTTTTTGTAAAAGCGGGTGCCGCGCGACAATGCTTGACATGCGGAATTATTATAGTGGCGGTGTCGGCATCTTTGTATTTAAATATATATATATATATATATATATATATATAACAGCTCGGGGAAACAAAGCTAGCCGCTGGACAACCATCATAGTGAGACAATAATAACACCTTGCAATATGTCTCATGGAGTGGGTATGTTGACCGCGTGCCATGCATGACATATGAGCAAATAAATTAATTATGAGGAAATAAATTAATCACTATCGCTCGGTTTTAATCATTTCCTCGCTTCTGTAATAAGCACTCCTCAACATCGCATTGTAATATAGACTACTACTGACCACGCGAACAATCTCGCGGGTCCCGTTGGTAAGATACTAATTACCAATATTTTTGGCATGTTGGAGATGTAACGCGGTGTTTCTTTTTACTGAGGATTCGATTATTAACAATTAAGGGTCGGTTTCACCAACAGAGGTAACTATATTACGCCAGTTTAAGCTATACATCATACACGGGGAAAACTGGCGTAGGCCTAATACAGTTACCTCTGTTGGTGAAATTGACCCTTAAACTGACTTCTGCTGATATGGAGAGTTACCATATCGCTTACTGGGCCTGAGTAATGATGTAAATTACGACATCCCTTTTTCTGTCAAAATTTTATTTCTATAGGCCTACTATAATTTCATACCACACAATAATTTCATTAAACTTTATTATTAAATTATTCGTAACTACAGTAATATGCTTTATTATTTTAATTACAGGAAAAACAGGCAACAAGCATATAGTACGTGCACTCACATTTCAACCCGGGAAACTGTTGAAACAAATCCCATTAAACAGCAACACATTGTTTAATGTAGGGAGACATGTTGCGCTAGTGGATCAATTTCTTAAAGTAAGATTTAATTCTTTTATTTACAGTATTTATTTACGTCACACACAAACACACACACACACATTATTAGATTGCAAATCCTGTAGATATAAATCTTATTATATCTTTAGATTCTTAAATAATTTCCAATTAACTCTAAAAGAGCCCACCGCTGTGGTCTCGAGGTAGCGTGCTGCCTTATCACGCAGCGGGCCCGGGTTCGATCCCCGGTCGGGGCAGTTTTTCTGGGTGAGGTTTTTATCGGGGTTTTTCCTCACCTGTAAGACAAATGTCAGGAAAACTTTAAGGCCCAAACGGTCCCCGAAATCATATGGCCATCATCACCATAATCATCCTTATCATTATCATCAATCATCGGTGTGGAAAGCAACGGGAAGCTACCACACCTACAATTCCCTAGTAAACCTGCAAGCATAGCACGAAACAATGCTATGGTTGCAGTGAAGGACCTGCCTTTGAGCAGAATTACTATGGATGGAACTCTAAAAGTATTGATGAAATGTATTATTTTATAATATACAATTTTGAAAATATAAATAAAGTAGTAAAAATATTTTACTTGCGGTACCATTAAGGTTGAAATGAAGTTAATGCTCATGTTCATCAGATTCCGATTCAGACATAAAAATATTTGATAAATCAATAAACCTCGAAGAATCACCAGCTCTATATAAACACTATAGTATAATAATAATCTTCATGTATAATTTGTTGGAAACATTAAAAATAAATAACAGTTTTAAAAAACTAAAAAAAACACGCTTTATTAGAAAACCGAACTAAAAAATTGAAAAATAATTTTAATTTCCAACACGCTTGGGATAAATAATTTTACCATCAAAAGCGTGGGGTGCTTTTTACCAATTAATATGTTTGATAATAAACAGATATTGGTAAAAGTAAAGTCTCTAAGAAGAAAATGTAAAAATCATAAAAAGCACCCCCACGCTTTTGATGGTAAAATAATTTATCCCAAGCGTGTTGGAAATTAAAATTATTTTTCAATTTTTTAGTTCGGTTTTCTAATAAAGCGTGTTTTTTTAGTTTTTTTAAAACTATTATTTATTTTTTACTTTTTAGTTTTAATATTTTACAGAATAAGATAAAAATGTAAATATATTTAAATTCAATAATCAATTGAGTTGGTGTTTACTTGAAGAAAATCCATATTTATTAATTAAATAAAAATAAAACTACGTTAATTAATATTTAAATTCGATAGGCTACTATTGTAGTATGAGCTAAAAGTAATACTCTTCTAAACAAAACCTCCCAGCCGGATTTGAAGCAGTGACATGGATTACTGAAATTATATACCATTAGAGTTGACCGCTCTACCATCTGAGCTGTTACAACGATCGACTAAAAAGTCGACAAGTCCGCAACCTATTATACCAGTTTTCATTTTTTTTATTTTCTGATGATTCTGGCCAGGATTTTACAAACAAAACATGAAATTATTGTATAGTCACGGGTCCTCTACGGAAACATTAAAAAAAATGCAACGCTCTCAGCTTGAGTACACCTAGCTGTTGGAATCCAAGGAGTACAACTACAGACGTACCCCTTGTCCTCCAAGTAGAACTGTTTTACTAAGTGACTTTCTAAGACTCCACTATATGTCAGAACCTGTCAAACTCACACATATACCTCTTGGGCACCAAAGAGTTTGAAACATTAGCTAACCATTTCTGCACTTAACTCATTTAAAAAAAAAATGTCACTCATACTCCTTCTCCTTTGACCGCCTCAAATAAGCTAATCTTATGTGAATTCATATGATGGTAAACAGTTGATTATGTTTCAAAAGTTTTTAATTAATTTTTAGTTATGTATGCTTGAATATCCATGATCATTATCGCATCTAGGATCCTTAGGTGTAACAAGTAGTCATGTTTTTTTTTTATTGTTGTAGGATTTTGTTTTGAACAAATTAATGTTACAGTGAAATTTTTAGTATGATAAAATGGGCCCTAATAATAAAAAATTAAGCAGCATTTACTTTGATGACTGATTAAAATCAGTATACACTTCAATTATCGAAGTTTGATTCGGGGATCTCCCAAATATGAATATGAATCGGTATTGCCTAACACATTTAACTCCGTACTTTTTTATTTTAAGCCAATCTGTATAAGTTGTTATGATGTGTTTTATCTGCTCTCTAAACATTGGAAATAAAAATTAACATATTTAGATCTATATGTGTGCTTAGTATTTCAAATATTAAATTTGGAATAGGATTTGTCAGTAAATTACAACATATTTGATTGATTTTTTCAGAACTTCTATCATCCTGCTTATAATGACAACAAATCTCTGTGGTCATTAGAATCCATCCCTTTAGTAAGAAAATTCACGTTTGCTATAAAAAACGATTCAAGAAATTCTTTGGTTTCGCATATAATGGACATTTTTGAAAAAGAAGTACTTTCAAAAATTAATATCTTAGAGAAGGGTAAGAATAAATTTTATTATTATTATTATTATTATTATTATTATTATTAGTATTATTATTATTATTATTATTATTATTATTATTATTATTATTATGTTTTCCTAAAGTTAAAAACAATATTATATTGAATGTAGAATTATGTCGGAATTTCTTAGGATCCAGAGTTTCAAATTTCTTCATTGATGTATCACTACTTTTAACGCCAATCACTAATTATTTATTATTATTATTATTATTATTATTATTATTATATTATTATTATTATTATATATTTTCCTAAAGTTAAAAACAATATTTTATTGAATGTATAATTATGACGGAATTCCTCAGGATCAAGAGTTAAAATTTCTTAAATGATGTACCACTACTTTTAACGCCAATTACTATTCGTTATTATTACTATTATTATTACTATTACTATTGTTATTATTATTATTATTATTATTATTATTATTATTATTATTATTATTATTTTATTATTATTATTATTATTATTATATAAATAGTGATATTTTCTTAGGCACGATTCATGGAGATTTTAACGAACAGAATGTGGTGATGTCATCAGACTCAGGTGATGGAACTTGGCGTATTTCTGCAATACTCGATTTTGGAGACACCCAGCATACGTGCTATTTGTTTGAGCTTGCTGTAAACCTCTGCTACATGATATTAATCGCTGTGCAATTATCAGATCCTCTGGAAGCAGCAGGCCACGTTTTAGCAGGATATTCAACTATTCGAACACTACCAGATATGGAGTTTCAGTTACTTAAGGTGGGTCTATCTTCTCTAAAAAAAATAAACTAAAAATATATAAAACGGTTATTCTTCCGGTTATACTATATGGATACGAAGCATAATCTCTTGCTTCAAGGGAGGACAAAAGATTATGATTAATTGAGAATACAATTCTTAGGACAATTTTTGAACCAAAAGAGATATTACCCGTTCAAGGAGTAAGCGCAGTTGTTGACGGAGGGCACTGCAGTCGTGTTTATGCAGGAATAGAACACGTGACACTGCTATCTATGAGTGCAAAGGGGAACGGGACGTGGGACGCTGACAGTGAACACTGCCTTAGATGACGTCACGTGTAGCAACAAAGAGAGCTTCGCAATTCTTCCGCCTGCAGAGATATTTTGAACGACTAATATATACAGACATGTGAATGAAAAATATTGAATCATAGTGAGCTACATCATCTGTATGGGAAACGAGATGCAATAAGAACAGTTACGTTTAATAGACTAAAATGGCCGGGACATATGGCAAAAATTGGACATAGTGACTACTAGTAGGAAACCAAGGGATATACGCTCATTACGTAGGCCAAAAATGAGGTACGAGAATAACATTAGCCATGATTTGAGGAAGGTAAATTATACAGGGAATGATTGGAAAGCATTAGCTCAGGGATACGGTCCACCATTACTTTCCATCCGGCTCCTGTACAATTCTAATAAATTTAAATATGCCATTGGTAGGACTGTAATATGAATGTATCAGTAATCGTCAGCTTAGATGTAACGGGAGCGATTGATGCTGCTTGGTGGTCTAGTATACTTTCAGCTTTAAGAGAAGCCAGATGTCACAAAAATATTTATGAGCTTTCTAAAAGCTATTTCTATGGAAGAACTGCGTCATTAACACTAAACAGTGCATTAATTAAAAAAATCCATCAGCAAAGGCTGCCCACAAGGGTCTTGCTGTGGTCCGGGATTTTGGAACATCTTGAATATAGAATATAGTAAATATACAAAAGTCCTAGCCTTGCGGATGATTTTCGGATGATCACCAAAGGAAAAAGACTCATTGAGCTGGTAAATAATACAAACTTGGACTTGTATAATGTGGAAAGTGTAGCAAAACATCTTTAAAATTACATTCAATGAACATAAATCGAGACTATTGGTTATAACAAAAAGAAGACCTCACGTGGCAAGAACAACAGACATATACCAGAATCAGAGAGTATAAAATACCATGGTTTAACAATTGATAAAAAGTTTAAATTTGACAAACACGTAGATCTAGTAACTCAAAAGTGATACATGCTTTGGCAAAATCTGCAAAAATAAATTGGGGACTGAACTCTGATGTTAATAAATCAAGGAGTTAGACAAGAGTGTAGTCTAACACCCACTCTTTTTAATATATATATCGACGACATTATGAAACAATGGAAAATTATAATGGACAATGGCCTTAGATTGAACAATAACTCAAGTATTAATAACTTACTTTTCGCCGATGATTTGGTCTTACTACACCATGATGAAGATCTGTTACAATTGGCTGCTTACAAACTAAATGCAATATGTAGCGATTATAATTTTAAAATTTCAATAAGTAAAACAAAAGTAATGGCATTTTGTGGAAGAAATACTCTGCGTGCAAAAATAGTAATTAGAGACGAAATTATTGAACAAGTATCCCACTTTAACTGGAAAAATAACTACGGTACTTTCTTAACAGGACACGGGAAAATAAACTGTTATTACTATCGTTTAAAAATAAAAGACAGCACCTTGTGTACATGCGGAAACTGAGGACAAACCATAATACACGGTACTTTCTTAACAGGACACGGGAAAATAAACTGTTATTACTATCGTTTAAAAATAAAAGACAGCACCTGTGTACATGCGGAAACTGAGGACAAACCATAACTACGGTACTTTCTTAACAGGACACGGGAAAATAAACTGTTATTACTATCGTTTAAAAATAAAAGACAGCACCTTGTGTACATGCGGAAACTGAGGACAAACCATAACTACGGTACTTTCTTAACAGGACACGGGAAAATAAACTGTTATTACTATCGTTTAAAAATAAAAGACAGCACCTTGTGTACATGCGGAAACTGACGACAAACCATAACTACGGTACTTTCTTAACAGGACACGGGAAAATAAACTGTTATTACTATCGTTTAAAAATAAAAGACAGCACCTTGTGTACATGCGGAAACTGAGGACAAACCATAACTACGGTACTTTCTTAACAGGACACGGGAAAATAAACTGTTATTACTATCGTTTAAAAATAAAAGACAGCACCTTGTGTACATGCGGAAACTGAGGACAAACCATAACTACGGTACTTTCTTAACAGGACACGGGAAAATAAACTGTTATTACTATCGTTTAAAAATAAAAGACAGCCCCTTGTGTACATGCGGAAACTGAGGACAAACCATAACTTCGGTACTTTCTTAACAGGACACGGGAAAATAAACTGTTATTACTATCGTTTAAAAATAAAAGACAGCCCCTTGTGTACATGCGGAAACTGAGGACAAACCATAACTACGGTACTTTCTTAACAGGACACGGGAAAATAAACTGTTATTACTATCGTTTAAAAATAAAAGACAGCACCTTGTGTACATGCGGAAACTCAGGACAAACCATAACTACGGTACTTTCTTAACAGGACACGGGAAAATAAACTGTTATTACTATCGTTTAAAAATAAAAGACAGCACCTTGTGTACATGCGGAAACTGAGGACAAACCATAACTACGGTACTTTCTTAACAGGACACGGGAAAATAAACTGTTATTACTATCGTTTAAAAATAAAAGACAGCACCTTGTGTACATGCGGAAACTGAGGACAAACCATAACTACGGTACTTTCTTAACAGGACACGGGAAAATAAACTGTTATACTATCGTTTAAAAATAAAAGACAGCACCTTGTGTACATGCGGAAACTGAGGACAAACCATAACTACGGTACTTTCTTAACAGGACACGGGAAAATAAACTGTTATTACTATCGTTTAAAATAAAAGACAGCACCTTGTGTACATGCGGAAACTGAGGACAAACCATAACTACGGTACTTTCTTAACAGGACACGGGAAAATAAACTGTTATTACTATCGTTTAAAATAAAAGACAGCCCCTTGTGTACCTGCGGAAACTCAGGACAAACCATAACTACGGTACTTTCTTAACAGGACACGGGAAAATAAACTGTTATTACTATCGTTTAAAAATAAAAGACAGCCCCTTGTGTACATGCGGAAAACTGAGGACAAACCATAACTACGGTACTTTCTTAACAGGACACGGGAAAATAAACTGTTATTACTATCGTTTAAAAATAAAAGACAGCCCCTTGTGTACATGCGGAAACTCAGGACAAACCATAACTACGGTACTTTCTTAACAGGACACGGGAAAATAAACTGTTATTACTATCGTTTAAAAATAAAAGACAGCCCCTTGTGTACATGCGGAAACTCAGGACAAACCATAACTACGGTACTTTCTTAACAGGACACGGGAAAATAAACTGTTATTACTATCGTTTAAAAATAAAAGACAGCACCTTGTGTACATGCGGAAACTCAGGACAAACCATAACTACGGTACTTTCTTAACAGGACACGGGAAAATAAACTGTTATTACTATCGTTTAAAAATAAAAGACAGCCCCTTGTGTACATGCGGAAACTGAGGACAAACCATAACTACGGTACTTTCTTAACAGGACACGGGAAAATAAACTGTTATTACTATCGTTTAAAAATAAAAGACAGCCCCTTGTGTACATGCGGAAACTCAGGACAAACCATAACTACGGTACTTTCTTAACAGGACACGGGAAAATAAACTGTTATTACTATCGTTTTAAAAATAAAAGACAGCCCCTTGTGTACATGCGGAAACTCAGGACAAACCATAACTACGGTACTTTCTTAACAGGACACGGGAAAATAAACTGTTATTACTATCGTTTAAAAATAAAAGACAGCACCTTGTGTACATGCGGAAACTGAGGACAAACCATAACTACGGTACTTTCTTAACAGGACACGGGAAAATAAACTGTTATTACTATCGTTTAAAAATAAAAGACAGCACCTTGTGTACATGCGGAAACTGAGGACAAACCATAACTACGGTACTTTCTTAACAGGACACGGGAAATAAACTGTTATTACTATCGTTTAAAAAAAAAGACAGCCCCTTGTGTACATGCGGAAACTCAGGACAAACCATAACTACGGTACTTTCTTAACAGGACACGGGAAAATAAACTGTTATTACTATCGTTTAAAATAAAAGACAGCCCCTTGTGTACATGCGGAAACTGAGACAAACCATAACTACGGTACTTTCTTAACAGGACACGGGAAAATAAACTGTTATTACTATCGTTTAAAAATAAAAGACAGCACCTTGTGTACATGCGGAAACTCAGGACAAACCATAAACTACGGTACTTTCTTAACAGGACACGGGAAAATAAACTGTTATTACTATCGTTTAAAAATAAAAGACAGCCCCTTGTGTACATGCGGAAACTCAGGACAAACCATAACTACGGTACTTTCTTAACAGGACACGGGAAAATAAACTGTTATTACTATCGTTTAAAAATAAAAGACAGCCCCTTGTGTACATGCGGAAAACTCAGGACAAACCATAACTACGGTACTTTCTTAACAGGACACGGGAAAATAAACTGTTATTACTATCGTTTAAAAATAAAAGACAGCCCCTTGTGTACATGCGGAAACTCAGGACAAACCATAACTACGGTACTTTCTTAACAGGACACGGGAAAATAAACTGTTATTACTATCGTTTAAAAATAAAAGACAGCCCCTTGTGTACATGCGGAAACTCAGGACAAACCATAACTACGGTACTTTCTTAACAGGACACGGGAAAATAAACTGTTATTACTATCGTTTAAAAATAAAAGACAGCCCCTTGTGTACATGCGGAAACTCAGGACAAACCATAACTACGGTACTTTCTTAACAGGACACGGGAAAATAAACTGTTTATTACTATCGTTTAAAAATAAAAGACAGCCCCTTGTGTACATGCGGAAACTGAGGACAAACCATAACTACGGTACTTTCTTAACAGGACACGGGAAAATAAACTGTTATTACTATCGTTTTAAAAATAAAAGACAGCCCCTTGTGTACATGCGGAAACTCAGGACAAACCATAACTACGGTACTTTCTTAACAGGACACGGGAAAAATAAACTGTTATTACTATCGTTTAAAAATAAAAGACAGCCCCTTGTGTACATGCGGAAACTGAGGACAAACCATAACTACGGTACTTTCTTAACAGACACGGGAAAATAAACTGTTATTACTATCGTTTAAAAAATAAAAGACAGCCCCTTGTGTACATGCGGAAACTCAGGACAAACCATAACTACGGTACTTTCTTAACAGGACACGGGAAAATAAACTGTTATTACTATCGTTTAAAAATAAAAGACAGCCCCTTGTGTACATGCGGAAACTCAGGACAAACCATAACTACGGTACTTTCTTACAAGGACACGGGAAAATAAACTGTTATTACTATCGTTTAAAAATAAAAGACAGCCCCTTGTGTACATGCGGAAAACTCAGGACAAAACCATAACTACGGTACTTTCTTAACAGGACACGGGAAAATAAACTGTTATTACTATCGTTTAAAAATAAAAAGACCAGCCCCTTGTGTACATGCGGAAACTCAGGACAAACCATAACTACGGTACTTTCTTAACAGGACACGGGAAAATAAACTGTTATTACTATCGTTTAAAAATAAAAGACAGCCCCTTGTGTACATGCGGAAACTCAGGACAAACAATAACTACGGTACTTTCTTAACAGGACACGGGAAAATAAACTGTTATTACTATCGTTTAAAAATAAAAGACAGCACCTTGTGTACATGCGGAAACTCAGGACAAACCATAACACGGTACTTTCTTAACAGGACACGGGAAAATAAACTGTTATTACTATCGTTTAAAAATAAAAGACAGCCCCTTGTGTACATGCGGAAACTCAGGACAAACCATAACTACGGTACTTTCTTAACAGGACACGGGAAAATAAACTGTTATTACTATCGTTTAAAAATAAAGACAGCACCTTGTGTACATGCGGAAACTCAGGACAAACCATAACTACGGTACTTTCTTAACAGGACACGGGAAAATAAACTGTTATTACTATCGTTTAAAAATAAAAGACAGCCCCTTGTGTACATGCGGAAACTCAGGACAAACCATAACTACGGTACTTTCTTAACAGGACACGGGAAAATTAAACTGTTATTACTATCGTTTAAAAATAAAAGACAGCCCCTTGTGTACATGCGGAAACTCAGGACAAACCATAACTACGGTACTTTCTTAACAGGACACGGTAAAATAAACTGTTATTACTATCGTTTAAAAATAAAGAACAGCCCCTTGTGTACATGCGGAAACTCAGGACAAACCATAACTACGGTACTTTCTTAACAGGACACGGGAAAATAAACTGTTATTACTATCGTTTAAAAATAAAAGACAGCCCCTTGTGTACATGCGGAAACTCAGGACAAACCATAACTACGGTACTTTCTTAACAGGACACGGGAAAATAAACTGTTATTACTATCGTTTAAAATAAAAGACAGCCCCTTGTGTACATGCGGAAAACTGAGGACAAACCATAACTACGGTACTTTCTTAACAGGACACGGTAAAATAAACTGTTATTACTATCGTTTAAAAATAAAAGACAGCCCCTTGTGTACATGCGGAAACTCAGGACAAACCATAACTACGGTACTTTCTAACAGGACACGGGAAAATAAACTGTTATTACTATCGTTTAAAAAATAAAAGACAGCCCCTTGTGTACATGCGGAAACTCAGGACAAACCATAACTACGGTACTTTCTTAACAGGACACGGGAAAATAAACTGTTATTACTATCGTTTAAAAATAAAAGACAGCCCCTTGTGTACATGCGGAAACTGAGGACAAACCATAACTACGGTACTTTCTTAACAGGACACGGTAAAATAAACTGTTATTACTATCGTTTAAAAATAAAAGACAGCCCCTTGTGTACATGCGGAAACTCAGGACAAACCATAACTACGGTACTTTCTTAACAGGACACGGGAAAATAAACTGTTATTACTATCGTTTAAAAATAAAAGACAGCCCCTTGTGTACATGCGGAAACTCAGGACAAACCATAACTACGGTACTTTCTTAACAGGACACGGGAAAATAAACTGTTATTACTATCGTTTAAAAATAAAAGACAGCCCCTTGTGTACATGCGGAAACTCAGGACAAACCATAACTACGGTACTTTCTTAACAGGACACGGTAAAATAAACTGTTATTACTATCGTTTAAAAATAAAAGACAGCCCCTTGTGTACATGCGGAAACTCAGGACAAACCATAACTACGGTACTTTCTTAACAGGACACGGAAAATAAACTGTTATTACTATCGTTTTAAAAATAAAAGACAGCCCTTGTGTACATGCGGAAACTCAGGACAAACCATAACTACGGTACTTTCTTAACAGGACACGGGAAAATAAACTGTTATTACTATCGTTTAAAAATAAAAGACAGCCCCTTGTGTACATGCGGAAACTCAGGACAAACCATAACTACGGTACTTTCTTAACAGGACACGGGAAAATAAACTGTTATTACTATCGTTTAAAAATAAAAGACAGCCCCTTGTGTACATGCGGAAACTCAGGACAAACCATAACTACGGTACTTTCTTAACAGGACACGGGAAAATAAACTGTTATTACTATCGTTTAAAAATAAAAGACAGCCCCTTGTGTACATGCGGAAACTCAGGACAAACCATAAACTACGGTACTTTCTTAACAGGACACGGTAAAATAAACTGTTATTACTATCGTTTAAAAATAAAAGACAGCCCCTTGTGTACATGCGGAAACTCAGGACAAACCATAACTACGGTACTTTCTTAACAGGACACGGGAAAATAAACTGTTATTACTATCGTTTAAAAAATAAAAGACAGCCCCTTGTGTACATGCGGAAACTCAGGACAAACCATAACTACGGTACTTTCTTAACAGGACACGGGAAAATAAACTGTTATTACTATCGTTTAAAAATAAAAGACAGCCCCTTGTGTACATGCGGAAACTCAGGACAAACCATAACTACGGTACTTTCTTAACAGGACACGGGAAAATAAACTGTTATTACTATCGTTTAAAAATAAAAGACAGCCCCTTGTGTACATGCGGAAACTCAGGACAAACCATAACTACGGTACTTTCTTACAGGACACGGGAAAATAAACTGTTATTACTATCGTTTAAAAATAAAAGACAGCCCCTTGTGTACATGCGGAAACTCAGGACAAACCATAACTACGGTACTTTCTTAACAGGACACGGTAAAATAAACTGTTATTACTATCGTTTAAAAATAAAAGACAGCCCCTTGTGTACATGCGGAAACTCAGGACAAACACATAACTACGGTACTTTCTTAACAGGACACGGGAAAATAAACTGTTATTACTATCGTTTAAAAATAAAAGACAGCCCCTTGTGTACATGCGGAAACTCAGGACAAACCATAACTACGGTACTTTCTTAACAGGACACGGGAAAATAAACTGTTATTACTATCGTTTAAAATAAAAGACAGCCCCTTGTGTACATGCGGAAACTCAGGACAAACCATAACTACGGTACTTTCTTAACAGGACACGGTAAAATAAACTGTTATTACTATCGTTTAAAAATAAAAGACAGCCCCTTGTGTACATGCGGAAACTCAGGACAAACCATAACTACGGTACTTTCTTAACAGGACACGGGAAAATAAACTGTTATTACTATCGTTTAAAAATAAAAGACAGCCCCTTGTGTACATGCGGAAACTCAGGACAAACCATAACTACGGTACTTTCTTAACAGGACACGGGAAAATAAACTGTTATTACTATCGTTTAAAAAATAAAAGACAGCCCCTTGTGTACATGCGGAAACTCAGGACAAACCATAACTACGGTACTTTCTTAACAGGACACGGGAAAATAAACTGTTATTACTATCGTTTAAAAATAAAAGACAGCCCCTTGTGTACATGCGGAAACTCAGGACAAACCATAACTACGGTACTTTCTTAACAGGACACGGGAAAATAAACTGTTATTACTATCGTTTAAAAATAAAAGACAGCCCCTTGTGTACATGCGGAAACTCAGGACAAACCATAACTACGGTACTTTCTTAACAGGACACGGTAAAATAAACTGTTATTACTATCGTTTAAAAATAAAAGACAGCCCCTTGTGTACATGCGGAAACTCAGGACAAACCATAACTACGGTACTTTCTTAACAGGACACGGGAAAATAAACTGTTATTACTATCGTTTAAAAATAAAAGACAGCCCCTTGTGTACATGCGGAAACTCAGGACAAACCATAACTACGGTACTTTCTTAACAGGACACGGTAAAAATAAACTGTTATTACTATCGTTTAAAAATAAAAGACAGCCCCTTGTGTACATGCGGAAACTCAGGACAAACCATAACTACGGTACTTTCTTAACAGGACACGGGAAAATAAACTGTTATTACTATCGTTTAAAAATAAAAGACAGCCCCTTGTGTACCTGCGGAAACTCAGGACAAACCATAACTACGGTACTTTCTTAACAGGACACGGTAAAATAAACTGTTATTACTATCGTTTAAAAATAAAAGACAGCCCCTTGTGTACCTGCGGAAACTCAGGACAAACCATAGATCATCTATTGTTTGAATGTAGAAAATTAGAAAAAGAAAGACGGTTATTTAAGAACTTGCACAGATAGATAGATGGAAAGCTCTGCGGCCATCACTTAAGTGTTGGCGGCGAGCGATCCATTTTGGTCCTCAGTAATAGGTAGAACCCCGGGTTCCTGTAAAATACATTAGCCCCGGTTTAAATTTTGAATTCAAATTTGAATTTATGGTAAATGGACATTCGATAAAGTAAGACTAGTACAAGAGTACACAGTTGAATTAATCTCATTCATTAATTCCGTAGATTATAGAACAAAACAAAGCCAATTCAATGAGTGGAACAAATAGATAAAAAAAATACAATTGGCCATGGAAAATTAATGAAAACAAAATCATTTTTTTGCAAATAATTTTATGTAAATAATTTTGTAAATTAAAGCACTTAGTATTACTTTCATTGTGATGGAATATGCTGACAAAAATAAAAAAAAAATTAAAAATCAATAGGCCTAATGGAACAAGAATTTATGAAACGTGTTATAACGACATAACAAGAAAAGTAGCAAATAACAATAATAATAACAATAATAATAATTACTATTATTATTATTATTATTATTACTTTTTTCCTTGTCATATTAGATTACTGAAAATCTCATTATACAATTTCCTTGAGTGCTTAAAATTAAAAATTAGATGTAGTTCCTCGCCTATGGTTCCGAGTATAGCTGATCACGGATAGCTGGACGTAAAAATTCTGAGTATGGCATCTTTCGGAACGGGAGTAAAACGGTGACATAGATTTAAAACAGGTAAAAGAACCTCAACACTGAAGGCTTCATAAGTAAATTTATTGGCCTATTCACGCACAGATTTAAATTGAGAGGCTAATGGCCCAAACTATTAAAATCGTTATAAAATAAAGCATTAACGAATGTGTGTATTTCTTGTATTACAGATTTGTATTTGTGCTCGAATGTGCCAGAGTTTGGTAATGGGTGCTTACTCTTATCTTCAAGAGCCTGGAAATACGTATTTGTTATCAACAGCAGAAAAGGGATGGACTGTTTTGAATCTCTTGTGGGAAGCTAATGAAGGAGAACTTATTGATAAGTGGAAAAAAGTTATATCCTCATATTCAAATTAACAAAGTTCAAATAGTTTATAATCACAAATCGATGAACATCAAAATTTAAGATACTATGTAATTCTGTTTATCACTGGTAATTTGTATTTTATACAGTTGTGCTGGTTTAATGGAAGAGAATGCATAATAGCTTAAACTATGTCAGAATAAACAATGATGATATAATAATAATAATAATAATAATAATAATAATAATAATAATAATAATAATAATAATAATAATAAATTGAATTGGCGTTTACTTGATGAAAATCCATAACTTATTTAATTAAATAAAAATAAAACTTAAAGTTTTATGTGATTTTCATATTTATTAAAATATAAATTAGTTACAGCTGTTTCGGTACTTTGTACCTTCTTCAGATATGATAAATTAATGAATTTTGTTATTATAGTACATAAAACTAAAGTTTTATTTTCATTTTATTAAATAATAATAATTATTATTATTAATTATTATTAATGTTAATAATAATAATTATTAATGGACTCTTACTTTAAAAGAGGAGAAAAGTTTACCAGTATTTGAGAATAAAGCTCTTATGAAAATTTTTGGACCAAAGAGAGATGGACGGACAGGCGAATGGAGAGAATGCTACTTAATAGTGAGCTACATGGTCTTTATAGGAAACCAGATATAATAAGAACTGTTAAGTCTCGTAGATTGCGAAGGGAAGGACATGTGACACGAATGGGGAATTAAAGAGGGACATGGATGCTTCTTGTAGGAAAACCAGAGGGAAAACGTCCAGTTGGTAGACCAATAATTATGTGGGAGAATAAAATTAACCATGATTTGAGTGAAATAGATTATACAGGGGATGATTGGAAAATATTGGCTCAGAATTAGGAGTGTGGAGAGCGTATGTCCACGCCGCCATGAACCTGTGGGTTCGTAAGGGCCAGTGAGTTAATTAGTTTGGCATAACTATTACGATCCCTCTGTTTATACTTCAAGCATTAATCGAGCATTAATGAGTCGTAGCTTTGAAAGTAATTAATTACTGTGGTCTCGAGGTAGCGTGCTGCCTTGTCACGCAGCTGGCCGGGTTCGATTCCCGGTCGGGACAGGCTCCAGGGTGAGGTTTTTTCGGGGTTTTTCCTCACCTATAAGACAAATGTCAGGAAACTTAGGGCCTAACGGTCCCCGAAAATCATCCGGCCATCATCATCATCCTTCACCGATGTGGAAAGCAATGGGAAGCTACCACACCTATAATCCCCTAGTAAAACTGCAAAGCATAGCGTGAAAATGCTATGATTGCAGTGAAAGACCTGCCCTCGGGCAGAATTGCTATGGAATGAAATAAGCCCTAAATGTTGAAGACTTGTCGAATGTTTCATAAATAAAGTGACGACATATATCCGCTGAAGAAGAAATCAGTTACGTGCAGTGACTTAATTTACTTGAGTCACTGTAGCACTGGTTCAGTATGGTAGCTATACGTTACAAATAAGTTAATGCTATTTTCTGTTTGCTTTATGCTTATATAAAACATAAACCATGTTTTCAACTTAAAACGACGTATTATTGTAGTTCTGTGCTGCCTTGTCATGCAGCGGGCCGGGGTTCGATTCCCGGTCGGGACAGGTTCCCGGGTGAGTTTTTTTCGGTTTTTTTTCGGTTTTTTTCTCACCTATAAGACAAATGTCAGGAAGCTTAGAGCCCAACGGTCCCCGAAAATCATCCGGCCAGCATTATCATCATCATCATTATCCTTCACTAGTGTGGAAAACAACGGGAAGCTACCACATCTATAATTCCCTAGTAAAGCTGCAAATCACAGCATGAAAATGCTATAATTGCAGTAAAGACCTGCCCTCGGGTATAATTACTATGGATGGATGGATTGATTGAAAATGTCTATGTAATAAACAGGCATTGTAAAAAACCAATAGTGCCAGAGTTATTGCTATCATCCACAATTTTCTTTAGGTTTATTCTAAAACCTTGAAAAGCCAGACATTCACGATGTGGCATATTAATTTGTTCCATTTCACTAAGGTGAAAGGCACATATGGAAAAAAATTGATATACCACATACAAATTATAAAAAATAAAATCATTGTATCAAATTTAATGCCTTATTTTACATGTATTATGTGAACTGTATAAGTCACGATATCAAAGAAAAACAATTATATGACTTATAACACGTATCAAACTTTAACCTCAGTTATCTCAGTAAAAGCATTTTGTGGTTCGCCAAGCTTTTCGCCCAGACTCCTCATTTGTCCTCGGTCTATTCAGAAAAAATGCGTGAGAAAATTACAATTTCCTTTGCTACAAATTAAACAACTTTAAAAATAATATCATCATTAAATTCCAAATGGTGGAATAAGCATATTTGGAAAGACACAAAAAAAATATTGGTAAAACATTGGTGGAATCTGTTGCAATATATGAAAGTGAGGTATGGACAATCAATAAGTACTACAAGAATAGACTAATAGCTCTAGAAATTGATTATTTACGCAGAATTGCCAGAAAGTCAAAATTAGAACATGTCATAAATAAGGAAATTAGAAACATAATGGAAGCAGAAGAAAGAATTGAGGAAAATAAATTAAACTGGTTAGGACATGTTTCAAGAATGGAAGATGAGCGTTGGCCGAAGTATCTTTATCAATGGCATCCGACCAGAAAGAAGAAAAGAGGGAGACCAAAGTTAGCATGGAAGGAAAACATGAAAACAGTAATGCTAGCAAGAGGGCTAAGCATTGAAAATGCCCAAGATCGCAGGCTTTGGAGGTTTAGCACGGGAAGACAGCAGCAGCTGTAAAAACCCGAAGATAGATAGATAGATAGAAATAGTATTTGTTGCTATGTACAAATTATTATGATGTCTTGATTATGTAATGTTTTCTTGTTCTAAATTATAAACTAGGCCTATATAATGTTTTTATGAAGATGCTTTAAACGAATTGTTCTCTCTCATTATAAAAATAGACATATATACAGCTCCCATTAAGCTATATAAATCGCTGATAAGAAAAAAGCAATCACAATGCCAAGGTGTATAACAAAAAGCATTTTTATCATAAGTAAGCATTGTTTCTCTACAAGTTCTTAAACTCGTCATGCTGAAATGTTCTTCATTTTGTAGTATTAGTTAATGCTAGTCAATTCGATTCTCAAGATATAAATTTATAAACTATTTTAAAAGAAGTTCTTAGGTAAAATTAGACTTACAACGTTAAGACTACATAAATATATTTTAAGAGTTTGAGAAATGTAAGTTAATTGAGAAGAGTTAAATTAATAATAAAAAAACATTGAAATGTAAGTATGTTTATCAGGGGTATGAAGAGATTAATGAACGGTGAATTTCGTCGTGTTTTATTTATTTAAAAATAACCATAAAATAGTTATGTTCTATTCATGTACATGTAAGGGTATATATATATATATATATATATATATATATACAACTTTCCTCATTAGAGGATTGCCTCAAGGACAAAGTGATAAAGACAATTATCGAAATTGATGAAATACATTTTGTATATACATTAAAAAAATTCAAATTGTTATTGAAGTATACATACTATAAAGTATATATTTTGTAAAGATGGTTTCTTAAAATTGAAATTGATCCTCTAATGGCAGCGATGGCAATTTTAGAAATTGACCGCCTTCTACGTTCCTTCATTTAACGTTTTCATTCCTTTTAGAGCATTATTTAAAGATCCCTTCGGTTTCCTTATAAGTTACTCACAATGTATTAAAATCGTCGTAATTACGTTCCGAAGACCACAGCGAAAACTCTATGTATTTTATTATATGTGGCAATTCATTCATACAGCCTCCTGTGTAAATCTAAATAAATCCCTATCGGCAATAATAATCAGATGATATTATAACATCATTAAATGAAGCAGTTACTGGACTTAGGTCATATGTATATTCAAATTGATCAGGGAAGAGAGTGGAACCTGATTATGTAGGAGCAAAGGCCGTATAAAATGATCCAAAGAAGTCAGCATCAATGTAATTAAATTATTAGTTATTAGAGAGGATTGACAACTCAGGTAATGTAACCCTTTCTTTTGTTAAGACGGAAGTGGCTGACACAGCGTAATAACTTACTAATGACAATAATCCTTTGCTCGACAGATTGAGTAGAGATATCTTCTAAGCCTCCAGTTAACTGATTTAGGCGTGATAACCATAACCCATTAGCTAATGTACAAGCGGGGGTTTTACCCTGACACAAACATCGTTAGCAAAAAGTGTGGGAACTTGGCAAGTTTCTAGCGTCGGAAGCCTAGGAAAAAACCCAAGCCTAAGAAAAAACCCAAGCCTAGCTAATGTTTGTGACCAGACTGTACGTGAAGCCAGCACGGGGAAAAAAGGTCCAACCTCTGAAGGCGTAAATCGCCAATAATAAATTTGTAACACCCCCGGGATCAAAATAGGAGGGCGCATTAACCAATTATATGTTTCGTTATATGTGCCTAAGCACTGACCTTATGTCCACGTGATCGAGGTAGTGGGAGTAACTAATTTACCTATAGGCGAGAGAGGCTTCTCCTCGTCACTTACTTCTCGTGTATAATTTCATCAAGTCACTTCAAAAACACTTCGTCAAAACAGTTAAATAAATTCACTTCGTATAGACGATCACTTGCAGTGTATAAAAGTTAAGAATAAACTACATTTACCAGAACTTCTTTGCACATTAATTCTGCCCGACGAAGTCCTCGTGGAATCCCGAGATAAGAACCTCAACTCTACCGAATACCAACCGAGCAACCTAAGTTCTCACACATGGAGAACTCCTTCAGTATTCCTAGTGTCACTGAATCCAATCTTTACCTCTTTGCCCAACAATAACCCCTCTCCATATATAAGACCTAAACCTGTGACTCGAACTTATCATTCCTTGATAATGGCATGTGGGATCATGCCGAAACGTCGGAATCATTGGCCAGAGGCCGAACTTGAATCCAAGACGCGGAAAACCCAAGAAAACTTTCATATTCACACATATATAGGCTATATATGTGTGTGTGTATATATATATATGTGTGTGTGTATATATATATGTGTGTGTGTATATATATGTGTGTGTGTGTCTGTGTGTATATATATATATACATATATATATATACATACATATATATATATACACACACATCCATCCATAGTAATTCTGCCCGAAGGCAGGTCCTTCACTGCAATCATAGCATTTTCATGCTATGCTTTGCAGCTTTACTAGGGAATTGTAGGTGTGATAGCTTCCCGTTGCTTTCCACACCGGCGAAGAATGATCGTGATAATGATAAGGATGATGATGATGATGGTCATATGATTTCGGGGACCGTTTGGGCCTTAAAGTTTTCCTGACATTTGTCTTACAGGTGAGGAAAATCCCCGATAAAAACCTCACCCAGAAAAAACTGCCCCGACCGGGGATAGAACCCGGGCCTGCTGTGTGACAAGGCAGCACGCTACCTCGAGACCACAGCGGTGGACATATATAAATGTTATAATTAAATTTTTGACATTGAGCAATGCAAGCTTAATAAGACTTGATAAGAAAAATAAATGCCTGGACGGGATTTGAACCCGGATCTCTGGATTGGTACTCCAGAATGATATCTATTACACCACCGGGCAAATCTAATAGAAGATCGAGTTTTTACTTCATCTCGTAATAATGGAGAATATACATAATAATAAAAATAAATATTTGTATTAGATTTGCCCGATGGTGTAATGGATATCGCGCAGGAGTACCAATCCAGAGATTCGGGTTCAAATCCCGTCCAGGCATTTAGTTTTCTTATCATGTCATATATATATAATTCAAACACTATGATACCTAAGCTGATGGTTTATGGCTCATATAGTGCATCATTAGACATTAAGTTTTTTTTTTTGATATTGAAGTTTCCTCCGTTGACCGGAGGTTACGCTGCACGTAAGAATTATATTTTCAAGTGATTATTTTTTGTTCAATGCCACCATGTTGTCTTTTATGACATTTCTGGATTTTGCCCATGGAATTGACGGAATTGTAATCAATTTCTTAGGTTGGGTCTCTGGAAGGCGAAGTTACGTTACCCCGATGATATGATGGGTGATACATGATAATGAAGCGCCAGCAGAGTCCTAAACCTAAACTTAAGCTAAATTCCAGACCATGGGCAACCACAGAAATAATTCCCTTATAGGAAAAATTCCTATGGTTTAACCAGGAATCGAACCCGGGACCTCATGAATTGTAGTAAGAAACGCTGACCACTAGTCCAGGAGAGTCTCTGGGCTGATATCTGGTGAATCGTAAAAAACAGTCGAATTTGGACGATCGAGAATCCACACAGAATCATAAAACTCCAAAAGGTGTACAGCCATTTTTTTTTTGACTGACACTCCATCCATCCATCCATCCATCCATCCATCCATCCAATGGCTGAGTGGCTCAAATTCGAGCTTTGGCCTTCCTTAAATTCTGCCTCATATCTATTTTGCGCGGCAAGACTCTAATGTCCAATTGCGACACTTACAGTCCAGCCACTGATTCTTCGGCCCTGACGTTTTGACGACAGTGTTGCCGATATGGATATTCAGTGGGAGGGGCTGTTTTATGTATGCAGATAGCACAAATACAGCTGACAACATCTCAGCAATTTCAAACCTTAGTAGCGCGCTATTGCGGCGTCAAGAACAGTGATTGACAGAACGTCCACTGGTCCCTCAACTGTTACCTTATTGGCAGTAGAGGGTGAGTGTCTCCTTTTACCCCTTGCACAACCTAAACTTCAGAGCCAGAGATCCAGCGGCTTAGATATAAGTAGGTTTGCAGCATCTTCCTTAATCCATCCTTCCATCTTTTTTTTTTTTTTCGATCTTCCAACTCATCTGTTTCCCATAAAACTTGCTGTAAGCACCTTTTTTGGTACTCGGTCTCTTGAGAGCCTTTGTACATAGCCAGCCCATTCCAATTTCTGTAATTTAATAAAAGTGACAAGGTCAGGTTCGTTGTATTTGTCGTAGAACTCTTTGTTGTATCGTATTCTCTACTGACCATTAACATTTATAAGTCCAAATATTTTCCTGGGTGCTTTTTTTTTTTCAAAGTTAATTAGGGCTACCTCTGATCTTTTAGTGAGGCTCCATGTCTCACTACCATAGGTCAGAACTATTCTTATTAAAACTTTATATAGCCTTATTTTAGCAACTGAGCGTATGTTATTACTCTTCATTATTTTATGAAGTGAGTAATAAACTTTGTTGACCAGTTTCAGTCTTCTTTGTACTTCAAAATGTTTTGACTGAGACTATCGATGGCATATCTCACTTTGATATGTTCGGTTTGGTTAATATTACAACTAAATAAGTATTCAGAACATCATCTGTTAGAGCAAGATGGTGCACTGTCAGGTTCGCAAGTATCTTAATCGGGTGCTTTCAGAATGTTGAGTAGGGCCTTCAGGATCTCTTGACAATGTTCTTATGAAGTAGTCTCCGCAATCCCCAAATTTAACCCCACGTGATCTTTTAATTTTTCTATGGAGCTACATAAAAGAGAGTGTTTACTTCCCTCCACCATCACGTGACCTATGTGAACTTTAAATGAGGATTGTAAAAAACGAAGATACGATCACGCATGACATGTTCAAAATTTTGGCAAGAGTCGAACTACTGCCCACAACGAAGCAATATAGTGAAATGTCTCACAAAAAACCTTATTGTGCAGTGCATCGTATGACCTATCAATTGCCAGCTTAGATATGATAATGTGGAATGATAAATTTATAAAAATGTGGCTCATTATAGAGCAAGGTGTATATACCTATAAAAGCATATATGGGGCAAGGATGGTTCCTTCCATAAGTTGCTTAACTAATATTAATTTAGCTATGGTTATTCTCTATATACATCAGCGAATGACAAATGGTTAGCTCATCGCCTCAAAGACACCCTGTGTATGTGTATATTTATATTTGAGGAATTTTAATTTATCCAATATCTTTATTTAAGTATGACCATGTACTACACCTATGCTATGACGTCCACAGGAGGAAAATGATGCTTTAGATAAAAATACTCAAATTATGTCACTGGAAAATGCGAACAATTTTTCCTGGATTCGCTTATGATTGGCGAAAGTTCTGTACATAGATGTAATTGACATCTTCAAAACGTAATTTTTGTTTTAGGCAATCGGAAATTTTACAGAAAATGTCTCTCCCAGAACCAGGTACAAGCATCAAACCAAAAGTTAACAAAGAAATTGTTATCGATTTAGTTAGAAAACTGTATGGTTTCACTACTTTGGTAGTTGAAGAACTCTATGGATTTGACGATATAAATTACTTTGTCAAGGTAAGTACAATTCCTTATAACTTAGTCCTTAAATTAAAATATTTATCAATCACCAACATCGTCTTTGATTCTACAGTTCAGCATAGGCCTTGCTCTCCTCTAGCAAACGTTGCGATATTTTCTTGTCTTGAGCAATCAACTTCTGCACATCATCGTCGTCTTTGATTCTACAGTTCAGCATAGGCCTTGCTCTCCTCTAGCAAACGTTGCGATATTTCCTTGTCTTGAGCAATCAACTTCTGCACATCATCGTCGTCTTTGATTCTACAGTCCAGCATAGGCCTTGCTCTCCTCTAGCAAACGTTGCGATATTTTCTTGTCTTGAGCAATCAACTTCTGCACATCATCGTCGTCTTTGATTCTACAGTTCAGCATAGGCCTTGCTCTCCTCTAGCAAACGTTGCGATATTTCCTTGTCTTGAGCAATCAACTTCTGCACATCATCGTCGTCTTTGATTCTACAGTCCAGCATAGGCCTTGCTCTCCTCTAGCAAACGTTGCGATATTTTCTTGTCTTGAGCAATCAACTTCTGCACATCATCGTCGTCTTTGATTCTACAGTTCAGCATAGGCCTTGCTCTCCTCTAGCAAACGTTGCGATATTTTCTTGTCTTGAGCAATCAACTTCTGCACATCATCGTCGTCTTTGATTCTACAGTTCAGCATAGGCCTTGCTCTCCTCTAGCAAACGTTGCGATATTTCCTTGTCTTGAGCAATCAACTTCTGCACATCCATCGTCGTCTTTGATTCTACAGTCCAGCATAGGCCTTGCTCTCCTCTAGCAAACGTTGCGATATTTTCTTGTCTTGAGCAATCAACTTCTGCACATCATCGTCGTCTTTGATTCTACAGTCCAGCATAGGCCTTGCTCTCCTCTAGCAAACGTTGCGATATTTTCTTGTCTTGAGCAATCAACTTCTGCACATCATCGTCGTCTTTGATTCTACAGTCCAGCATAGTCCTTGCTCTCCTCTAGCAAACGTTGCGATATTTTCTTGTCTTGAGCAATCAACTTCTGCACATCATCGTCGTCTTTGATTCTACAGTCCAGCATAGGCCTTGCTCTCCTCTAGCAAACGTTGCGATATTTTCTTGTCTTGAGCAATCAACTTCTGCACATCATCGTCGTCTTTGATTCTACAGTCCAGCATAGGCCTTGCTCTCCTCTAGCAAACGTTGCGATATTTTCTTGTCTTGAGCAATCAACTTCTGCACATCATCGTCGTCTTTGATTCTACAGTCCAGCATAGGCCTTGCTCACCTCTAGCAAACGTTGCGATATTTTCTTGTCTTGAGCAATCAACTTCTGCACATCATCGTCGTCTTTGATTCTACAGTCCAGCATAGGCCTTGCTCTCCTCTAGCAAACGTTGCGATATTTTCTTGTCTTGAGCAATCAACTTCTGCACATCATCGTCGTCTTTGATTCTACAGTCCAGCATAGGCCTTGCTCTCCTCTAGCAAACGTTGCGATATTTTCTTGTCTTGAGCAATCAACTTCTGCACATCATCGTCGTCTTTGATTCTACAGTCCAGCATAGGCCCCTGCTCTCCTCTAGCAAACGTTGCGATATTTTCTCGTCTTGAGCAATCAACTTCTGCATCTTCTCCAAGTTTGGGTCTACGACTTTCTAGCTGTCCACGAGTATTTTCAATTTAACATTATCTTAGTAGTAACATATAAATAGGAAATTTCCAAATTATAAACAGTAACTTGGGGTTAAACAACGTTGGGGTTAAAAAGGATATCAATTTTTAATTTTGAACTGTTATAGACATAAATTTAAACTTTTGGTGAATGTTTCTATAAACGGATTAAAAATTAATACTCCTACTTACAGATGAACCAAAATCACAATTCATATACTTTCACTACTTGCAATGGGTTGGGACAAGTAGAGTATATTTCATTTAACTTCACATCGGTTTACACAATTTTTTCTAATCTTCTTTATTACATTCACTCTAATAATTTATTAGCTGTACAAACACATAATATTATTCTGCTTTGAGACTTTCACAAACACAGTCTCTCTTAGTTCTCTTCTTCACATTCGCAGAAGCACTAACTTCGCAACATTATCTTAGTCATCAGATCACAACGCATTCGTCTCCTTTCTGATCACGACTTTCGCCAATTGACTCGCATCTCTTTTATATGCGAGAATCAAACTACTACTGGAGGCACAGTCTTGATCCCTCTCGAACCGAAACTCTTGAAATCAATGCATTTATCTATCTAGAAGATTCCCAGTGAATCTTACCGGCTCATGAGTCGCGAATTACAATCCTTATGACTTATAAGGCGAGATGGAGTCTTGCCAGCGAAATTAAAAATGTGTTATAATATATGTAAATGATAAAACTGTATTACCAACTGCCACTACTTACTTCACACGTTCAATAGAGAAAAATCAATTATCATAATATCGTTCTTGTGAGAGGTTGGGATCTTAGCATCAATAGCATGTTTTAACTATCTAATAAACTCTTCTCAGTCATTAACAGTTTAAATTTATTGTATTAAGTGTTCTTTAGAAAGAGAGAGTACAGTCAGGTGAATTGAGTAGATTACAAAACAGTGAGCTACATGGTCCTTATAAGAAGCCAGATATAATTCTATACTATAGTGCTCTTCCCGAGGGCAGGTCTTTCACTGCAATCACAGCATTTTCATGCTATGCTTTGTAGCTTTACTAGGGAATTATAGGTGCGGTAGCTTACCGTTGCTTTCCACAACTGTGAATGATAATGATAACGATGATGACCGGATGATTTTCGGGGACCATTGGACCCTAAGCTTCCTGACATTTGTCTTACAGGTGAGGAAAATCCTCACCCAGGAGCCTGCCCTGACCGGGAATCGACCCCGGGCCCGCTGCGTGACAAGGCAGCACCCTACCTACAAATCACAGCAATAACAACAGTTAAATCTCATAGACTGCTATGGGCAGGACATATAGCACGAATGGGGAATGAAAGAGGGGCATGAAAGCTTCGTGTAGAAAAACCAGAAGAAAATGCCTAGTTGGTAGACCAAGAATTATGTGGGAGAATAACATTAACCATGACTTGAGGGAAGTAGATTATACAGGGGATGATTGGAAAACTTTAGGTCAGGATAGGGAGGTATGCAGAGCTTATGTCCTACGAACCTATGGGTTCGATAGTGCCAGTGAGATAATTAGTTAGCGTTCCTTAGTAGTATCTCCAGTGAAACATCTGTTTTTTTAATCAGTCATTGCTTGTCTTTTATACTCTAGGCATCCAATTATTCAGTTTTATCTTGAATATGTGTCTAAATACAGAATTTTGGGCAATAATAAACTTTTATTACTGTAGGACATACTAAAGAAATATAAACTTTTGGATACCAGATGTAATATCAATATTGTATTTCAAATTCTTCTCCGCTCTGTCCATTTTGCCCTCTACCATGTCATTGATCTACTATTGAAATTTAACATACCGAAACCACTTGGAAGTTACTAATTTTCAAAACGTTTAAATTTCTGAGATTATATTTTATAGGTCCACCGCTGTGGTCTCGAGGTAGCGTGCTGCCTTGTCACGCAGCGGGCCCGGGTTCGATCCCCGGTCGGGGCAGTTTTTCTGGGTGAGGTTTTTATCGGGGTTTTTCCTCACCTATAAGACAAATGTCAGGAAAACTTTAAGGCCCAAACGGTCCCCGAAATCATATGGCCATCATCATCCTTATCATTATCATCATCATTATTATCATCATCATCATCATCATCATCATCCTTCATCGGTGTGGAAAGCAACGGGAAGCTACCACACCTACAATTCCCTAGTAAAGCTGCAAGCATAGCATGAAAATGCTATGATTGCAGTGAAGGACCTGCCCTCGGGCAGAATTACTATAGATGGATGGATATTTTATAGAATGCCCGGCAGACGTTTTGTCCTGCCCGAACGTTCAATTCTCGGTTTATGACCGGACGACAAAAATATGTTACTTTTTTACCATAGAATTTACTAATTGGGACATAATTTGATATTATTAAATACTTTCACAAGAAATGCCCTGTGTCATCTGTTGTGGCTCAATATGCGTGCATGATGAAATCACATTGTTTTCGCGCCGAATATGTCGATAATGCAGATGACTACACATCTGACATAAAAAAATCCTATAACCCGATCGCAGCGCCACCTACCGAATCAAATTGTGAATCTAAGTCATCCACAGATCCACTCAAAGACACACACAAATTTTCATCAAAATCGGTCCAGTAGTTTAGACAGTTTTTAATGTCGGGTTCCATGTAAACTCCACTTCCAATTGTTGGATTTCGCTCATTTTTGATAATATCTACCTCGATTTATTTTAATACGATATGCTGAATTTCGTTGTGAATCATTAAAAAATGTGACCGTTAGAGCGACTTTAAAATTTTCACTTCAGGTGAGCTCCTACATCTAATGGTTTTAGGGGATCCAATTGTAGATCTAAACCATCGAAGTACACAAGTACAGAAGAATTATACGTATAAAGATATTGTATTTAACACGAAAATCCATTTTCTCTTAACTGTTGACACTATCTTATTAAATTAAGCTTAATAATCAAGTACAGAATTTAGATTGCTTTTTTTAAATCTGGAAACGTTCTTACATTAGAAGATAAAATTTACATTAAAGAATTTATACCGTATTTACTCGTGTAATTTGCGCTCCCGCGTATTTTGCGCACCCTAATTTAAGGGTTATTTTGGACTATTTTGCTCCGTATATTTTGCCTATATATTTCAGGTAGGGCCTACTTTTCCTTTTCATTGTAGTAGGGATTTTCCTTCCCTGAATTCCATTGCCAATTCTTACATTCCAACGCAGGTCATTTACTAGGAACTGAACTACCTACTTCACAAAGAAACCCGAAGTCCCGCTACTTTAACCCTTGGTAGAGACAAGTTTTAGAAAAGTAAATACCGGGTTTCAGTTGACTTTCAACACTTCTAATGTGCACTTGAATTTATACAGTACTTAAAGATGGGAAAGAAAAATAACAATTACACAGCATCATATAAATTGAAAGTGATAAATTTCGCGGAACATTTCGGTAATCGTGCAGCAGAAAGAGAATTCGGATTTGTCGAATCCAACGTACGTTATTGGAGGAAACAAAATTACATGCTATATAATGCAAGAAGTGACAGTAGGGCATTTCGAGGCCCGAAAACTGGTAAATAAATATCGCGCTGTAAAAGACGAACTTTTAATTTATTTTGAACAGTTGCGGAACGACGGTATCGTAGTTACACACGATATGCTACCACTAGGCCTACGTGTAGGCTACGTGAAACTTCTAATTCTCACAACATAGACGATTTAAGATATTTGCATTGTTTCATTTGTATAATAATTATTATTGTTTATTGATGAATTATTGCATGATTATCATTTGTATAATTCAAGATTACCTACAAGTTTAGGAATTATTAATCAAGTTATGAAACCATCCCTTGTACAAAAAAACACCAGATTACGTTTATATAACACTTTGGCTAGAGCAGTGTTGACCTATGGTAGTGAAGCATGGACACTAAAAAGACAACATGAAAGCAGAATAACGGCTTGTGAAATGAGATTCATGCGCAGAACAGCGGGTTACACCAGATGGGATCGAAAAGGAACACCGACATCTTAAAAGAATTGAAGACTACGCCAATTTTGGAATATATTAAACAGTACCAACTAAATTGGAAACACCATCTTGAAAGAATGACTTCAAATCGGATCCCCAAAGCTGTTTATAATTATATACCAAGAGGACGAAGATCACTGGGCCGTCCTATGAAACGCTGGAGGGAAAATTTTCTATAGGATCGTAACAGGCCTTGGCCTAATACTTGGAAGGAAGAAGAAGAAGAAGATTACCTACAGTGTTATGCTATAAATTTATAAGAAATGACAAAATTACTGTATTCTTAATTACTATACTTACCTACCATAACTGAGATAACTCAGAACATGGTCTCTAATTTTAAAAATCCGCGTATTTTACGCTCTCCAATTTTTCTGTGACCAAAGTAAATTAAAAAGTGCGTAAATTACGCGAGGAAATACGGTACTTGAAAATTATTGATATGATTATGGATATTCAATTACAATACAAGTAAATGCTAACTAACTAACCAACCAACTCCATGGCTTATGGGACCGTCACTCTCCTGAGCTAAATGAATCTACTTTTATAATATTCATGATGTGTTCCGTTGAGGTTTATTAAGTTGAGGAGACGGACCTTTCAGGTGAATATTCTATAATTTTATATTAAATGAATGTAGTTCGTATCTTCGATATCCAGTATCTTAAGGTCATTCCTAATATTATCCTCCACCTATTTCTAAGTATCTCTTATGTTTTTCAAGAGGTTTTCCAATAAAAATTATGAAATAAATTGTAATGTCATTATTTTGAACTGGGCATATCTCTATCTTTGACTTAATAACATTGGGGAATTTCCTCCGTTCTCATCTTTTATGGGACTGAATATTCGTCTTAATAAGCTAATTGAGAATATTTTAAGCTTTTTGTCTCCCCTTAATGTATAAAAAATAATATTTCACGCCCAGAAACAGTCCATGGTCAAGATTATCTTTTATAAATTTGAATTAATGATGTAAAACATTTTTACGAGTAACTGGATAGTTTCACTAATTACTTTAAGTGGGTAATTAATTTATTTATGAAATTTAGTAATTAAATAAGTATATAAACAAATATAACAATATATAGAGGCATTTATCATATTTTATGCATGGCTAACGATATCTTAATTTCCTATGTATTTTCTTAAATTCAGCCAAATGAAAACAACACAAAGGATATGTGGTCTCATGGATATGTGCTAAAATTATAAATCATAGAGATTCTCAAGAATCATCGTTTATGGAAGCCCAGGCGTTGTGGCTTTACATTTAGGTGAGTGCTGTTTATTTTATAGTTGGTAATTTATTAATAAAATTTAAATCAGTCGAATATCATGGCCTCCATTAATAAATTATGATCATGCGGTGTTTCAGGAAAATGCGGAATAAACACTCCACAACCTGTGAAGAACTGCTTAGGACAATACCATTCACTTGAAGAGTTTCCGCAAAATGGTACGCAACCTATTTATAGCCTATTTAATAAAGTTAATAAACTAATTATTTTTTGTTGGTGATAAAATCGTAAAACATGTAGTTAATATACCCATTTCACCAATTAAAAATTAAAGGAGTCAACATGTTTCAACAGCCAAGCTGTCATTTTCAAGACTAGGCCTAAATATTGACTCAACATTTAGCCTTCAATGGCAGTTTCCCTTTGAAACATGTTGATTCTTTTAATTTTTAATTGGGTACATTGACTACATGTTTTACTGTCATTTTCAAGACTAAATATTGACTAAAAATTTAGTCTTGAAAATGACAGCTTCGCTGTTGAAACATGTTGACTCTTAATTTTTAATTGGTGAATTGGGTACATCGACTATATGTTTTACTATTTACAGCTCTTCAAGTATTTAATATAAAGTACATGATAATTTATCAAACCATATAACAAAAATAAATATTACAAATTCTTTAGATAATAATCGTGTCTTGCGCCACAGCCGAGTGGTTAAGGAAAATGTCTTACTGCTGGTTCGGGTTTCCATGGGAGAAGAAATTTCTCATGAAATTTCGGCCAGAATGGAACCGGTCATCGTGAGGAATTTGGTTAGCTACAATAAGTAGTGACTCCAGGTTCAAAAAACAAATTATAGAGGCTGGTGGACCCGATACGCTGACCACATGTCACCCCTACACTAGCTGGATGATCGTCTATTGTATATCTGGCTTAACTTGGCAAAGAGAGAGAGATGGAGATATAAGGGTAGATCCTTGACCGCTTTCGTCCAGTTACAAAAGATAGAACCCACCCTGTTTCAGTTTCGTCTTCCCCCTTACTCCTAATAACATTTGGTGATGAAACTCCGAAAACACTGTTGCGAGTGAGAAAGGAGAGCACAGCGTCTCTTTCTACAAATTTCTTGCAAAGTTAAGCCAGACGTACAATACCTCTATGTTTAACGCATGTGGATGTGAGACCGCAGCTGACTGGTAGGCCAAGGGCCTTCCAGGTCTGTGGCACCATGCAGTTTTTTTTAGATAATAATCAACTGAATTTGTGTTCAATTTATGAAAACTCAAGATGTATTTAAAAAAACAAAACTATATATAATGATATATTTACATAAATGTTTTTAATAGAGAAAATGTTTCCATATTGAGTAAAATTATCTATCTATAGGCAGATACATTCCATGTAAGCAATGTTTTCTAGGAATTTCGAGCACCTATCACGTGGTACGTATGCTAACATATCAACCTGGACATATTTTGAAGAATATTACATGCACCGACGACATTTTATTCAAAATTGGTCAACAGGTAGCAAGAGTTAATGAAGCAATGCAAGTAAGTAGATAAAGGAATGGCTAGAACTTACATACCTAATATTAATCCGGTGTGTATCATATATGAATTTCGCTAAAATAAGAATATTTCATGATCCATCAGATCATAAAATATGGAGGAATTCATGTACGACACTGCCAATATATTCATAACCTTAGAAAAGTGAAAAAAAAAATGCAGAATCGATATTTATAATCTTCATATTTGTACCATTTTAATATGTTTTATATTAATAATAATAGGCCTACTTTATTCCACATTCTTCATACTAGATACCTACATTCGTTCTTATTTACTCATAAAATCATTTGTCTATCCACATAATACTATTAGATGAAAACTTTAAATTAGTATGGCATACCCCGTACGTCCTTACATAGGGGTAAGGATTCTCCCTAGCGAGAGTTTCTGACCAAGCTAATTTAGTTGTGCTTATTTACCTACATATCTCAATGAGTGATATGTGGTCAGCACAATGTCTCAATGAGGCATGTAATAGACAACCAAGTATTACTGGAATGGAGGAAGGACGATTAAATTTTGCTCAGAGTCTCTAATTTAGATTTGAGGTTTTTAAGGGCCCAAAAATCTTCAGAATTGGGACACACGTCTTAAAATCCCTTCCGGAGAATTTTTCCCTTGGATTTTCCATTTTAAAAATGCATTTGAAATCCGCCGGGTTTGAAACCGCGACCACCGGGACCAGATCCTTAGATCACTGAGACCGAAAAACATCCAATTAGTATATTTAAAATTTTGACTAAGAATATTAAACAAAAAAATACTTATTTCCAATTAAACATTTAGGCCTAGTTAATTCGTTATTTTATATCGCATCTTCCTATTGAAACACAATTTGGAATAAATCTCCTCTATTTTAAAATGTACTTTTTTATGTTTTTGAATTCATTATTTATTATCAGAAATTATATTGTATACTTTTATCTGAAAAATGCGTAGTTATTTGGCTCTTCACTGGTCACTGACAAAAATCAATTGCTTAATCAATTTTAATTTAAGAAGGAAAAATTAACATTTGAACCGAGATTTGAACCCTGGACCTCTCATTCTCCGTACGAGTGTGCTGTCCACTACACCATTTAAATGACGATACAAGCGTTAACATTTCTTTCAACTTATACAATATTCTAGTTCATTCGAAGGCTAATAACTGTCGCTACCATCACGCCAACTGGCGTCTTCTATTCATGAGTATTTTTATTGACTATTTAACTAACTCATGCCCCAAATTGTAGTCAATGACCAATCACATTTCAATGAATTTTGATTTAAAACCAATCACAGTCGTTTTTCACCTCGATTTTATCAATTTCATTTTATCGCTTTAATTTCAACAAGTGGCTCCCAGATTGTATATATAGTGCACGAAAGTAAGCAGATTCCATGATGATCTAGAAGATTTCCGGGCTGTTGGCCGTGGTCTTGAGGCTTGTAGTTCCCTAACGTTTCGCCAGAGACTGCGTCCGACATCCTCAAGACCACGGGAGACAACCCTTGAGGATGCCGGACGCAGTCTCTGGCGATACGTTGGGGAACTACAAGCCTCAAGACCACGGCCAACAGCCCGGAAATCATCTAGATCATAATAGTAACTCCGGCCGTGAAAGCCTAAGTCAATATATAAGCAGATTCTTCTTGCGAGATATAATAGAAAAACATTCGTAGCAATTGATTATACCATTAAAAAAAAGAAAGAAACCACTGTTTGCACTCTCTATTATTTCCCAGGAATTAACGTTGCAGAAAAATGTAATTGACATATTTACATCATAGGACACCAGAAATTAATTAATAACCAGTAATGATGCTTCATTTTTTCTCCACTAGGGTGTATTCTTACAATATTGCAATTCTATTTGGCAATAAATATGATCTGGTTGCAGTGATGAACAAATGAAACATAACGTTTTTCATTTGTTTTCAAACATCGCCGTTTACATAAAGTGTATAGATATTTTAAAATAACTATATTTAAACAATGATTTGTGAGTAAACAACTTAATTTTATTCGTTAAATAGTCCTAACAAATACCACTCTTGATTTACAAATTCTCATAAGTAATGCCACGAGTGATTTCCAAATTATCGATAAATTCACGACTCACGAAGTGAGGAGTGAATTTATCTAGAGAATTTGGAAATCAAGAGTGACATTTGTTAGGACTATTTAACGAATAAAATTAAGCTGTTTACTCACAATTCATTATTTAACTATAGTTGTTTTAAAATATTTATATATTTAATGTAAACGGCGATGTTTGAAAACAAATGAGAAACGGTAGGTACGCTTCTACTGCTTCTTTTGTTTATCACTGCAACCAGATCATACTATTTATTGCCAAAGGAACGCAATATTGTAAGGAGGAGCTTACTTTAATATGGTAATTATAACACTGATAAATATTTGGTGAAACACGACTCTGATTGGTTGTAAAACAGAAATCATTGAAACGTGATTGGTCAGTGACTCCCATTTGGGGCATGAGTTAAATAGTCTAGATAAATTAACTCCTCACTTCATTATCGATATAATTTGGAAATCACTCGTAACATTACTTATGAGAATTTATATATTACTTTTTAGCTGTAAAGCTTCATATTATCGATGTTTTTATTTAGATTAACTTTTCCAATCGAAAAATGCTTAATTGTTTTTGCTATGAATATTTGTACAGTTTTATATTAATTCAAAATACAGTTCTGGAGAGCCAAGACTAGCCTAACTGAAATGGTTGCTGTCACTGCAAGCATATTGCAGTATAGGGAAACAAGTGGGTATCGTAAATCACTCCATTTACTTTTTAATGAGAATTGGTTGTAAAATGAATTTTATTTGAATTTCTGTAAGAGTTGTAAAAATCAATTTTTTATATGATTTATTTTTATATTTTCAAAACAGTTAGTCTTTACAACATAAAGAAATTACACAATTTTTCTTATATATGTATACATTTGGTAATGGTGTGACTTCTTAATCCCTTTTGTGTCCCAATTGATTCTGTATATTTTTATCTCTCCTAGTAACTAGTCAAGACGTCTTTGTTTCATTCGCCCTTCTCCTAGCCTTCTCTGTTGACAATCTGTTCAGGTTGTAGTACTTTGTAATGTAATAACTAGAGCGAGGATTTTTATGAAATTTCATGTTTTAAACTATAAGCCAGAGAGCACTGAGACAAAGTATTTTTATATTTTATGGTCTATAGAATTAAATAAGACCTACATATTTTTTCATATTTCATAATATTTTGGCAAAATGTTCATATTTTGGTAAAAATTTAATATTCCTTCATATTTTTAAATTTTAAATTTTTTTAAAATAAAATTTCTAATAATTGGTTAAAAACATTTTTGAAGTGATTTAGTTTTGAAATTATTTGACAATATAAAATGGTAGACAGGCGAAAATTCCTCAGTATACAATCCAAAACAAGATAAATAGTTTTGATAAAAGATCTTAATTGAATAAGAAGACATGGAATGACCAAGTGGAGGCTTTTGTCCGAAACTACAGAACAAGAACAGGGATTTCCTAATCTGTGACAAGAAAATGAATAAGTAGAATAATATTTGAATCTATCTTTATCAGGTACCAACCACTTCCTTTTGCTACCTAAGGACAGCCCTTAATTTGTGAATGGATTACAATATTTAAATGTAAGGAAGACTGTTGCTGCTAAACTTGATGCTGTGCTGGGAAAAAAGGTCTTACTCCAGAGTTTATGAAATTAGTATAAAGTTCTTGTAGGTAAGGCCAGTATTATTCTCACTAACATCAAACTATGAAATATAGCATGGTACATGTTTGTTCCCATAACATCAGATAGTGTGGAGCATATAAAACAATTCTGACAGACGGGCATTAAAAAAAATGTATAAAATGTAGACAAAGCTCTTAACTGTGATTACGAACAGAATTGATAATTGGATTGTTCAAAGCACAAATGGACCAAGACTAGATACTCTGCTCAGCCAATTTCATGAAAAAACTAATGTTAAAATAATTCTAACTATATTTCACCATGTTCATACGTGTAGTTTATAGGATTAAAAACAACTTTATTTGCAAAAATAGTTTTGAAATACTCCCTAGAATTATTTGTGGATTAATTCATTTCAACATCTTGTTTTTCCAAATATGACATACTGGACTTGGTCTACTTGTGTTCCGATTCATCCAATTTAATATTATTGTGATATTTACATATATTGGAGTTCAATATTTTTATGCAAGGTAAATAGAAGTCATCAAAACTGTACACACACTAATTTTTTTACTGGTATTAATATATTCGATGGAAGCATGTTTGTTTCAGTTACAATGTTTTTTTTGTTTATGTTTGGTTTCGTAATTAAATATCATTGGACAAATGAATTGATCATGTTTTATATAATCTCCCAGTATGAATTTATTAAAGTAAAGTGTCATACTACAGGCTTGGGAAGCCCTTAAGGTAGATGGATGTTTAGACTTCCACATTTCTAGACAATCGCCAAGGGATATCCACTGGGTTCTCAGCACTGCGTGACAGCCACCTTAGTCCTAGAACATGCGTCTAATAATAATAATAATTCCATGGCATGATAGGCATAGAAAGCCCTTAGCCTACCATCCGGCTGCTGGCCTCACATCCACACGTGTCAATCACAGAGGCAGATGATAATCTAACCAGTGTAGGGGTGACATGTGGTCAGCACGTCGAGTCCCCCAGCCGTTATACCTGGTTTTCTCAACCTGGATCGGCTACTTATTGTAGCTACCCAAATGCCTCATGATGCCGGGTGGGCACCGATCCCATACTGGCTGAAATAGAACATGCGTCTGGTACTGATTTAATTAAGAGCCAAGTAGACCCTAGGACTATGATGCCGCCAAATGGTTTGGTCCAGCTAAAAACCCTGACCCCATTGAGACTCAAACCCATGACCTTCCGGCTTGTTAGCGTGATTCCTCAAACAATTACACTAAAACATGAGCCATTAAAATTGCTTCAAATCATGAACATATTTTATATTGATTTCTTGTGCTACAAAAAAGGTCTTGTCTTATTTGTGTGCTGGTATGTATACCCAAAATTATATAGGCTTGTGTATATAAATATATGTAAAAAGTTAAAAAAAATAGTAGCTTCATAATATTTTTGTGTCATAATTTTCATATTTTTCATATTTTATTATTATTATTTCATATTTTGGTATAATTTTCTTCATATAATTCCTCGCTCTAGTAATAACATACAAATAACATAGTGGGAATATGTTAAGCTTTTTATTTAGTGAATTAGGATTCCAGACTTAAGATTTACTGTAGTTATATTTTAAATAACATAATTTTATTTTTCAGAAGTTTCACCATTGTTATTATGATCACAGAATTTCAATTTGGTCTCTAGAACATTTACTCTGATCAAAAATATACTCACATAATAGAAGATGCAGAGAAGGATGGATTGGTCAACGAAGTTGTAAACACCTTTTGAAAAAGAAGTGATTCCAATTGTAGATAATTTGGAGAAAGGTAGGTCTACATTGTAGTTTAATTTTATTAAGCTATAAGTTACTTGATAAAAGAGCACATGCTATAACTTGACAATGCCATTACGTAACTTACAAAAGCGTTTCATCTAAATGTATAATATATTAATTTTCAACAACAATAGTACGAACGGGAAAAGCTATTTTCACAATTGAATTTTAGTGTTAATCAGGGTTGCGTCTTAAAATGAAGACCCTGTACTATGAGTATCTCATAATAACAATCGCAGCGGTACACAGTGAAATATTACCCACCTTTTTTATTTAACTTTTGCAGGGAAAGAACACTATGAGGTTTAATTTAAGGATTAAATTAATGTTTTTATTACCTCACCTCATGTCCTTTTTCTTCTACACTGCAGTTTCGGAGCTTATCTCCATCGTCAGTAGCCTCTGGTCGACCGGTGTTATGCCGTTTCTTGGCGGTTTTCTTCTTACTTTTATCGGTGGACAGATGAACCTCTGGCAAAAAAAAAAAACAAGAAAGATAAAACTCATGAATTTCGAAACTCCCGCAAATTTTGACCTGATCCAGAGGTTCATCGGTGCACCGATAGAAGTAAGAAGAAAACCGCCAAGAAACGACATAACACCGGTCGACCAGAGGCCACTGCCGATGGAGATAAGCTCCGAAACTGCAGTATAGAAGAAAAAGGATACGAGGTGAGGTAATACAAACATTAATTTAATCATTACGCACCTTGTTTAAACAATGATAGGCCCTATCACTGGATTATAGGTGTGGTAGCTTCCCGTTGCTTTCCACACCGGTGAAGGATGATGATGATAATAGTGATAAGTATGATAATGATGACAGGATGATTTTCGGGGACCGTTGGGCCCTAATCTTCCTGACATTTGTATTATACGTGAGGAAAAACCCCGAGAGAATCCTCACCCAGGAATCTGTAGCATCGTGGGGAATTTGGGTAGCGACAATAAGTAGCGGCTCCGGGTTGAGAACACCAGCTATAGTGGTTGGGGGAGCCGACATGCTGACCACGTGTCACCCCTTACATTGGCTGAATGATCTTCTACCTTTGTGATTAACGCATGTGGATGTTAGGCCTGTCGTGCCATGGAATTTTTAATTTTAAGATTTTAATGTTTTACTCATTACAGTGTCACTGAGCTATAGTGATGCATTTTTCTTGTTATTCTTCTTCTTCTTTTTATTATTGTTATTATTATTATTATTTGTGCCGTATTATTATTATGATTGTTCCGTATCATTATTATTATTTTTATTATTATTTGTTTCGTATTATTATTAGTGCCGTATTATTATTATTATTATTATTATTATTACTATTATTATTTGTTCTGTATTATTATTATTATTAGTGCCGTATTATTAATATTATTAGTATTATTTGTGCGTATTATTATTATTTGTTCCGTATTATTATTATTATTATTATTATTATTATTATTATTATTATTATTATTATTATTATATTATTATTATTGTCTTCAGGTCTTATTCATGGCGATTTTAACTATGATAACATTGTGGTGGAGAAATCAGAAGATGAAGTATGGGACATAGCTGCATTATTGGACCTGGGTGACTCAAAGCATTCCTGTTACGTGTTTGAACTCGCCATCTGCATATGTTACATGAGTTTTATATCTGCTGACCCTCTGAGTGCAGGAGGTCATGTAATAGCAGGATATAACACAATACGCAATTTGCCAGAAACAGAATTCCAAATACTCAAGGTCTTGTTATATTATTCACTATAGGCCTACTTCTTCCGAGCTAAGTTTCAGTTGTAATGTATACAAACCAGTGGTATGACAACATTTTCATTGGTCGAATAATTATTTTACCTTTAAGCGGGTAAGAAAATTTAGTTAGCTCTCTACAACTCGAAATGAAGGGAATAAATCTAATACAAATATAATATATTATCTAGTATATATCTATATAAGTTACAGGGGAGAATCTTAAAATATATAATTACAATTTTAATAAATAACATATATAAGCGTTTCTTTGTTTAATTCTTACGCATGCGCAATGCAGAATACATTGGAATTTCAATTGTTTTAAATGGCTGCTTCTCTTATACAATTTTTTAAACATAAAAAAGGAAAACCTTTGAAAAGCGGAGAGAAACAAATTATTTTGAATATTTTCAAACGGTTTAGTGGAAAATATCCTACATTAGTCATTGAGGATGTGGTGAAAATAATAGCAGAAATACAGGTGAGTCAATAGAGAGCACATATACTTCTTGTAGCTAATGAAATTGTAAATAAAGGATATCTATCGACATCAACGAAAAAGTGTAAAACGTCTGATTTAGGCTGGCACATATACATATAATTTTTGTACTTAATAAATAAGAAATAGAAGTTCCTAATTAATGGTACCATCTTACCTAGATGCTGAGGTCTCGAGGTAGCGTGCTTCCTTGTCACGCAGCGGGCCCGGATTCGATTCCCGGTCGGGACAGGCTCCTGGATGGGGTTTTTCGGGATTTTTCCTCACCCTTTAAGACAAATGTCAGGGAACTTAGGGCCCAATGGTCGTCGAAAATCATCCGGCCATGATCATCATTCATCATCCTTATCATTATCATCATCATCACCGGTGTGGAAAACAACGGGAAGCACCACACCTATAATTCCCCTAGTAAAGCTGCAAAGCATAGCATGAAAAATGTTATGATTGCAATGAAAGACCTGCCCTCGGGCAGAATTACTGTGGATAGATCTTACCTAGTATTCAATCTTATTCCCCGTAAAATACGATGTAACCTAAGAAAAATGTTTCTATCATTGACACTTCCATTCACAATTCTCATATCTCTTCATCTTCTTTTTCATAACTTATAGGATTTTCACCCTGTTTATTTCCAAAATCACTCCTCGGAGGAAGATATTATGGGTATGCAACCACTGTCTCCATCTCTTGGGTGGTCTTCCACTTGTTCTTCTCCCGTCCGTTGGTCTATCTTTGATGCGATGCTTGATCCTTGGGACTGCGAGCAATGTATAGCTCGGGACACAGTGTCTGAAAGGAATTTGCTGTCTGCTGTTAGTACTATGCGAAGCAGAGAAGTGTACCTCCTCCACTCCCCACACTTCCCCCCGCAAACACACAGAGCTTGGACTCGAGCTGTATAATTCTCATATAAGGCGGGTAAAAGTAGCACCATGGTTCACCCAACAGACGGAGTAGGTGGAGGAATACTTTCGTAACTTTATATACAGTACAACTGGAACTTACTTCGGATATAGTATGCAAGAAATACTTATTTTGATAAGGAAATATTAGATAAGTTACTTGCACCAAACATTAACTAAAGATTATGAAAAATCAGTTCAGTAATGATACTTCAGATTCTGACTGAAAAGTTATTATTTTTGTGTTAATTAGGTATATAAACTAAGAACGATATTATTTTATTAAAAACATGTATTTCCACCAATTCGTTAACAAAAATTCATAAAAATTATTGTTGACAACTTTTCCCCCTTTTGGCCCCATTGTGTGCTTCGAGACAATAGAAATAAGATTTCTCAGATCAGTTGCAGGTGATTATGAAAATTAGTTCAGTAGTGATACTTCAGATTCTGACTGAAAAAGTTATTATTTTTGTGTTAATTAGGTATATAAGCTAAGAACGATATTATTTTATTATAAACATGTATTTCCACCAATTCGTTAACAAAAATTCATAAAAATTATTGTTGACAACTTTTCCCCCTTTTGGCCCCATTGTGTGCTTGGAGACAATAGAAATAAGATTTCTCAGATCAGTTGCAGGTGTATCTCTAAGAGATCAAAAGAGAAGTCAAGATATCAGAAATGAATTACAAATATATAATATAAACGAGAGAATACACACAAATAAACGTAATTGGTTTGAACATATACAAAGAATGCCAATTAATCGTTTATCAAAACAGCTGCTTCATTATAGGCCTCTAGGCCGAAGAAATGTAGGAAGACCAAAACGTCGTTGGACGGACGACCTGCACCTGCAGCATATAGTGCACCGGGGAGCGGAACGGGCCAACAGGCCCATACCTTGAAGAAGAAGAAGAAGAAGAAGAGATGATGATGATGATGATGATGATGATGATGATGATGATGATGATGTGTGTGCTTGGAAGACCACTGAAGCTAGAAGCATCGCAAAAAAAAAAAAGAAAAAATCTATACAATGATTTGTGGTCGAACACATACCCTCTACCATTATACTTTCAAGCGAATTCTTAAATAAAGGAACTAAAATGATTCCCATATTCTTTAACTTGACTAAACTCGCACTGCAAGGGCGGGAAAGTCTGAAAATATTTGATTGTCCGTTATCATTAACTACTAAAGGAAATACAAGAAAAAATATAAAATTATACAGAATAGGCCTATTCGATACAATGAATTATTCTATTGTTATTAATAGTATTTTAATTAATAAAGCTTTTTAGCAGCTAAGATTAATTCCGTACCCATGTTCACTGGAACGATTTTGTTCTTCTCTTCATTTTTACTTCATACCCGTAAGTTTTGGACATCACTTTCGGAACATTCTCTATATTATACATTATTATGTAAGTTAATTCGTAACTTGTTTTCATATAATAGTAACAGCACTTTATTAGAGTAAAGAAAATAATAGAAACTAAAATAATTTAAAATAGATCGAATGGCAGTAAGTCATAGGCGTTTTTGAAAATTAGAAAATGTGCAAATAAAGCCCTCAGAAAGATTAGTTTCATTTTATGTTACTTCATTGTTTTCCAACGTTCCAACGAAAAATATATATATATATATATATATATATATATATATAAATTTTGGATAAAAGGCTAATTAAAATATGATGGGTCAGAAAGTACTAAGTTGTGTATCGAAAAAAAAAAGTTTTTTTTTTTACATACAACGAAACATTTTACAGACAAAAGTTAGGGCATGCTACGGGAAACCCGCTGTCCCCATTTTTAGCTAATCTGTTTCATGTATAATTTTGAACGGTAGATAATGATTTTCAAGTTTTGATGCAGATATATTGATCACAGAGTTAGTGGATGTGAGTCCAACAGCCGGCTGGTAGGCCATGGACCTTTTAAGCCTGTCGCGCCATGGAGATTTTTATGTTAATTATATAATTACAATAGTTAAACACAAACATACAGACATACAGAAGATGCTTTTAAACTTTTGAATTATGAAGGTCCAACAATGGAACAGAAAACAACAAAATATGTATTTTTTTATCTCTTAAGTTAATCAGTTATGAAAAATAATAGAATTTGTAATTTGCAGAAATGTATCACACATGATAATTATTATATTAAAGTCACAGAATTCAACCACATCGCTCACAAATATGCAGTCTTCAATAGTCTAACATACAGACTAGTTAACTTTTTCCATGAATAGAGAAATTTTCAATCTAGAGAAACACATAATAAAAGTTATAGTAGAAAATGACTTAGGGAAAAGATATTTACAGGAAAATAAATAGGTTCAGAAAACAAAAATTAATCAAGAAAAATACTATTCAAACTGAAAATAAGTATAAGATTCATGATGTGTTCCGTTGAGGTTTATTCAAAATTAATATAAAATTATAGAATATTCACCTGAATATTCTATAATTTTATATTAATTGAAAATAAGTATATATGAAACACCAGTACAAGAAATTTACCTATCATCCTTTAGCACATAAGTCTCAAAAATTTTCCAAGAAAGTCAACATCAAATTAACATAAAAATTATTAATATAGCTTTAATGAACTAATTAAAACTAATAAAAATGAATATATTAGAGAAGACAAAAAATCAGGAATCACTAGATACATGCCTAATGCGAAGAATAGGAAAGAATCCACATTGGTATAACAATAGGATACCTGAATATTGAAATGAAAGAACACCTTAGAAATATAAATAATGGGGAAGTAGAAAATTCTACAGTACCTGCTCACGCTTGGTCGTAAAGATACAGAATTGTAGGAAAGGCAACATTAATGAAAAAATAGATACATCCAAAGAACTCACAACATGGAAAATAGCTACATAAAAGTATACTGTAAGGATAAAGTTATGAATCTTGAAATTACCAGGGATAAATATTTGGTTTAAAGTTTATCGGTCAACCAAAAGAGAGAAGAAGAATCAACCTACAGAATCGCCAACCGTCTATTCAACAGTCAGATGCTAGTTGAGAATGGAATCAATTTAACTTCCGAATCCGGTCCTCAAGAATCAACAAAATATGAGGTGAGGTGTAAAATATGACTCCTTTTAACTTCCCTTCTACGTCGTCTCACACTCTGAGGCATTACGTTTGAAATTAAGTTGATTAACCAAAAAGTGCACTTAACCTCTTTTATTTGTAAATGCTTTAATGCATATGAATGTTTTTAATCGTTGTTGGCTAACTAGCCGCCACTGCTTACAGACCAAGTTAAAAGTAGTAACAATGGAAATCTTACATTTATTTATTTCCATCTTATGGATTAAAAGTTTTTTTATCATTAAATGTATGCATCCGAGGGATGTAGTATGACTTCTGCATACATTCTGTACTGTACAAAACAAATTAGATTATTGGGACATGTGCAGGCCTAATGTTAACATGTAGAAATAATTTTGTCAGTTTTATAGCAAACTTATTAATGACATTATGTTTTCATATTTACAGGTCTGCGCATGTGCTAGGATATGCCAGAGTTTGGTAATGTGTGCTTATTCATATATCAAAGATCCTGGAAACGAATACAGAATAAGTTCTGCTAAGAAAGGATGGCCTTTGTTGAGCCTTCTGTGGTCAACTCCAAAAGAGGATCTTCTCAACAGATGGAAAAATGTCATGGCTTCATATAAGATTTAATTTTAAGAACAATGTGTACTTATAGGGGCCTATTCTTATACCAAAGATCCTCGATACGATATAGAATAAGTCCTGCTGAGTAAGGATCGGGGGTTATAGTCAACTCCAAAAGAGGATCTTCTTAACAGACAGATAAATATCGTAGCTTCATGTAACATTTAATTTTAAGAAAGCGTGTCCTTTATTCTTGCACTTAAATCTGAAAACGAATATAGAATAAGTTTTGCTATGACAGGTTGGCCTTTGTTGAGTTCTTCTATGAACAAGTCCAAAATATTATTTTTTAACAGATGGAGAATTTACATTGTTTCATGTAATATTTAATTTAAAAAATATATATTCTATTTAGAGAAAAATAAAAGTGACTGAAACCAATGTAACAATCGTAATTTCTACTTCAGAAACTACAAATATATTTCATAAGTAATGCAACGAGTGATTTCCAATTTATATAGAGGATTTGGAAAACAAGAGTGGCATTTGTTAGGACTATTTAACGAATAAAATATTAAGCTGTTTACTCACAAATAATTATTTAAATATAGTTATTTTAAAATATTTATATATTTAATGTAAACGGAGATGTTTGAAAACAAATAAGAAATGTTTGGTTGTGTTTCATTTGTTCATCACTGCAACTTGATCACACTATTTATTGCCAAACAGGAGCGCAATTTTGTAAGAATGCACGCAAACTAATTAACTCACTGACACTATCGAACCCGTAGGTTCATGGCCGCGCGAATATAAGCACTCCATACATCCCTATCCTGAGCTAATGTTTTCCAATCATTCCCTATATAATCTACTTCCCTCAAATCATAGTTAATGTTATTCTCCCACCTCATTTTTGGTCTACCAACTAGGCGTTTTCCTTCTGCTTTTCCTACAAGAAGCTTCAATGCACGTCTTTTATTCCACAGTCGTGCTACACATGTCCTGCCCATCGCAGTCAAGAATACACCCTAGTGGAGAAAAAATGAAACACATCAACCGTAAGGTTTAAAGGTTACACAGATGGAAATAAATAAATGTAAGATTTTATCAACTGTGTAGGTCGAAGTAATCTGTTCATAATTTGCTATATCCAACGTATTTTTTAGAGAGTCAGTCACTGCAAAATAATGCTCTGACCTGTTCAGAATATTAAAAAGGTGGAGCTTTCTTTATTTTCGTAATCAACGTTCGATAATTATCGAGGTGAAACACGACTGTGATTGGTTGTAAAACAAAATCCATTGAAACGTGATTCGTCATTGACTCCCATTTGGGGCATAATATAAATAATCAGTAAAACGTTATTCTAACATAATCAACTTATGAATAAGGAAATGTAGATCGTTCGTTCTTTCCTCTAAAGACTTCACGTCCCTTTGAGTCTAGCTTTAAACTGTCCCTTTGAGATTTCTTGACCAATCTGATTTAGTTACAACACCTATTTCCTACAGATATCGTAAGTGACATGTGGTTAGCATATTACCTCAATGAGACATCTATTAGCCAACTAAGAAAGTATTAATTGAATAAAGAAAAGTCGGTAAATTTTACAGAATAGTACTTTTTTCAGGATTGAGTTTTTATGAGTTTGAAAATATTCATACTCGGAATCGATGACTTAAAGTTCCTTCCGGGGGATTTGTCTTCGGATTTTTCATCCCAAAAATCCTTCGGTCCCATATAGGTTTGAAATCGCGACCCTCCGAACTAGAGGCAGAGAACGTAACCATTGGACCACTGTGTCCAATAATGTGGATTGTTACATTGGTTTAATTCTATTCTCTCTTTCTCTAAATATAATGGTATATTGCTATTTTGATCTAGGTATATCATTAGAACTTACAATTAAAACATATATACCTGATATTTTATGTTTATAAAATAAAATATTTATTTCTCAACCTATTAAACCATATAATATCGACCGCGGTGGATTAGTGGTTATGCCCCATGCCTCTGATTCCGAGGGTCGCGGGTTCAAACCCGGCCGGAGTCGAGGAGCAAGTCCTCCGGGAGGGACTTTAAGCCGTGGGTCCCGAGTCTGAAGATTTTCAGTTCCTTAAGCGTGAATAAAAAGGCCTCTAAGCAAAATTTACTTAATTTTCCCGTCCTAGTACTACCTTGGTTTCTTAGATGTCAGTATGAGGCGGAACGCTGACCACGGGCCACTCAGATGACATCTATACGAAAACAAGTGTTACTAAATATAATGGTTCAATTTCTTCCTTGTAGGGGGAGAGCGCCTAAATCTCGTTGGGGGAAACAAGGGCTTACAAAAATGTAGAATAATACGTAATTGTAATATAATTTAATATAGGACTAACTTTTTTTTTCTTATGTCACATAAAGGACAGCTATTTTTATTTAGAGCAAGTTTTGTATTAATCTTTCAAGGAAACTTACATTGCATAGCGAAACCTACCTTGAAATTTCTCCCAGAGGAGGGATGCGATGTATCAAGGCCGTGTCCAAAAGTTAATCTGTAAGGCACTAAAATCCAGCGCCAAATCTCTCATTTAAACTACAGATAAGTAATACAATTCCTGACTTAGTGGGTTGGATAACCATGAAATTCTGCTCCCGTGTCGCCACCCGCCTCACTCCACACCCCTCTACTCAAGCAGGAACGTCCATTTGCTTAGCATAGTGGATTGCCATTGTTGGATTCTGGCTTCGATTTCTGTACCTTGATGTTAAAAACGGCAGATGTTTTTTTGTACACGGCCTTGATACATCCCAACGCTTATCTGGGAGAAATTTCAAAGTAGGTAGCGGTATGTAATATTTGAAAGTTCCCTTGTTAGGACATAATGAATATCCATCCATCCATAGTAATTCTGCCCGAAAGCAGATCCTTCACTGCAATCATAGCATTTTCATGCTATGTATGCAGCTTTACTAAGGAATTGTAGGTGTGGTAGCTTCCCGTTACTTTCCACGCCGGTGAAGGATGATGATGATAATGGTAAGGATGATGATGATGATGATGATGGCCAAATGATTTCGGGGACCGTTTGGGTCTTAAAGTTTTCCTGACATTTGTCTTACAGGTGAGGAAAAACCCCGATAAAAACCTCAACCAGAAAAACTACCCCGACCGGGGATCGAACCCGGGTCCGCTGCGTGACAAGGCAGCACTCTACCTCGAGACCACGGCGGTGGTATAATGAATATACAAGATTAAAATAAATGCTGGGTTGTTTACAACAATGTTCCTAGACTCGATGCAGCATGAAGATTTTTTACGTCAATTTTATTTCTCTATCAATGCAGTTTAAACCTTTCATCTTTTAATTGTGGATCACATACATACTTTTTTGAGCACACAAGGACATAGATGGCCTCTCCGAATAAATGATCAGCTCAATGTCAAGGCCTCCTCCGAAATAACTCCACACTAAGGCGAAACACACCATTCACACACACATTCATACTTAACATGGCGAAAATTATAATGATGATTATGAAGGACAAAGGGTGGTCGAGGACTGTTTGAACCTTAACGTTTCCTGAGATGTGTCTAACAGGTGAGGAAATACCCGAAAAAAAAACACCCAGGAAATCTATGTACGCGGCAGCTACGCTACTCCGAGGTCACGGAGGTGGACTACATCAAATATAAGTTAATAAGTTAAATTTTAAATTGTACCTGTTGGTAGGTGCCGTCGTCCTCAACTTTGTTAAAATATTGTATATAAAATTAACTGGAGCGCTTTCGGAAGTTATCTTCCATCTTCTGCAGGTTGAGTTTCCGCTACTCGTTGTTGTTGTGTACGGTGATGTATACTCCAACTGTTTGTGCAGCAACTGACTTGTTTTTAACGATCTCGTATAATGGGTTTGACTGGGGTGCGTTCTCATTAAGAAGTGAGGTGTTGTTTGTTTCCTTTATAATTTCGAATGAACACAATTGAAAATACTCTCACGATAATCCACTGCACGCAGTCATTCACTCAGCCTCCTTTGCACAGAGAAATAAGGACTTTTATTAAGGGTGAATAATTAATTAAGTTATAATTATTATCAGAAGTAGGGCATATTTATACTCAAATTAAACGGGACGAAACCAGGAATTCATTGGTAACATAATCAAAATGATACGACCTACCATAAAACAAATTTATATGCAATCAATAAAACACTAGTACCAAGTGATTAGCGCTCGGTCATAGACCTGGACCTTTGCTATTGTGATCAACCACACTAGTAAACAAGATACAATGGAACGGTAAGCCCTTATACAATGGAGAAAAAGTTTGCAGTTTCCTTTGTAGAAGGGAATTACAAGACTGCGCCATTATTAACTTGTAACAAAAATAACTAAATCCAAAACTGCATATAAAAAGATGGGCAGCAACTAACAAGCTACCGGGTTTTCCTAGGTAAGCTACGGAAAAAGCCCCCACAAGCCAATTTAACGAAACATGCGCGCACTCCACAGGTGTCTTCTTTGGCGGCAGAAGGTAGAGGCCGACAAACAGAATTCGCCCTAGCAAAGATAACTCTTAGTTGGACAACCCTGCAAATTTGATATTAGGACGCAAATAATTTAAAGGAGGGGATATGACCACAAACGCTTAAGTTTAACACCCCCGACAACGCCCTGAAGACATGGTTTGCGAATCAAAATTGTTGTAACATGTGAACTTTTTGTGAGACGCTAAGACTTTTGGTGGAAGGGACGGATGCCGGATCACATAGAGAAAATAAATATTCATTCTTAGCAAAATTAAAGTTACTAGCGCGTGTGCCGTCGAGGAGGCACATCGCTTTTTTAAGTCAAAACTACTAGCGTGTGTGCCAGCCGCAAGCGCGTTTCCTCTAAGTTTCGGCGCTATCAGTCAGAGCGCACTTTTTTTTAGTGTTATAAATATTATTAGTTTCGACCCTCAGTTTATAGGGCTTTAAAGTCAAGTAGCTATAAATAAGTGATAGCGCATTTATTTGACCCAAACGTTGGAGTTAGAATAATTATTTAAACACGTGCAGTGAATAATAAATATACGCTTCCGGCCACCAACAGCCTTCGCTGTCAAGTTAAATTGTCGAATACGACAAGTGTAAAATACAGTGATAATAAAGTGGGACGTCAATTTCAAGACATCACACCGAGTTTACTGTTTTTCCCCAAGTGAATATCCTTCTTCACGGATACCCGAGATATATCCTTGTTCTACCGAAAACCTGAACCCAACTAGACCGGAGCAAACAAATTGTCCATGTACCTTATCCTGGACACTTAAGTGAACCTATCCCTCTTCACCAGCGAGAAAACATTCCAGCTAGGATAAATATATTTGAAGACCTCGAAATTATAAAGGAAACAAACAACACCTCACTTCTTAATGAGAACGCGCCCCAGTCAAACCTTTTATACGAGATCGTCAAAAACAAGTCAGTTGCTGCTACAAACAGTTGGAGTATACATCACCGTACACAACAACAACGAGTAGCGGAAACTCGACCTGCAGATGATGGAAGATAACTTCCGAAAGCGCTCCAGTTAATTTTATATACAATATTTTAACAAAGTTGAGGACGACGGCACCTACCAACAGGTACAATTTAATTTTTAACTTTCATCATATGACTTCGCCTCAACGGAATTTGATATGAATTTTACTAATATTAAATTAATAAATTTTGACTTTAAACATTGTTTTTTTATTTTGTCGATCTCTCCCCCACTCTTGATAAAGCGAGGAGCAGCACCCCCTCCATTGATGATTTCCTATAGTCCCGTGCAATAAATATTAAATCGACAGTACGAGTATAGTTTTTCATATTTTACTTTATCCGCTAATGTTTTAAGTGGGCGACGTAGATCAGGTGGCAAGTTACAATTGACTAGATGGCCCATTTTCAATCCCGGGCCCGGAAGATAAATTTATTTACATTAATTCGTGTCCTTGCCGGTCCTGGGATACACTCGCTTCCTTTTAAATGGGTAACGGTAACTTTCCTGGGGATGAAATCAATTTTATCGTAGCCCTAATATCCTACTTCTTTCTGGAGCCTTCATGGACAAGGTATATTTATTACGAATATATTTTAAAGCAGGTAATTGATTCACATTGTTGTAGCATGAAGAAATGTAAAACAATACTTAATACTTCAAGAATCAATTCATATAATGCATTATTCTTTGCAAGTTTCCTGCAACACTGAGGCGCTATGACTTCTTGTGAGCGGTTAAGATCGATTTAAAAAATTAAAAATCGTCTGGTTGAAGGTTCTTCAACGGCTCTGCTGAGTTAGTGGGATAGTAAAGATGTATGGGTGTGCGTGTGTATGTGTGTGTGTGTGTGTGTGTGTGTGTGTGTGTGTGTGTGTGTATGTGTGCGCGTGTGTTACATTTTATGTACCAGCATGAACCAAGTAGACAATGTGCGAGATATTTCGTTCGTGTTATGTTATTATTATTATTATTATTATTATTATTATTATTATTATTATTATTATTATTATTATTCAATAGTAGATTAAATAGTAGAGTATATAAGATATAAGCAATTAAATTGGTATGGGCACGTACGACGAATGCAAGAAGGAAGGTTATCCAGGAAAACATTGGAATGGTGTCCACCTGGAAGAAGAAGCAAAGGAAGGCCTCGAAACTCGTGGATGCAAGAAATAAAAACTAGAATGATAACAAGTGGGCTGAAGGACATGGAGTGGATGGATAGAGACGAGTGGAGAAGAAAAATAAAACTTCAGGCACAGAAATATGTGTAAACATTGAAAATCTGTATATAAATAAATAATAATTATTGTTAATATCTGATGTTACTAACTGTTGTTATACTAGATCATCATATAAACCATTATTTGGAGAAAACAAAAACAGAAAGTAAGTTTGTAGAGAAATAGATTCCACTGTAGCTAACGAAAATATTAGACCTAGTAGGTCTAATATTCAACAAGAAGAAGCAGATATTTAGGCATTTTGTTTGAAATTTAGAATCTGATAATGTACGTTATCAACAGAATAACTTCAGTTGAAATGGATTTTTGGAGAAGAGCTGGAAAATCTCGACTGGAAAAAAAATAGAAATGCAGAAATTAGAAAATGGATGAATGCAGAAAGAAATATAATGGATGAGATTGAACACAGAAGGCTAAAATGGTACGGACACGTAAGAAGAATGCAGGATGGAAGAATACCAAAGGCCGTCTATGCATGGAAAATTGAAAGAAGGAACAGAAAAGGAAGACCAAGAAGGACCTGGAAGAGCAATATTCAAAATTCAATGAGGAAATTTGATGTAACAGATGAAGACACAGAGGACAGAGAACGATGGAGAAGTTTAATTAAGTGAAATTTGTGAATGCTTGTTGCAAACTGATAGTCTATAAGTCCGTAGTCATTTACATTTATTTACTTATTTTTAATTCGTGTTAATTGCTGAGATTGGTTGGAGAAAACCCTCAATGATGAGGAAAATTCTCAAAATGAATGAATGAATAATGTATATATGTTAACAGTCACATCTTTGCTTCAAAACTTTATCGTCCCAAGTAAATTCAAAAGGTCTTGTGAGCATGTAAGTAAATATCCGAATACAGGGCAAGTCAAAATGTTGTGCAGGTTTTCAGAAATTTATTATGTGAAATGTAATGAACATATAATATCGTGAGACATATTGTATGAAAGGTAAACTCTCAAAGTTTAGTTGTCCACTTCTAAAGTTCCGCGTTCACCCGCAAGATGTCAACAGCAGAGCAGTAAAGGAAAATGGCGTTGACTGGGGATCAGAAGTCTTTCTGTGTGCTTGATTACCATGTAAACAACTCTGTGACTAGTGTTCAACGACATTTCCGTACCAGATACGATAAAGACCCGCCGGATGGGAGATCCATTCGTAAGTGGTACACACAATTTAGGGATTCAGGCTGTATCTGTAAACGAAAATCGACTGGCCGTCCGTCGACGAGTGAAGAGACAGTCGAACGCGTTCGCACATGCTTCGTGCGGAGTCCACAGAAATCCACCTACCGGGGAGCGACAGAACTTCAACTACCACAAAAAACTGTATGGCGGATTCTCCGGAAACGTTTACAGATGAAACCCTACCACTTGCAACTGGTTCAAGCCTTAAAACCCGCCGATTATGCTTTGCGAGCGTCCTTCTGTGTTGATTTTCTCGCATTAATGGAAGAGAATGAGTTCCATGAGAGGGTAGTTTACAGCGATGAAGCGACTTTTCACCTTTCAGGAAAAGTGAATAGACACAATGTAAGGATTTGGGGAACTGGTAACCCCCATGCAACTCTGGAACATCAACGCGATTCTCCGAAAGTGAATGTCTTTTGTGCCATTTCCCATGCAAAGGTTTATGGGCCCTTTTTCTTTCATGAATGTACTGTGAACGGACATGTTTTCCTTGATATGCTACAACAATGGCTCCTTCCGCAGCTTGAAGCGGATAGTCCAGATTTCATTCTGCAGTTGGATGGTGCCCCTCCACATTACCATGGCAGTGTTCGAGACCATTTGAATACGGCTTTACCACAACGCTGGATAGGCCGTGCATCTCAGGGTGATCAACAACTCATTCATTGGCCACCTCGTTCACCAGATCTAACCCCGTGTGATTTCTTCATGTGGGGTCTTGTAAAGGATCATGTTTACGTACCACCACTTCCAACAACACTGCATGAACTGCGTGCCCGCATCACAGCAGCCATTGCTGATATCGACCGCGGACTGCTACAGAAAGTTTGGCAGGAGATTGAATATCGGCTTGACATCTGTCGTGTAACAAAAGGCGCTCACATAGAACATCTGTGAATATTTAAAAAAAAACTTTGAGAGTTTACCTTTCATACAATATGTCTCACAATATTATATGTTCATTACATTTCACATAATAAATTTCTGAAAACCTGCACAACATTTTGACTTGCCCTGTACATTGTGTTAGACAATATAAAAGTAAATTAATAATTTTATGTAACATAATACATTTATTAACATTAATTTATAACATTTCAGTGAATTCAAAGAGGATCGTAAATAAATTAATTAACTGGGATTCCTCGATATTGTATCTTAAAAGTTGTGTGAAATCATTTATTTCCTTTTTTAGTTTCGATCAAGTAAATCTATTATCATGATTAATAGAGACCCGATTATATACATTTGAATGTTGCATATGCATTTGCATATTTACACCTTTTTCACCTGTTATTGCATATTTTAACTAAAAACTAGTAATAATGCATATTTTTGCGCTATATTTACAACTTTTAAAAATCTTTGTTGTTTTACAATGAACATTTCGAGGCCATCAAAAGTGTAGTAAGCGATTTCGATAGTGCAGAGGCTTTGGCAGTTCGTCAATGCAAGGAAGCATTTAACGATTCCAGTATTTAAAAAAAAATAGCTGTGATTAGCGCTCATTTCTCCCATATACCTGCAACTATTAAAAAGTTTGAAACTCAAGGTTTGGCGTTGATTGAATCTATTCAGTGTTAATGGATAAAATCCGACAACTGAACTCCTTATTGCCGAAGTATTGCCGAGCAAACTTAAAGAAAAGTTTGAAAACATTTTGAACGATAACCCAGGCTTTGAACCTTTGTGTCAAATTAATAGTTTTATAAATGGGACGGGCGAGCTTTTGCCAGAAGTAATAAGTGCCAAAATAGCACCCAAATTCAAATACTGCCCAATTACTTCAGTTGACGTAGAACTGGCCTTTTCTGTTTATAAACTTATTTTGAGCGATCGAAGACCCAACCTTACTACCGAACATTTGTAACAGTACCTGATCGTTTCTGTTTACAACAGTAGCAAAATATGGAATATTTTAATTTGCGAACAATAGTTTTGCCTGATACTGATTGATAATTTATCATTTATCAGTGATAATATTAATAAATAAATAATAAAAATACAAATATTATGTTAATTTATGAATAAAATCTCTAATAAAGTAATAATTATTATGTATTTTTTATTATCTGGTATTACATTTATTGATATTTTTCATGCATATTTTAAGCATTTTTCTTGCATATTTGCATGCATATTTCGAGCCTGTTATGTTGCATATAATCCGGTGTCTAATGATTAATATTCTGTAATAAATATTTGTCAAACTGATTATGTAACATATACCTCACGTGATGTACGTACCCATTTCTTTTATGTTTTGACCTTGACATGTAATTGTTAGTTGAATTATAAAGGGATTTCATGTATGTAATTTATTGCTATCGACACAAATTAAGAAAAGGACAAGGCAAGTAAAACGCGTATTAGTCCAATTACTGTCTGTCCACTGCTGTCTCGAAGTAGCGTGCTGCCTTGTCACGCAGAGGACCCGAGTTCGATTCCCTGTCGGGACAGGAGGTTTATTTCGGGGTTTTACTCACCTGTAAGACAAATGTCAGGAAGCTTAGGGCCCAATGATCCCCGAAAATCATCCGGCCATCATTATCATCATTATCATTATCATCATCATCATCATCATCCTTCACCGGTGTGGAAAGCAACGTGAAGCTACCATACCTATAATTCCCTAGTAAAGCAAAGCATTGCATGAAAACGCTATGATTGCAGTGAAAGACCTGCCCTCGGGCAGAATTCCTATGGATGGATGGATGGATAATATGTCCGCTATGGAATACAATTTCTTATCCGAACGCTCTAAAATAAAACTTATCAATAGTAATGAGGAATCTGTTTTATTATATGTTTGTGAAACCTGGAAAAGAAGTAAAATTATTGAAAAATTGCAAGTAATTATAAATAGATGCTTAAGAAAAATATTAAAAATAAAATGATCAGAAATTATATTGTAAATAAAGAAACGTTGGGGAAAGCGTTCCAAAAATAAATTAAATTAGAAATACAATTTCAAAATTTCTGTGTAATATATACATTATGAGAAGATACTAAAACTTTGAAAAAGCCGGCTTAGAAAGAAATCATCAGGGGCAAAGAGGAAGAAGAGTACCAAAAGAAACTAGAAGAATAATCATAGTTTTTTCTTCTTCTTCTCCTATGCATGATTACGGTATATGTTAGGCTTATAGCTTATTCAGGAAACCAAGAATCTTTCCATCGTTTCTTTGATGTTCCAAGTGAACTCGTTCCATTCGTCGGAACAATATCTCTTGATATACGAACCATCAAGTTTGATGTCATTCAGTATGTTTGCAAATTGATTTCACAACGATGCAACTCAGCGGCAGAGTTAGAAATAGAATGAAAATGAGAACACGAAACATTAATTATGTAACAGCATGAAGCAAACAATCATTATAATCCTGAGATATTTGAATGAGAAAAAATGTATGATCTCATGTATAATACAGAATACACGGGGATTGATGTTACATAAGATGTGTCACGCAACACTGCAGTTTAACTCTGTAAGTAGCAGTAGACAGTCGGGCTTCGTGCAGAATACATGAGTGGCCCTTCTGAGCAATACGTATTAAGTAAGTATATTTAAGAGTTAAGGCGTTATTTAAGTAAGATATTTATTTTTTGTTTATTTATTTTACCTGATGGAGTTAAGATCGTAAGATCTGTCTTCTACATCACCAGGGTTAAATTATACATAAAAACAATTATGAATTATCTATAAGTTGATTAATAAAATAGATATCCTCAACTCGTGTCCAACTGAGGATCGGATCGAGGAATGAAATGAAGCCCCTATATTTATAGAGGTCTGTGGACTACAAGAATGCCAGACGACCATCTTTGACGCACCGTCACAGGGACTGATGAACGGAATGAAACGAAATGGATGAGATGAGTATGGAGAAATGGTGGAATGACATTTTTGGCAGAATAAAACAGGAGAAACCCCGAGAAAACCAGCCCCAAGCTACGTTTCGTTCATCACGAAACCCGCATGGAGTAACCGAGACTCGATCTCGGAACCCCAGCGGTGAGAGGCGAGCGTCTAACCGCTTGCGCCACGGAGACGCCCATAATTTGATTAATAATAGATAAAAAGAATAGGTTACGCAATACAGACTTGACATGGAAAAACAAAAAAAATATTAGGCCTAATATTAATTATAGCAATAATAATAATAATAATAATAATAATAATAATAATAATAATAATAATCTATAATTTGATTAAGCAATAGGTTTGGTGAGTAAAGTATGAAAGAATAATAAAAGTATACCTATCAAGTATCTCAACATATCAGACCATTCATCATGATGCTATGGCGCGACAACTTTAAAGGTGAAAGTTTTGGCCTTCTCAACAATCCTCCATGCCAATCTGTCTCTTACCATATTCAAATTAGCCACTTCCATTTTCTTTACATCGTTCATTGTGTCATCCTCTCATCTGATCTTCGGTCTTTCAACTGATCTGCCTCCTATAGGTTTCAATTTATAGAGCTTCTTGAACAGTCTCTGATCATCCAGTCTTACCAAATGTCCAAGCTAACTAATTCTGAGAGATCTTATAAGGTTTACTATGGTCTAATTTGTGTTATTAATTTGTTCAGTTCGTTATTTGTTTTGATTCTCCAACAGTTATCAGTTCCTCTATTTGCTTCAAATATTCTTCTTAAAATTTTCCTTTCAAAAATTAATAATTTCTGTTTTGTTGTTTCTTTTAGGACCGAGGTTTCACTAGTATATGTAACGACTGGTCTAATGAGTGTTTTGTATAACCTAATCTTTTCTATTCTTGATATTAATTTGCTTTTAAATAAGGTATCCATCCATCCATAGTAATTCTGCCCAAAGGCAGGTCCTTCACTGCAATCATAGCATTTTCATGCTATACTTGCAGCTTTACTAGGGAATTGTAGGTGTGGTAGCTTCCCGTTGCTTTCCACACCGGTGAAGGATGATGATGATGGCCATATGATTTCGGGGACCGTTAAATAAGGTATATTTGCAAAATAAGCTTTATTCCCATTTACAAATCTTTTCTCGATTTCCTTTTCAATTACATTATGTCCGTTTACTTTGATACTTAGGTATTTAAATGATTCTACTGTGTTAATTTGCATGCCATCAATTTGTATATTTTCCGATTTTCTGTTGTGATTACTACATATCTAACCATTAGTGAGTATAAATATATTTGTTAATGCTTAATTTGGACTGGAAAAGCTTAACATCACAACAAATATGTAGTTATTATCTATGCCATCATATTGTGCGAATAGACCTTTTAAAGATTTGGTTACTGTAGTATTTTTATATATTTATGTTGGTATCAGTGGACTAATGATTATGATACTTGAATCTGGTTTCAAGGTTTTTGGATACAAACCCCTCCGGGATCGATGGGTTTTTCAAGGCGTAAAAGTACTGTGTGTGGGTACCTTCGGGAGTGAACTAAAACTTTGTGTTCCGTATCGTAGATTTACGGCACGTTCGGCCGCGGTGGACTAGTGGTTATGCTCCTTGCCTCTGGTCCCGAGGGTCGTGGGTTCAAACCCGGCCGTGGTCGATGGATATTTTAGGGCGGAAAAATCCAAGGAGCAAGTCCTCCGGGAGGGACTTTAAGCCGTGAGTCCCGAGTCTGAAGATTTTCAGGCTCGTAAAAATCCTTAAGCCTCAATGAAAAGGCCTCTAAGCAAAATTTACCGAATTTTCCCGTCCTAGTACTACCTTGGTTTCCTAGATCTCAGTATGAGGCGGAACGCTGACCACGGACCACTCAAAATGACATCTATACGAAAACAAGTGTAACTAAATTAGTATGGTTCAATTACTTTCCTGTAGGGGGAGAGCGCCTAAATCTCTGTTAAGCGAAAACATAAATATATAGCCTATATATATATATATATATATATATATATATATATATATATATATATATATATATAACCACAACCCTGAAAAAAGAGCCTAGATTTGAATTGCGAAGCGAATGACTTTAGCTGTTAAAGAACATTATTAAAAAGCATAACATTTGTATATGAATATTAGAACAGGTTACAGATTATAAACTATTATGATTTTTTCGGATTGTCTTCTCTATATCTCTGATTGCATTTCGGGCTGCCAAATTAATGCAAGTTGACTCTTGTTGTCCCAACTTCTTTAAAAAAACGTTAAACTAAAAATATACAGAGTGTCCACAAACTTCTGCTACCAAAACAATGAACTTAGCTCGTAAACTATTTGAGATAGCGACATGCAGTTTTCTGCAACGTATTCTACATCTCTCAAAGTTTTGTTTACATTTGTTGTAGATTCTTATTTAAACGACAATGACGGCACCACAGGAAAAGGCCCAATGTGTATGGCCGTATGCTCTGAGTCTGGTAAATCACCTGTAATTGTTCAGCGAAATTTTCGCCGGCAACATGGAAGAGATCCTCCATGCAAATAAACAATAATTAGATGGTCAGAGAAATTTCTAGCGACTGGCAGTGTAAAGGACTTGCCACGGAGTGAACGACTATCGACAATGTGCAACTTGCATTTCAATGCAGCCCTCAAAAATCGTTTCGTCATGCTTCATGGGAACTGCATTTACCAAAATCGACCCTTCATAAAGACCTCCATAAGCGACTACATCTTCAGGCCTATTAAGTGCAAATTATGCTAGCTTTGCTGCCAACTGACTTCCCTTGGCGTGCTGAATTTGCTGGTTTCATGCTGAATGCAATTGAAGAAGACAGTGAGTACCTGCAGAGGGCGATGTTCTCTGACGAAGCTATTTTCTTTGTGTCTGAAAATGTTAATCGACATATTGTTCGGATATGGAGATACTGGTGATTTACCAGACTCAGCATACGACCATATACATTGAGGCTTTTTCCTGTGGTATCATCATTGTCGTTTAAATCACAATCTGCAACAAATGTAAACAAAACTTTGAGAGATGTAGAATACGTTAAAAAACTGCATGTCTCTATCTCAAATAGTTTACGAGCTATGTTACAATGTTTTGGTTGCAGGACTTTGTGGACACCTGCATAAAATAATATAATTAAAATAACCTCAAAATATAACTTCCTAAAATTAAATATTAAAATAGATACCTGTTGTAACAATCATTCTCAACTTAATCAACGTTCGTTTAAGAAACTTCGTCAAATGCTAAAAACAAGGAAGGCTTTCAAAATCAAGTTTTATCTTCTGCCTTCTATTTGGTAATAGTAGAGTACCAATCAATAAGATACCAAATAGAATGTAGAAGACAAAACTTTATTTTGAAAGGCCTTTATTGTTTTAATCATTTGACGAAGTTTCTTAAACAGAAGTTAATTTAATTGAGGTACCTATTTTAATATTTTAACATATTCCTTACAGATGTCAGCAAGTAAAGTGGTTAGCTCATCTCCTCAAAGAGACACCTAATTGGAACTAAGACGTTATTCGGATAGGAAAGACAGACTAATTTTTAGAGGCTCTAATTTTGGCTCCAGCCGGGTTTGAACCCGTGCTTCTCGGGACCACAGAAATATAACTCCTAAATCACAGAGGAGATCATTACATGAATTATACAATGTCATCTCGTCCTCATCCAAAGGACATTTCACATTTATATAACACATTAAAAACACTTTAACATGTCATCGGAAACCAACAGTTTTCTATACCATTCTGCAAACTTCCCTGAACCCCTGAGAAAGTTTTATCGGTAGAGATCTATTCCACTATGTACAGCCTATGCTATTTTATTTACTAACAGGCCTGCATTTCTTCAGTTCAACGATATGGAGAATTCAGAACTTACACCAAGTCCTAATATAAGCAAAGAGGCTGCTTGTTCTCTTGTGGATCGTCTTTACGGAATCGAGGCAGTAGACGTAGTATTATTGAACGGATTTTACGACAAGAATTATCATGTGAAGGTAAGCAACTCTATAAAATGATAGAACAGGGTTTTTTCAACCATCAGGAAGTAGGACACTACTTTCTCTCTTCAAAACATTTGTACATAAGTTTCAATCTCTTTGATAGAAAATACGGAGTTTCTATCTATGATAATTCTACTTAAAATGCACGGTTTTAATAATAATAATAATAATAATAATAATAATAATAATAATCCATGTTGAGAAGATCAGGTATAACGACTGGGAGACCCGACAAGCTGACCACATATCACCCTTACACTGGCTAGATGATTGTCTAAATCTGTTATTAACACATGTGGATATGAGGCCAGCAGCCGGCTGGTAGGCCAAGGGCCTTCTAGGCCTGTCGCACTTAGAAGAAAATAATAATAATAATAATAATAATAATAATAATAATAATAATTGTATATTGTAAGCCCATGTTTTCCCTTTACTGAGATTTAGGCGCTCTCCCCCTACAGGGAAGAATTTGAACCATACTAATATTTAGTTACACTTGTTTTCGTATAGATGTCATTTTGAGTGGTCCGTGGTCAGCGTTCTGCCTCATACTGCCATCTAGGAAACCAAGGTAATACTAGGATGGCAGTCATTAGTAAATTCTAATAAAAGAGTATATTTATCTATATAAGGAGCATGCAGAAGATCTTTAATAATCCATCCATCCACAGTAAATCTGCCCGAGAGCAGGTCTTTCACTGCAATCATAGCATTTTCATGCTATGCTTTGCAGCTTTATTAGGGAATTGTAGGTGTGGTAGCTTCCCGTTGCTTTCCACGCCGATGAAGGATGATAATCATAAGGAGGATGATGATGATGATGACCGGATAATTTTTGGGGACCGTTGGGCCCTAAGCATCCTGACATTTGTCTTACAGGTGAGGAAAAACCCGGAAAGAAACCTCACCCAGGAGCCTGTCCCGACCGGAAATCGATCCCGGGCCCGCTGCGTGACAAGGCAAGCTACCTCGAGACCACAGCGATGGACTTCTTTAATAATAATAAAACAAATTTTAATTCAAACAATTACCTCTGCCGCAAGCATAAACCCATTGCAGTAGCCTGCCACATTAGAACTAAATTTTAGAATGATATGTTTTACAGAGTGAGTGTAAAAAAATAACCTCACTTTTATTTCAATAAGGAATATTGTGAATGTAGTATTTATAGGAGAAGCTACAAAATACACTACCGGTACATGTTTTGAGTTTTATGTTCTAATAAATTTATTCACTAATTATACAGGGAAAAAGTTATTGACTTAACAACTAACGCTTCTGCGAGGTGTAAGTTTTAATTGAAACAGATAACAATTCTTTGATATGTATGAGTTTGTTCATAATTTACAACATTTTGGGATGTAGGGACTTGAAAATATTTTTAATATTCGGTATACCACTTTGAAAGCAGGGAACAAACTTTAATTTTGAAGTGTTATGTCAAATTTGTCCACCGCTGTGGTCTCGAGGTAGCGTGCTGACTTGTCACGCAGCGGGTCCGGGTTCGGTCCCCGGTCGGGGCAGTTTTTCTGGGTGGGGTTTTTCCTCTCCTGTAAGACAAATGTCAGGAAAACTTTAAGGCCCAAACGGTCCCCAAAATCATATCATCATCATCATTATTATCATCATCATCATCACCATCATCCTTCACCGGTGTGGAAAGCAACGGGAAGCTGCCACACCTACAATTCCCTAGTAAAGCTGCAAACATAGCATGAAAATGCTATGATTGCAGTGAAGGACCTGCCTTCGGGCAGAATTACTAGATAGATGGATAGATGTAAAATTTTACGTGGAATTCAATAGAGGAAATTTTTTAGTATTTTTTATTTTTTTCAATATCATTTGGAATTAATTACTAAATTGATATTTCCCAAGTTTTATCTCTCAATTAATGCTCAGCCAAAAAAATAAATAAATAAATTCCCCCGCTTTTACCAGTCAATTTAAAACTTATTCATAAACACAAAGGATGAAATATTATTAGTATTACCAACATTACTTAGAAAAGACATAAATTTTGTTTTAACTTGCCACAAGTATTTGCTGGTGTTTAAGGACAGAGAGGTGGTCGGGACAGCTGTTCCATCATCTGAGCAATCAGTTCTATAATGCGTGTCTACTGCTGAGATATGACGAAGAAAATATGCACCTGTAATTAAGGGTCCTAATGTTGAGTGATTCCGGGTTATGTGGCCGTGGTCCATAGTTGGTGTTGATACCAGACGTTTCGCCCTCAACTGCGGAGGGCATCTTCAGTGGCGAGTGCTTCTAGGCGTGTTTCCTGGTCGGAAGATCTACTTAGAGTGAGCGCTGTGGACGTAGAGGACGTTGTATTAGAGGTGGGTGCAGGGTGAGTGGGCGTGGCTCTTGCTGATTGGCTAATGGTCGTCTCCTTGTTGTCACTGGTGTTAATGCATTTATTTTCTAGTGTATGAAACCAGGCCTTAGACAGTTTGATACCTTCCTCTTTTCTGTTAATATTTCCCTTATGCTTGTATATTTCTATAGCCTCTCGGTCCTTTTGTTCAGATGACGGTCTGTTCGCCACCACTCAGTACCTCTGTCTTTAAACGCCAGAAGTACTTGTGCCAAGTTAAAACCCTTAGACTTTAGTACATCCAAAAGAAAGGGCATAAGTAATAAATGTAAATAATTTCCTCCACTTTAGATAGTTTAGAGGTTACGTTAGTTAATTAAGATTAGTAAGAAATAAGCACAAACTTGTAAACATGTTTGTAAACTAATAATGTAATTAATATATTTCCCATCATTATCTGATTTTATAACAGATTGAATTCACAGCTGGCCTATATTATAATGCATGCGTTAAAAGTGAAAATTTACTCTGCGATTAGAATGTTTGTTAAACAAATGTAGGGTAAGTAAAGTAATCCCACTACACGCCTCAGGAGGCCCTTGGGGTAGTAGGAGGTTAATCTCCCACTTTTTCTGGACTATCGGCACTTGATGTCAGCCGGGTTGTCAGCCCTGCGTGACGACAGCCTTTACCCCTAGAACAAGTGTCTGGTACTCATTTCCGTTAGAAGCTGAGTCGACCACAGGGCCCTAGTGCCGCCAGAAGGTTTGGGTCAGTTTAAAAATCCTGACCCCACCGGGACTTGAACCCTCAACCTTCAGGCTTGTAGCGCAGTACCTTGACGCTACAAATATAGGGGCATAATAAAATTGATGTAACATGTTTCTATGGCATATACTATTTGTAGACAGGTCTGTTGTCGTTCCTTTTAGAACATCAGCGCTGATAACATGATGTCGTATAAAATTATAACATGCTGTACAAATACATTTACGACATTAATATAACATTGGAATAAGTGCAATACATTTATTTAATTAATGAGCTATAACAGATCTTTAGAGGGTAAATAACCATAACACTCAAAGATATATAAGCATGTATTTATATGCTGATTATGCAGAAGTATTGTACGATAGCGAGAAAATGCTAACAACTAAATACACATTCTATTTTATAACATAAAGAAATGGACCTGGAAGTAAATATTAATAAAACCATCTATTTCTCACACGTAGAAATAAGTTACATTATATTATAATGGTGTGATGGTGAGGTTAAACTTAATCTCATTTATTGACATTAATTATATATTATGGAAGTGTGACAGAATTATGCATTTGTAGTTTTATTAATTTTCCTACAGTCTTGTTAAATTTATTATTAAATCATCTTAGCCTCACCCTCACTGTTCGTTAAAACTTTAATAGCTCATGTTAACTTAGAACTGAAAAGAGAACTCCCTACAGTCTAAATAATAAAATACACTTATAAAATAAATTTAGTAATAAAATAAAAAAAAATATATGGAAAAACTGCGCTTAAACTAGCGTAAAATATTTTCAAAGTCCTATAGAATAACAGTGCGCTTGCGCCAGAGTTTATAGAGCCAGCGATAACCCACAATTGAACTACATATCGATTATCATCCTCGATTACTATTCGTTGCTATGAAATTTAAATGACCAATATTTGCAATAAATCTCCAAATTTATGTTAAAAAATATATTAATAATATTGAAATTACCAAACATTTATTAAACATGGCTGTACACTTACTTATCACTCCCTAACGCTGATCCAAGCAGCGATAACCCAAAATAGTGATAGAAAAATCATAGACTAAGTAGGCCTAATATACTCTGTGGAGAAAATAGCAATTAGCATCACAATATTGTCTCAACAGTGTCATAATATTGTAATTTGCATATTTAAATAAATACTTCAAAATTGTCTAATAATATTACAAAAATTGTTTAAAAAAAGTATAAAATATTAAATAATGTTAGTAAATACAAAAGAAGAGCTATAGTTTACAACAATATAACTAAAAAATCAAGTGCTAGTAGAAGTGCAGTTGAGCCAATAATATTATATACATTTATTAAAAGTATAGATTAGGTCTATGTTATGACATTACTAATCTTTTATTATTCCTGATAATTAAGGTAATTTCAAACTGCTTATCTTTTAATATAGGCCTGTTCCGTTTAATTTATTAAGACATTTTGGCTCAACTGCACTTCTACTAGCGCTTGATTTTTCAGTTATACTGTTGTAAACTGTAGCTCTTCTTTTGTATTTACTAACATTATTTAATATTTTAAACTTTTTCAAACAATTTTTATAACTTTATTTATTTAAGTATTTATTTAAATATGCAAATCACAATATTATGACACTGTTAGACAACATTGTGATGCTAACGGCTATTTTCTCCACAGAGTATATTACTTAGTCTATGATTTTTCTATCGCTGTGTTGGGTTATCGCTGGTTGGATAAGCGTTAGGGAGTGATAAGTAAGTGTCAGCCCATTTTTAATAAACGATTGGTAATTTTAATATTATTGATATATTTTTTAACTTAGATTTGGGGATTTATTGCAAATATTGGTCATTTATATTTCATAGCAACGGACAGTATTCGAGGTTGATAATCTGTATGTGATTCGATTGTGGGTTATCGTTGGCTGTATCAAATCTGGCGCATGCGCTCTGTTGTTCTATAGGACTTAGAAAATATTTCACGCTAGTTTAAGTTCAGTTTTTCCAGGACTTTTCCCTTTTATACACAGAAATATATGAATATAGTGATATAGCCAGATTGCCATGAAATAAATATTTTAAATATTCATCCGCGTTTTAGCACTTAGGCCTATCTTAAATATCAATTACTTTCCTTCATGCGATATTAATCAAATTATTTAGATTAATTTTGAATACTTTAAAGTAGTGAAATAGTTAAATGGATAGGACTTACCAACAATAAATATTAAAAGCCAAATATTGATGATTCACTTGTAGATCTTGAAGAGTCCCCAGCAGTCCGTTTCCAAGTCCTAACTAAGTAGGTGATTTACGTCTTTTTATACATTTATCTTTAACTGGGTCTAAATTCACCTTAGTTTGTATTTAGAGCACTGACTTATATTTGTAAAAGGAAATAATTCTGAAGAATTTGTCTCGATTTTATGCAATACTGATATATCACTACACTATCCTATAAGTTCTGATAATATAATAATTTTAATAATATAAATATAATATTATTAATAATTTTGCTACAGTATCACAATGGAAATAGTTAATGATAAATGAGGAATTTCCTGGTATCTGACTTGAACAAGAAACCAGATGGAACTGATAAAATTAGCTCTTGCGATGAATTTCTAATTTCACTAAATCCACTCTTCCCATTTCCACTTTAACACGTTTAACGCAATTGTCATCAATTTAAAAAGAACGTTCAGTGCACAGTATGTAACTCAATCGATATTGAGACCCAAACTGAGACGTGACACAGCGGTTGCTCAGCTTTGGTTTAAAGCTTACTTTTATTTATTTATTTTGTTTTTCTTTCTTATTTGTAGTCACTTTAATATCTAAGATCTATGTTTTCATGATAGTATGGAATGGTGAATATGATGAAACAAATCTTGGTATTTAACTTTAATAGGAATAAATCACTATGAGGTGTAATTTAAGATGAATTAAAATATTTTATATCTTTCCTCATATCCAGTCTTCTAAGTGTATCGCGATTTCAAAGCCTTGGCGACTTCATCTTCAGTACTATCTTGACGACTGATGTCATGCCGATCGGAAGAACTACTTCTTCAATTAATTGCATGAATATTTTAATGTAGGCCTAATTTCTTATACCCGAAACATTTATGTTGAAATCCGATGTTGAGGTTATGTAACGGTCGGCCACTTTGATTCCCTATTTAGACTTGAGTCGTCACTTATATTGAAGTTTTATAGGAATAAAGAAAAGAAGAAGTAGTTCTCCCGATCGACATAACATCGGTCGTCAATATAGTACTGAAGATGAAGCCGCCAAGATTTTGAAATCGCGATATACTTAGAAGACTGGTTATGAGGAGAGGTATGAAACATTTTAATTTGTCTTAAATCTTGGTATTATAATTTCAACCCACCATTTGCCTCGACGACTGAGGAAACCCAGGAAAAACCTCCGGGGTCTTAAAGAGAGAGGAGTGTGCAGAAAGCATATCAGGATGTGTTGCAATGAAACCTGTTATTTTTCAAGATAAACAACAAGCATAATTAATTATTTCCAGTACATGCTTTGTTCTTGGGAGGGGGGTTAAGCGCATGTATTTTCAGTCCCGCGCCGTAGCCGAGTGGTTAAGGCAAGGTTCATTGGCGCAGAACTACGGGACTTGTGCTGGTTCGAGTCTTCATGGGGGAAGAAATTTTCTCATGAAATTTCGGCCAATATGGGACCAGTGCCTACCCAGCTTCGTTCTAAAATACAATAAGTAGGGGCTCCAGATTGAGAATACCAGCTATAAGGACCTGGGGATCCGACATGCTAACCACATGTCACCCCTACACTGGCTGAATGATTGTCTACTTCTGTGATTAACACATGTGGATGTGAGATCAGCAACCGGCTAGTAGGCTCGTCGCGCTCTGGGAGGAATATACCTATATATTTCCAATTTGTATTTCTATATTTGTGATAGTCTAAAATACGAGATTTTATTAATATGTTCAAGTTGCTAATTAAAATTTTCAGTTATCTTTAAAATCTAGAGTTCAAAGTTAGGTTAAGAGAAGTACCATTGTGTTACTAGATAAGTTTTTTTAAATATATTTGAGTAAATTAATTACATGATTATTTTTTAAATTATATTTTTTCAGATAAATTTAAATAAGAATGGACGACTATGGCCACATGGATATGTCATGAAAATAGTGAACTCAACAGATTCTCACAACACGACTATTCTTGAAGCGCAATTTGAGGTTATGTTTCACCTAGGTATGGAACTAATTCAAAATGAACTCTTTACGACAACAAATATAAAATCTCTTTATAGTAATTAGAACTTTTCATACTCTTTCAGGAAAAAATGGAATCAAATGTTCACAGCCTGTGAAGAATCTAAAGGGAAAATATTATTCTTTAGAAGAATTATCAGAAGATGGTTAGTTAACCTTCCTCTAATACATAAATTAGTGTTTGTATATCAAATGAGAAATGTAGATTTTTAACTGATGGCTAAAGGGTTGCTCCCGAGGTCCTTCAGGACTGAATATGCAAATGGTCAAGGTTCAAACATAAAGTTTCACACGAGGTTCATAAAATATTTCGTGGCGCACTATAAACAATAATGAATTAAAACTTTTGGAAAAACAGTACTTTACTTTTCCCAATATATTTTCTAAGTCCTGCAGAATAGTAGTGCCCATGCGCATGAGTTTATAGAGCTGTCGCTAGGTGGAACCACATATCTTTGAAGTCATACAGAAAGTTTATAGAGCTGTCAGTAGATGGCAGCACGAGCGGTATGACCAACCTTCGAAATAAATTCCCAAACATTTATTAGAAATGGATGTACACTAACTTCTCTCTTCCTAACCTAACAAAATAAATTACATGCATATTATTTACTGAAGTGTACACTAATCTGATGTACACTAACACTAACCTACCAAAACTAGTACTAATGTAACAAAAATAGTGTAATTGAATTGTTGATGGTGGCAATATTGGAAGAGGAAGGAAAATAACTGGTAAGTGTTATAATATTGTCTAAAAAGTAGTAATGTTACGTGTTTCTCGTAAAAAAAATAAATTTATAAATATGGTGAAAGAGTGTTCTAAGCATCGTTGAAAAAGTTTAAAATATTACAAAATGTTAGTAAAGACAGAAAAAGTAGGTAGAGTAACAATACTACAAGAATACACTGGAAAATGAAGGGAAATGTAATACACTGTTGCGCCAAACTTTTTGATGCAAGAGCATATAAGTTCCATTTGTGTTTGAATGTCCTATTTGGCTTTTTTTGTTTTCGGTACTAGTGAATGTGTATACTGCAAAAGTTAATTACTTCTTGAGGGAGACCATGCATGATGCTATTATTGTATTTGAGTAAACAAAATAAACTCGAATGTGCATTTATCAGTTGTTGAAATTATGAGATATAAGTATAAGTGAACGACCAACTTTTTTTGTCCTTGATCCGATAGAATTTGTTTATGGCATTCCATTGACGCAGTTTAATCTCTCGCCTTTTACGTGGCACATGCCAGCAGGGCCTTACAGTGGCACGACCTATCGGGAGATGGATTTTAACATGGATCACACACATACTTTTTGACCACACAAAGACATGTAAGGCCTCTCCGAATGAGGGATCTGCTCAATGTCAGAACGTCCTCCGAGACAACACAACATTAAGACGAATCACACCATTCACACACACACGCACACACACATTCATAATAAATTTGGCGAATATGAAAATGATGATTATGATGGTCAGATGATTATGATGGCTATTAATCGTATTCGATTATTTAAAAGAATACTCTAGTGAACCCCCAGCGGTTAAGGCAGGAACCGCCACTGCTTATTGGATCCGCCTTTCGAAGTTTCGATTCGAGAAAGATATACTTCTCGAGGAATCACGAGCGACGTTATTTGTGCACAAGATGATGTTTCCATAACCTTTGATGCCGGTTACATAAATCCAAGCAGAGTAATTAGAAATCAGATGTGTGCGAGTCAGTTATGGTTGGTATTATCGCCTCACTATGATGGTTGTCCGTTTATATAAAAGCGGGTGCCGCGCGACAATGCTTGACAATGATTGACATGCGGAATTATTATACTGACGGTAGTCGGCACATTTGTATTTAATTATTTATAACTGCGGGGAAACAAAGCGAGTCGCTGGACAACTATCATAGCGTGGCTACAATAACTAGAGTAGTGGTTTGGGTAGCGACCACTGAAATGAGTTGTTGACAAATGTATTTGCGGGTGTAAAAATAGTAACTTTTAGTGATAGGATGAAAACATAAATTATTTAAACACAAATAGACACATAATAAACGATTATTGCAGAGACTGTAAAGAAAATAATTGAAAATTTTAGTAAAACTAATGCTGTTTATATTTAAAGAAATTCTACTTGGTATAACGTCACACCAGCTAGTGACAACAATAATACATCAATCTTATCACAGTTCAATTGACATATTTCATGTCTAAAGCAACATATTACTTTGCAATAGGCCTAAGTCCCCAAGACAAAGGGTTTCATCAAAACGCATACAAATGTTCACGGTATACTTCTGTTCATTCCTGTATAAGTTATGTTAAAAATTAAATATACAGTTAGGCCTATAAAGGGCAGAAGAAGTAGAAAGTGAAGTATCGATTGAGTGTTGCATTATATACTGCAAACCTTCCCCATTACTCATTGAACTAAATCAATACCACATAGTTATCGGATGTGTGTCATTTAATTTGTTGAATGGTGTCTGGCGAAGCTTGGTCTTTGACGGAATTACAAAATAATAAAATTAGAACAGTTGAATTTGATTATCTTAGAAGAGGCCTTCAAAACACAAGACAGGATAGAATAAGAAATGAATTCCTTTGGAAAGAAATTAATGTCACCACATCTGTTGTTAAGATGATTGAAAATCACTCTTAAATGGTGAATGGAAAATGAAAGATGGCCAAAAAAAAATATACCAATGGTCACTCCTTGGAAGAAATATACGTGGCAGACCATGATGGAAATTGAAAACTTATGTCAGAACTATAATGGATGATAGGAATTTGGAAGAAGGAGATTGAAATGATAGAAATAAATAGAACCTGAAGATGGTAAAACCATAAGTGGAGGAAAGCCAAGAAGAAGAAGAAGAAGAAGAAGAATGTTTATAAGTAATAATAATAATAATAATAATAATAATAATAATAATAATAATAATAATAATAATAATAATATGGTTTATTTAAACTCACAAATTTAAGTCCGTAAGGCTTTCTCTTTCACTCACACAGTGAAAAAATATTAAACATACAAATAACATAGAATAGGCCGTGACATAGAATAAATGTAAGTAAATATTTTTACAAATTAAACTAAAATTAAAGTGAATCAAGTCATTATTATTAGAGAAACCAAAAATCAGAAATCATCAGTCCGCTGAAAGACCAATTACAAAGGAAATATATTTAAATGTTTTTTTAAGGAAAATAATGTCCGGCAGCTCCTAATCTCTTATTGTAAGGAGTTCCAGAATCTTGCAGTAAATATGGTATAGAAATGTGGTTAATGAAAATGTTGTGGGATGAGAAGGAGATTCTGGTGTGATCGTGTACTCAAATTGTGATTGGAATATAGGAGATGGAATCGCGAGGATAAATTGCTTGATGTATAAGTATGTTTAATTTCGAATAGCAGAGTAAGAGAATGCATTTTTGTACGATCATGGAAATGGAGCCGACACAGTTCACGGAAGTATGAAAAAAATAAACTCGGATTTACGAATATCTAATATATTATATCTGGTGTAGTCCACCGCTGTGGTCTCGAGGTAGCGTGCTGCCTTCTCACGCAGCGGGCCCGGATTCGATCCCCGGTCGGGGCAGTTTTTCTGGGTGATGTTTTTATAGGGGTTTTTCCTCACCTGTAAGACAAATGTCAGGAAAACTTTAAGGCCCAAACGGTCCCCGAAATCATATGGCCATCATCTTCATCATCCTCATCATTATCATCATCACCATCATCCTTCACCTGTGTGGAAAGCAACGGGGAAGCTACCACACCTACACAATTCCCTAGTAAAGCTGGAAGCATTGCATGAAAATGCTATGATTGCAGTGAAGGACCTGCCATCGGGCAGAATTACTATGGATTGATATCTGGTGTACATATTATGATTGTATATTGCAATTTATGTGTAGAATTCCAAGAAATGTTATGTTCAGTGAAGCCAATTTATGTATTTGGTGTTTTATTTCTAGGCACAACTTACAGTAAACATTTGGTATATTTGCTCATTTACCAACCAGGAGAGCTACTTAAATATGTTTCCTGTACAAATGACGTATTTTGGAAAATTGGTAAATTTGTTGCAGAAGTGGATGAAATTTTTAAAGTAAGTTAGGCACTTATTTTCAATTGCACATATTGTATCCTACATAAGAAATTATTACCAATATTTAATTGTTAATATATTTCATATATCCTATCATTATATTTATATGACTTATTTTCCAATTATTTTAATTATTTTCACATACCTCAATGGTGTTGCTTGGGTCTAATTTAATTATTTTATTTAAAGTTAATATTATTTAATTCTGTAGTTTAGGCCTAATTATAAATCTGGTCCGGTTTATGACTAAATTCATCCGTCAAAATAGTTTAGTTGGGTAAATAATAATATAACTAACTAATTCACTGACACTAGGCTATCGAATCCGTATGTTCATGACCGCGGATATAAGCTCTCCACATATCTCTATCCCGAGCTAATGTTTTCTAATCATCCCTGTATAATCTACTTCCATCAAATCATAGTTAATGTCATGCTCCCACCTCATTCTAATAGTAATATAAATATAAAAACAAATTTGGGCTGTTCGAGTGTTCTGCGGTTCTATCATGGCTACTTTGATTATCCGATCAGGAAACAAGTGAGAGTTGACGTTATAACCAGCGATAACCACACAAATAACTAGCGATAACGACACAAATAACCAGCTATAACCACACTACTAACCTGCGATAAATCCAGTGCCACAGCATCTCTGTCGATTATAACTGGTTTCAACAACAAAGATCTGTCGATAACGGTGCTTCTCTGCCGGTAACAAAGATTTATGTCAGAATTTAACCGCGTAAAACACAAACAAATGTACATATTTACCACGTACAATGCGTTTCATGGGATTCATCTTGGTTAGAGTAATTGAATAGGTTAGGTTCGTTTCATTTTAAATATGTTTAAATACGTAAAAATATACCTCTTCATCACAGTTATTCTATGGGAATTCAAAATGGCTAATTTATGCTTAGCTCGCAGAGCACTAGTTTCCCCCAATATTGTAAAGGCAGATACTTTAACCTTTTCCACATTTTGGATTCCGGTAGAGAAACGTTTTCATAGATATTTTCTGTGTTCATACATTATTATTATTATTATTATATTATTATTTAATGTACTGAATGAAAAATGTTTTTAAAATAGTTAATTTGTTTACATCATCTTGTTCGAGAACATCTGAAGTGGATGCACACTCCATATTTTGTTAGTAGGTTACTAGAAATTTGTTGTTGAGGGAAAACAACGCTATTTCAAAGACTGATGCACACGGTACCCCCTAGCACAGCTTTAAATAATATTTTTAAAAGATTGCACTGGGAGTTAAAGAGTTAAAATCATTATTTAAAAATGAACCACGAATTTAAACAAAGGTGCTAGAAAAAAATAGGTTGGCCGATTTCACTTCCAGTAATTTTATAGGAGGCTGCTGAGAGGTCCTTAAGACAAAATTGGGCATGAATGATTGAATAAAATATGTTTGAACCGAACAGGAGTTATCCAGTCCTTAGTCCGACCTAAGCTTTCTGACCCAAAATATTAATATAGTTCACGTGACCCTAAATTTTACCGGGGTTGACATAGAGTCTGGGAGAATTCGTGTAATGAAGCAAGTTGCCGCGACACTAAAGGACTAACCCCGGCTGGCGATTGAAGCAATAACGGCCTAATCCCATCTAAGATAGAAACATATTAGTAGAGTGAACCGAAAATAACATAAATAAAATAATATAATTACATTATAAGCTTTAATATTATAACTCTGTGGATAATAAGTGTACGTTAGTATTCTAGTTAAGTTTATTGACACACAGTTTGTTATTACTTTGTTACAGGGAATACATCATCCTGCTTACGAATCTAGCTACAGAACATTGTGGTCTTTGATCAATATTTCCCAACAAAAAGAGTGCTTGAGTCTTATAAAAGATAAGGTTAACCGGAACTTGTTGTCTGATGTAATAAACTCTTTTGAAATGAAAGTTATACCTATCATAGAATCATTGGAGAAAGGTAAATGCTAGATTATATTTTCATAAAAGCAAAATGATATTGTATCAGCTTCCGAGAAATGGAATACCAATTTGTTTTCACTACGTTTATTTCGTTTAATTTAATTTCAATTTCGATTTTCTATTAACTAATTTATTGACAATATCAAACCCGAAAGGCAAACATTCTCCAGAAATCTTTATCCACCTAAAGTTTTTACAATCATTCCCGGTAAAATTCACTTCCTCAAATCATAATTATTATTATTCTCCCATCTCCATATTAGGTGGTTTTCTTACAATAAATTTCCATGTCCTCTTTCATTCCCCATTGGTGCCACATATCCTGCCTATCGTAGTCTACGAAACTTAGGCCTAATCGTTCTTATTGAGTCCTGATTTCCTATGAACATAATATAGCTTCAATGTTTTTCCCATTCATCGTCCGGTCGTCTTTCTTTGGTCCAAAAGTGTTCCTAACCCACATTATTATTATTATAACTAAACTAACTCACTCACTGGCACTATCGAACCCGTAGGTTCATGGGCCGGCGCGGACATAACCTCGCAATATAACACCTATCCTGAGCCAATGTTTTCCAATCATGCCCTTGTATAAATCTACTTCCCTCAAATCATAGTTAATGCTATTCTCCAACCTCATTCTGGTTCTACCAACTGGGCGTTTTCCCTCTGGTTTTCCTACAAGTAGCATTATTATTACTTACTTACTTACTCACTGGCACTATCGAACCCGTAGGTTCATGACCGCGCGGACATAAGCTCTCCATACATCCCTATCCTGAGCTAATGCTTTCCAATCATTCCCTGTATAATCTACTTCCCTCAAATCATAGTTAATGTTGTTCTCCCACCTCATTCTTGGTCTACCAACTGGGCGTTTTCCCTCTGGCTTTCCTACAAGAAGCTTCCATGCACGTCTTTCATTCCCCATACGTGCAACATGTCCTGCCCATCGCAGTCTACGAGACTTAACTGTTCTTATTATATCTGGCTTCCTATAAAGACCATGTAGTTCATTGTTATGTAGTCTTCTCCATTCACCTGTCTGTTCATCTCTCTTTGGTCCAAAAAATTTTCCTAAGAACTTTATTCTCAAATACTCGTAATCTCCTTTCCTCCCTTAAAGTAAGAGTCCATGTTTCGCACCCATATAATATAACTGGTAGAATAATAGTTTTATATATTTTCAGCTTAACGTTTTTTGAAAGGAGTTGGGACATCAAAAGTCTCTGCAATGCATAATAGCATGCATTTCCAGAATTGAGCCTATGTTTAATTTCTTTGTGCATCTCATTCCTATTTGTGATTATTGTTCCTAGGTATTTGAATTCAGCCACTTCCTCAAAATTTCCCTCATTTGTCATTAGCTGTCCATTTCCATTATATACTGAATTTCTACGTGTGACCATATATTTAGTTTTACTGATATTTACTTCCAGTCCTAATTTCTTAGTGTTACTCAATAGTGTGTGCGTGTTGGCCTTTAGTATCTCCTCGCTATCGGCCAGTAGTACTACATCATCAGCATAAACTAACAGCTTATTAATACCATTCAGTTGTAAGCCTTCCTCATTCTCTAAAGATTTAATGGCATGCTCTAGTACAAAATTAAATAGTAGAGGAGATAGTGCATCTCCTTGCTTCAACCCATTCTGGATTTCAAAAGTGTCTGAAAACTGTTTGCCTACACGCACCCTACTATTTGAGCCATTTAGACACATTCGTATAAGTCTAACTAACTTTTTAGGAATTCCGAACTCCAGCAGGATACTATATAACTTCTCCCTCTTAATTGAATCATATGCTTTTTTGAAGTCTACATATAGTTGATGTACAGTGCCATTATATTCCCATTTCTTTTCTAAAATCTGTCTTATACTAAAAATCTGATCTGTTGTAGACCTGTTTCTTCTAAATGCACATTGATGATCTCCTAGAATGTCATCAATGTAGGGAGTAAGTCTGCTTACTAATATATTTGTTAGAATTTTGTATGAAGTTGAAAGTAATGAGATGCCCCTGTAGTTGTTGCAATCAGTTTTATCTCCTTTCTTATAAATTGGTACGATAATTGATTCCTTCCATTCATCTGGAAGAGCTTCTTTTTCCCAAATCATACTAAGCAACCAGCGTATCTTGTCCATCAATTTTTCTCCTCCTGATTTTATGAGTTCTGCTGGGATCTCATCTGAACCTGATGCTTTATACATCTTCAATTTTTCAATCGCCATTTCAACCTCTAATGCACTTGGCTCTGCGACTAGCATTTCTGCTGTCTGTAACTTATCCTCCTCAATGTCCTGTTCTGTATGTACATTTAATAGCTGATTAAAGTAACTTTTCCATCTATTTAATATACTCCTAGAATCTGCAATCATATCCCCATTTTCATTTCGAATTATGTTTGTTCTAGCCTGAAACCCTTTCTTCTCTATACTAATTCCCTGATATAATTCTCTAATGTTCCTATTTTTTGCATTCATTTCAAGATCATTAATCTTCTCTCTCAAATATTCCCTCTTTTTACTCTTTAGTAACTTAGTGGTTTCCCGTCTAATACTACCCAATTGCTCTAAATTTACCTCATTTGGCTCGTGTAACCATTTAATTTTTGCTAGTTTTCTTTTCTTTACAATGTCGGCACATTCCTCATCAAACCATTTCTTGTTTTGCCTCTTTTTTAAACAACCAATGCTTTCTGATGCTGACAATTTAATAGTATCTCTTATAGCCTCCCATTCTTTATTTATATCAGGTTCTTCTTCGTTTGCCACATTGTCATCTGAAGATTCCAGTACTTCAAATCTATTAGCAATTTTGATTTGGTATTCTTGCCGCATTTCATCATTTCTCAAGTTTTTTAATTCATATTTTACAGAATCATCTTTAGCATTCGTTCCTCTCATAAGCGATAGCCGTTGTCTGATTTTCACTCTGACCAGATGATGATCCGAATTGCAGTCTGTCCCTCTAACTGATCTAACATCAATGATGCTACTGTGCCAGCGTTTATCCACTAATACATGATCTATCTGGTTCCGAGTTTCTCCATCTGGGGACGTCCAGGTGTATTTATGAATATCCTTATGCTGAAATGTTGTGCTCTTAACAATGAGATTCTTTGATGTGGCAAATGTGACTAATCTAACCCCGTTGTCGTTACTATCTTCATGAAGACTGAATTTGCCTATTGTTGGTTTGAATATATCTTCCCGCCCCACTTTTGCATTAAAATCTCCTAAGATAATTTTCATATGATATCGTGAAAGGCTATCAAATACGCATTCTAATTCTTCATAGAACTCATCCTTGATCTTGTCATCTTTATCTTCTGTGGGGGCATGTACATTTACAATTATAAAATCATGTTGTTTACCCTTTAGAATTATGTATGATATCCTATCACTAACAAACTTAATATCTCGGATAGCGGATAGGATCCTCCTTCTGACTAAAAAACCCGTTCCAAATGCAGGTCTTTCTGCACCCCCGTAGTATAATGCAAAGCTTCCTGATTCCTGACTACCTTCTCCTGGCCACCTAACTTCCTGTAAAGCGACTATATCCAAGGGCGATTTATCTAGTTCCCGCGTTAATATCTCTAGTGCCCCACTATTGTATAAAGTCCTAACATTCCATGTTCCTAGGAACATGTCCCTGTGTTTGAGCCTTTGGCATGGGTTCCCTGAAGTAGTCCCCGCCCGGAGAACCGAATGGGGGACTATTTGACCTCCGGAAAATTTTACCCCAAATGAACCCATGTCCGCATTTCTTGACGGTTGTATTTTTACGGTGAAAGATCGTCACTCTTTCGCCCAAGGTACTTTTTTCGTCTGGCTTATCACCTTCGACCAGTCCGGCATGGGTAACCCTATCGGCAGCAATGCTACCGCCGGCATAGCTCTCAGGATCATTTAAGCACGCAAGCCACTCCACCACGACAAGGTAAAGATACCATGGAGGGAGCATTATTATTATTATTATTATTATTATTATTATTATTATTATTATTATATGGATCTTATTTTGTGTATATATTCTTTAGTTCTTCAATGCCACCGCGTTGTCATTTCGATATTGTGATATTCTCTCCTGGCATGGCGTTATTGTAACCCACTTCAGAGGTTGGGGCGCCTGGAAGGCGGAGTATGTTGCCCCGATGATACATAATAGGCGATGATGATGGAAATGGTGCCCCAGGAGAGGCCTTAATCCTAAACTTAATGAATATATTAAATATGATAATGATGGGCAGATGATGTTCGGTGACCGTTTGGGCCTTAAAGTTTCCTGACATTTGTCTAACAGGTGAGGAAAAAACCCGAAAAAAAACTTACATTGTAATTGATACATTTTGAAGTAACATTACATAATCTATTAGTAAACCAAAAATACTACTGTCCTTTGTTGGAATTTTGTTATTAAAGTGGATGAGAAAATCACAAAATCATAAATCCACGATCATAAATAAATACTAAACAAATAGCCTATTACTAATATTATACTATCATAGGATCGGGGATCAGATGATAACTAAAGTTAATATACATTACACTACGCCTATGCAGTGCATTCCTGCTTGCTATGCGCGATACTGTTATGTTCTTTGCCTTTAGTCCCGAGGGTCGCGGGTTCAAACCGGCCGTGTCGATGGATTTTTAGGATTGAAAAAATCCAAGGGGCAAGTTCTCCGGGAAGGATTTTAGACTGTGAGTCCTGAGTCTGAAGATTTTCAAGCTCGATAAAAAACTGCAAGCCTGAATAAAAAGTGCTCTGTGTAAATTTATCCGACCTTCATCCATTCAAATAATACCTTATTTGCCTATTAGATGTCTCATTGAGGCGATGTGCTAACCACATACCAGAATCACTCATTGACATTTGTAGCTAAATGAGCGTAATTAAATTAGCTTGGTTAAGAAACTCCCGCTAGAGAGCATCTGAGTCCCCACGCGGGAAGTATGGGGTAGGCCTACATACATACATAATGCATTCTTAATTTAGAGCCTGGAAATAAAATTAAGACAAAACAATAATGTATTTAATAAAAAATAAGGTGAGCCTGTTTTTTTAACTTACTCATAGAAGTTCAGTTCTCTTAGAACATGTTTCAAAACAAATTTCTGTTTAATCTTCAGTTTCTTCAGACTGTTGATTTTTACGTTGTCGGCCCTGGGTGTTAACTACTACTCCATCTTTTTGTGGTCCAAAGAACTTGCATATCAAATCTATCTCACCGGAATTTCAAAATTCATGACTCTATCCCTGTTCTTCTGGATGTAGATCTTCTCTCAACTGGTGAGATCTGTAGTATTTTCTGTTTTAATAATTTGGTGTTTACATCGGCTTCATGGTTTTCTGACATGTCCTAAAAGAACTCAACTTCTATGAGGTAAGATTAAAAACAGACTCACCTTGTTTATTATACCTCATATTGTTACTTCCTATTGTAATTTTGTACTCGTGTCTTTAATTGATTTTGCAGGTCTTATACATAACGATTTCAACGAACAAAATGTAATAATGTCTCAGACAGACGATGGATCTTGGGCTGTTTCTGCTCTAATTGATTTTGGCGATTTACATCGTTCATGCTATGTGTTTGAACTTGCAATAAACATCGCTCACGTGATTCTACTTTCATCGGATCCCATAACTGCAGCAGGACATATCATTGGTGGATACAGTAGAGTTCGTCCCCTGCAGGAAGTTGAATTTAATATTCTTAAGGTTTGTATCACAGGGAACGATATAATACAGGCCTAACTTTCCTCTTGATTAGTCCTCTGCGGTCGTGCTTGCTAGCAGCCGTTTACTTTAGTTCCATTTCTTAAAAAATGTAGGCTATAGAAATCTTAATTCATCCAAGATTTTTGATCTGTCATTCTCTCCCGGCTAATGAGAATTATATGGAAATATACTAGTGGCAAATGGTTTCTACGTTCGCCTCTGTTTCCGAGATTGGAAAAATAAAAAAACAACCGGGATCAATGGATTTTTAAAGGTGTAAATGAACTGAATGTAGTTCTTTCAAAAGGAAGTAAAATCGTGGGTTCCTTGTCGTACATTTAAGGCTATCAAAATAATTCAATCATGAAATAAGAGAGCTAAAAGTATAAATTGTAGGCTCTTTCACACCCAGATTTGAATTCTCGTATTAATTATCTGGGTAGGTAAAGTGTTAGCTAAATAATTAACTATTTTTTTTTCTTTCTTGTTTTTTTTTCTCGTTAACGGTGGTTTTCAGTCTTGTTTTACATTTTTTTAAACCATTTTCCTTATTCACACATATAAACACAAGGACACGACACACACCAAATCCCAAGGTGGAGATATAAATCCCTTACCCCGCCGAGAATGGAACCCGGGTTACCAGAGTGGAAGGTAAGGACTCTACCGACTGCGCAACAGCTACAGACACTATCTTATCCCGATTAATCTTTGCCTATTTATTATTTCGTTTATTTTGTTTCAGTTTTCCAATTTGTGAGGATTTTTATAAAACTTTCCTTCACCTTACTTAACAAGTAAAACTCAAACTTTGTGTGATTTGTCACATAACATTACTAATTACAAATTTTGATTAATAATAATAATAATAATAATAATAATAATTATTATTATTATTATTATTATTATTATTATTATTATCCATCCATAGTAATTTTGCTCGAGGGCAGGTCTTTCACTGCAATCATAGCATTTTCATGTTATACTTGCAGCTTTACTAGGGAATTGTAGGCGTGGTAGCTTCCCGTAGCTTTTCACACCGGTGAAGGATGATGATGATGATGATGATGGCCATATGATTTCGGGATCGTTTGGGCCTTAAAGTTTTCCTGACATTTGTCTTACAGGTGAGGAAAAACCCCGATAAACCTCACTCAGAAAAACCGCCCCGACCGGGATCAAACCCGGGCCCGCTGCGTGACAAAGCGGCACGCTACCTCGAGACCACAGCGGTGGACGCGGTGGATATAACTATATTAATATAATTATGTTAATAATAATAATATTACAGTAAAACTTGTTTAATCCGGAACGTAAATAATGCGGAAATATGTCCAATGTGAACAAAATTATTGGTCCCGGCGAAATAATAGTAATTTCACGTGTATTTTATTTTGCATACAACAGAACCTGTCCAACACGGAAACGGAAGGAAATTTCTACACAATTCATGAAAAAAAAATATAAAGCGGAAAGGTGTATCCTATTATTAAGCATCAGCAGTTTTTTTATATTTTTTTTACTGAAGGCAGATGCCAAGACGGCTTTTACGAATAGTGATTCAAATCAAATGGACAAATAAATATCAAAACAAAACAAACCTAATTGTCACAGACCCTAAAGTTCATTGTTAAAAGCTGTTGTATTTCACATGCCGATATGTAGGCCTACTTTGATAAATGTCTCCATCGCCACGATCGGTATATTATTGTTTCAACTTGTTCGTTGCAATAATTTTGATTGAATAACACGTGTCTCTTGTGCTTTGTTCCCAGTTTATAATGTCGAGTAAAAGGAAAGAAAAATTAATTAGTACCGAAGGGAAAAAAATTAGTGCTGCCGCTTAAAGTAAAAATAAAAATGCTTGACCGTTTATACGCGTTGGCGAGTCGTTTGCGTCTATAGCACGCTGTTTCAATGTTAATGAATCAAGAAATCCGAAGATAAATAAGGAATTATATCGCAGAATTCACAGCTGAATATCAATCTTAATTAAAATACCTTTTAAAAGCGGCAAAACAGGAAAAAATTACTAAGTTATTTAAATCCTTGCCAAAACCTGACAGTAATAATTAACAGAAATTGTTCAAAATCTCTCATTGATTTATTTCATTTTGATAATTTTTATTTTATTCTGTAACCTTGCAACGTATCCCCTATATACCCATTCAAATTACCATTCCATATTCACGATTTGTGTATTCGCGGCATATTTGCGGAACATATCCCCCTCGAATAAGGAGTTTTTACTGTATAGATTCTACCTGTCGGCCTCATTTCACACCCGTTTTGCGAAACACAGATACCTGTCTTGCAAATAACAATTGCCCTGTAAAATCTTGAATTAGTTAAGTTCTGAGACCGTTCTTCTGAATTTACGGAATAAAGATGGCTGAAACTATGTATCATTCTCATTAAGCGAAAAAGTGAAACTGATTGAAGGTAAATCTCCAAATATTTCCGGACCTATGCTCCAAAATCAAGCTCTAAGCTCCTGTTAAATCTCTAAAGGAATAACGATTTCGAGGAGTCTTCAGCTGGGCTGGACAGTTTTAAAAGACGACACTATGTAGTGTGGAATGTATTTTGCGGGGAATTAGAGAATGTGGACGAAAGAGTAATTAGTGAGCGAAAACCGAAACCGCATACTTAAATTTTAGGATACGGGCCTAAGACATATTTTTATCGCTGACAAAATGGGACTGTTTTTCCGCGCGTTACCGTCGAAGTCGCTCATACATACTATACTTCACTTTTCAACGGCAGCGGAACTATAATTAATCCAAGGTACGTAAAAAAGACATGTATACGGTACTCTATAATCTAAGATTATTAATAATTTTTAGTTTTTTAAAATGCGGAATTTTATCCAACGTGGAAAAAAAAATGGTTCCATGCGATTCCGTTTTGAGCAAGTTTTACATATTATTATTCCATGTGTGATCAAACAGTATGTGTATGAAACACAGTTTAAAACCCCTCTCCCGACAGGTCGTGCCACTATAAGACCCGGGTAGGGTGTGACATGAAAAAGTACCTATAAGGAGAAATTAAACAAACGAGAACTGCCAAATATTGCGTGCCGAATCTTGCCTCGAAAATTTTCCCAGAGATACGGTGTGATGAACCAAGGGCGTATCAAAAAAAATCTGCCGCTTTTAACTGCAAGGGCATATACATCGAAGCCAGAAGCCAGAATCCAGCAATGGGGGCCCACTGTGCGAAGCAGATGGACATCCCAGCGTGATCAGCGATGAAGCGTGATTAGAGTGTAGTCGAACATGGTGGGACGCGGCGCGCGGACAGGTCATCAAGTCAGGTGTTATGTTACTCCCCTGTAGTTTAAACGAGAGATTTGGCGCTGGATTTTGGTTGCCTTGTTAAAAGCGGCAGATATTTTTTTCTGGACACAGATTTGGTACATCACAAACGCTTCTCTGGGAGAAATTCCAACGTAGATTCCGGCATGCAATGGTTGACAGTTCCCTCGAAAGTTAATGGAATTGAATTAGTTGTTATTATATGTTATTATTATTTGCAGGAGTGTGTTTGTCTGCGTTTAAGTCAGCTTATACTCTTGCCAATGTCTGCGTATCAAATAAATCCTGGAAACGAGTATCTGATGAGCTGGATAAATGCAGGAGCCTGGGACGTGTTGCGTCTTCTGTGGAACATTCCCCGAGATGAACTCAAAGATAAATGGACAAAAATTAGTTTATCATATGATATACAATAGTACTTTTGGTAAAGGAAAGAAGGATTTACTATGTTGTGGATAGTGTTCACTACAAAGCGAACATGGGATTTTAAAATGAGAAAAAATTGTGTATGCCCATGGGTGCCTTGATGCTTCAAAGGTAGAATGTCTTCGCGTACAGTTGGAGATTGCGGGTTTAAATCACGGGTCAGACATACTTTTTTCCTCTTTAGTTGTATTTCTTATGCTATTGAATTACACTGAGCAACAAAAAAGAAACTTTTTTTTTGTCTCGGAAAGAAAAATATGTGATAGGCCTACTGATAGTATTTTTTCTCCTGAATTCAAATATAATATCGGTTTTTCTCTATCACGCAGGTTTCCGAGAGACAGAAATTTATAATTTCAAACACTTTTAATATTTTCTACATTCGTAACTACACAATATTCGAACATTCGGACTCACCTAGAAAGTAAGAAATGACGATTTTCTGCTATATTACGCCTGTGGAGCATCCCTCTTGATTGTCCAAACAATAATCGGCCAGCATATTAGGATTCTATTTGCCTTGATATTTCTTTTCCACAGCTGAAATCATTTGAGTTAGCTCATTTGGTTTTATTTTACAATGGCCGAATGGACGAAAAAACGTATATTAAAAAAAATATTATTTTAATCCATTAATTGAAATTGAAATAAAAAACTGTGGGTGATGGAGAAATTCCGAATACATATTTGAAAACAAGATAAAAAACTGCATTAAGTACAACTATTGGTACTCATGAGACCAAAATCATGTTGACCAGTGTTGTTAGTACTAACATGTTTTCAAAATATATCGGCTCACCACAATTTAACCCTTAAATTCGTAATGTATCCTTTTGGATACATCAGTTGATTCAGTTAATGTAATATTTTAAATAAATAAGAAGAAAACGAACAAAAATAAACCACTTAAATTTGTGTCAAATTATACAATTACCTAATAATAACAGTTATACAAGATTCCGTTTTCACTGCGGTCCGCCACATTCGAATAACTAACAGAAGAAATTTGTGTTTTGCCAATTTAAGGGTTAAAAGACGTCTTTACTTTCGATACCACAGCACAGAACGTGTTTATACACTGAATATTTTACAATTGACTGTATTTGACTAGAACATGGTGCTCGCTTCTCAGTCGAGTCAAGGACTGTCTATTATTTAAATCAATGGATTTATATATTACGTCTGATTAATGAAAATACTACTTGGTGTAACTTATAATATTGTATTCAAGATTTTGAATGAATATAAAAATTCTTCTAGGAGTAAATTATAACTTTGGATCATATCTTCAGTTTCTACAACGATACCAGCGCTACAAGGGCGCAGATCCGTTGGTCCGAGTATACTAGTGGTCGCCCAGCATCGACATTCGACCAAAATTAATTAATTTTTTAATTTGTCACAAATACGTCGTTATGCATTAATTTTCGATTTATCTTAAAAATGCGAAAGATAGGAAATACGTGGTGCAGCTTGGCTTAGCCATATTAAAAAAAATAAATAACGTGTCATTTGGCATCTGTATACTATTTAAATTTGCATTTGGCCTATTATTATGTGTACAGGAATATATACCCCTTCTTCTTTTTCTCTCACTCCGACCCGTCAATGTTCTAAGTCGAGGCATAATGGAAGTAGGTGCGAATATCTAAATATATAAAAATATATATGTAATGAAATTACTGAAACCAAGATTAGATAGGGTTTAATTTAAATTTAAATAATAAAATGTATTCACTTTTTAAAATCATTAATAATAAATACGCGAGAGTAAGTCCATTCACATTCCTGCTGCACAATTTTCATTTTGCAACAATGCACTTTCAATGTGAACGTAAACAAATGAATGAATAATACACATACATTTTTAGAGACAATTAATTTTATTATATTAATATATTTATAGCACATATACATATTTTATTTTTCTGCACTCCTCTATATGAACTATATTTATGCCAAAAATCACACTCCTCCGTACGCGCAATGTGCTTAAAAAGGGGTACAACGTTTTTTATTCGCGTATTTATATATAATAATAATTATTAATGTTATTATTATTATTATTATTATTATTATTCGTTATTACATACATGATTTTATAATACACAAGGACGTGGAGGACTTACCCGGATGAGTGATTAACTCCATGCCAGGTCTCTTCCGAGAAAACAAGAACATCTGAGACAAGTACGCCATTCACGGTACCAAATAAAGTGCCTTTTTCTGCTTCTAACCTTCTTCCCATTGACCATTCCTTCTAGGGCATCCGTCAGCAGGCTATTTCTTCTTACCCTTGGCCAATCCAATTTCTTTTCCTCTTCTTTGTGAGTTCCAGTACTGTTCTTCATTTACCTACTCTGTATAGCATATATTTATATTTTATTTTGTCTGACCATTTTATATGCTCCATCCTTCTCCATATCCACATCTCAAAAGCTTACAGTCGCTTTTCCTCATTCCGTCGTAATGTCCAAGTCTCTGCACCATACATTGCTACACTCCACACACAGCACTTCACTAGCTTCTTCCGTAATTATTTTGCCAAATATCTGCAGAAACTCTCTTCTTGTTAAAAGCCTTCTTTTGCCATTATCATCCTCTGCTCTACTTTTTGACAGCAGTTCATCTTACTACCGATAGAAATCCAAGAATTTGAAGCTGTTCACTTGCTCAATGGCCTCATCTTTAATCATCATGTTTATCTTCCTTGGTTTCCTTCCTATAAGCATGGCCTTCGTCTTATTTATATTCATCCCATAATCCAAGCATCTGTCATTTAACTCCATCAGATGTTTCCCAGTGTCATTGGATTTTCTATTAGCAAAGCCATATCATCAGCAAATCTTATGCATTTAATTCTTCTTCCTCCCATGTTTACGCCTCCCGTATTCCTGAAGCAGTTCTTCATTAGGTCTTCCAGGTAGATGTTGAATGGGATAATATGATAAATAAAATATCAGTAAAGCTATGTTTTCAATATTATCTTTAACATTACTTTTATTCTCGTCAAAACGAGTGCGGAAATCATGTGACAAAACATTAGGCCTATTCATTAAATATAACATTATACAGATATTTAATTTAAAAACTCGAACAAAATAATCTAACATCAATACTTGTTAAAGGGTATAATTGAATTAAGAAGAAGAAGATGAAGAAGAAAACTACCCCAAGTCTCTGCAAGATTTTTATCTCAAGAAAAATCTTAATATTAATTTTAAAGAGGTTATCCCTCTGGCGGCACTATGGCCCTGGGGTCGACTCAGCCTCTAACGGAAATGAGTACCAGACGCTTGTTCTGGGGGTAAAGGCGGCCGTCACGCAGGGCTGACAACCCTGCTGACATAAAGTGCCGATTGTCTAGAAAAAATGGGAGCCTAACCTCCCACTACCCCAAGGGGCCTTCGGGCCTGTTGTGGGATCACTTTACTTTACTGACACAACTAAGGATAAGAGATGATTGATTTTTAGATGGATAATATTAATAATAAACTCATTAACGAAAATATAGAATTATTTCTTGCTGAACTATTATTTATTTAAAACTTACTCAAATAACAATAGGAACATTCGATAATACAGAGACAACATTAAAAAAGAGAACAAAATAAAGTATGAATCCTTGGTTTATACACCGATTATATTATTGTTTATTATTATTATTATTATAGGATTATTATTATTATTATTATTATTTTATTATTATAATAATAATAATAATAATTATTATTATTAATATTATTATTATTATTATTATTATTATTATTATTATTATTATTATTATTATTATTATTATTACTACTCAATGTAGCTGTATGGAGCTGCACTAGGTCTGCTTGTTTTTTTGTTCTTATATCGGTATGGTCCTGCCATCTAACGGAATTTTGAATTAACTAGCAACTGTAACACTCACTCTAGCGGTCCCATTGACAACTATTCCAAGTATTATAATTTAAGTAGATATGGCGCGATAATAAAAATATATACAGTAATGATATGAACTTACTTAGGTTTATATATTTAATATGTCTACCGCTGTGGTCTCGAGGTAGAGTGCTGCCTTGTCACGCAGCGGGCCCGAGTTCGATTCCCGGTCGAGACAGGCTCCTGGGTGAGGTTTTTTCGGAGTTTTTCCTCACCTGTAAGACAAATGTCAGGAAGCTTAGGGCACAAAGGTCCCCGAAAATCATCCGGCCATCATTATCATCCTCATCATTCATCATCAAAATGCTATGATTGCAGTGAAAGACCTGCCGTCGGGCAGAATTACTATGGGTGGATATTTAATATGTTTTTATAAATATTATTCCCTGAGAGTAGTTAATAATAATAATAATAATAATAATAATAATAATAATAATAACAATAATTAATCGTTATCTTAGTCAAAAAATAAATTTATTCAAGTCGATGTTTCATTCTTCTTGAGTGAGATCATTTTCAAGACATTTGACATGGTTGCCATCACCAAGTTTGTGTATGTGTGTGTTTTATTTTTAGAAATTAAATTGAACAAATTCAAAATTCCAATTTATGATTCAAAATATTTTAACAAGGAATCATATGTTTTATACCATTCATTTAAATATTTTTGTTTATTCAATGCTTTATTTTGTTCACACAAGGAGATTGAAACGTCGACTTGATTAAATTATTTTTTTTACTAAGATAACGAATAATTATTGTTATTATTATTTAGGTGTAGGTCGTTTGAACATGTTCCTATGAGATCTCAAAGATGTGGTTGATCAGTCCAACTTTAATTTGGTCTTCCTCGTCTCGAAATCATATAGGTTGATATTGCAATGCTAATTTAGGAAAGCGAGATGGGTTCATTGTTTGGACATGTTGTAACCAATTGTTTTGATAATATTCTCAATTTATTCAACTACATCTTGACCTCTTTTTTTGAGAAAAAATCTCTTCTAGATGAATGGAAAGAATCGATTATTGTACCAATCTATACAAAAAAGAAGATAAACTGATTGCAACAATTACAGAGGCATCTCATTACTTCCAACTTCGTACAAAATTCTAACAAATATATTGGTAAGCAGGCTTAATCCCTATATTGATGACATTGTAGGAGATCATCAATGTGGATTTAGAAGAAACGGGTCAACAACCGATCAAATTTTTAGTATAAGACAGATTTTAGAAAATAAATGGGAATGTAACGGTACAATACATCAACTATATGTAGACTTCAGAAAATAATGTATTTCAATTCCATTCATCCATAGTAATTCTGCCCGAAGGCAGGTCCTTCACTGCAATCATAGCATTTTCATGCTATGCTTTGCAGCTTTACTAGGGAATTGTAGGTGTGGTAGCTTCCCGTTGCTTTCCACACCGATGAAGGATGGTGATGAAGATGATAATGATAAGGGTGATGATGATGGCCATATGATTTCGGGGACCGTTTGGGCCTTAAAGTTTTCCTGACATTTGTCTTACAGGTGAGGAAAAACCCCGATAAAAACCTCATCCAGAAAAACTGCCCCGACCGGGGATCGAACCCGGGCCCGCTGCGTGACAAGGCAGCACGCTACCTCGACATCACAGAGGTGGACATATTTCAATTAAGAGGGAGAAATTATATAGTATCCTGCTGGAGTCTGGAATTCCTAAAAACAAGTTAGTTAGACTTATACGAATGCGTTTAAATGGCACAAAGAGTAGGGTGCGTGTGGGAAAACAGTTTCCGATTACTTTTAATATCCACAATGGATTGAAGCAAGGAGATACACTATCTCCTCTACTATTTAATTTTGTATTAGAGAATGCCATCATATGTTTAGAGGATGAAGAAGGTCAACAACTCAATGGTATTATGCTGTTAGTTTAAGCCGATGATGTAGTTACAACTGGGTGATAGCGATGAGTTACTAAAGGCCAACATGCACACACTATTAACACTAAGAAATTGGGACTGGAAGTAAATATAAATAAAACTAAATATGTGGTCACACACAGAAACACATTTTATATTGGAAATGGACATCTGATGACAGATGGGGGATGTTTTGTGGAAGTGACTGCATTCAAATATCTAGGAACAATAATCACAAACAGGAATGAGATACACAAAGATATTAAACATGAACTCAATTCTGGAAATGCGTGCTAATATGCATTACAGAGACTCTTGTAGTCCCTACTCCTTTCAAAAATGTTAAATTGAAAATATATAAAACTGTTATTCTATCGGTTATATTATATGGATGCGAAACATAGACTCTTACTTTAAGGCAGGAAAGGAGATTACAAGTATTTTAGAATAAAGTCCTTAGAAAAATTTTTGAACTAAAGAGAGATGAAAAGTCATTTATTGCATGGTATATCTGTAACTTGTGTAAATTAAATTATGTAAATAATAAAACATACTGTAATAATAGTAATAATAATAATAATAATCATCATCATAGTACATTCACGAATTTAGGCCATTTGTTGACCTGTTTCGGCCTCAAGAGAAACACCATCCAAAAGTATTTTGAGTGGACGTCCTGGTCTTCTTCTTCCTGCAGGTTGTCAATTCCTTCTGGATATTTTCGTGTTGAGACTTGAAAGTAGTTTTGAAGTTCCTTAGGACAGGTTACTGGCCCGACGCTAAGTAGTCCAGTGGTAGGGCTGCTACCTTTTAGTCTCTGGACAGACATTAGGATACTGCATTTACTCAGTACCCGATGGAACGGTTATACCGCCGTGACTCGGTCCTCAGAGCCTCGTTTGTGAAAACGGGTTGTACCACGAGAAGGTGAGGATGAGAATTGGGTAGGATAGGTTATACACACGTCACTACCCCTTACAACCCCAGTAATAATAATAATAATAATAATAATAATAATAATAATAATAATAATAATAAATAAAATAATATTAACAATAATAATAATCTTCTTCTTCTTCTTCTTCTTAAACATAATTTGTAGGATTTTCATCCTGTTTAAGCCTATTTCCAAAATCACTACTCGGAGGAAGACGTATTGGATGTGCATTCGCTGTCTATCCATCTCTTCCCTTGTCTTCCTCTTGTTCTTCTCCCGTTCATTGGTCTATCTTTTAGCTCTTTTTGCAAGTCGGTTTTTATAATAATAATAATAATAATAATAATAATAATGATGATAATAATAATAATAATAATAATAATAAATAATAATAATAATAATAATAATAATAATAATAATAATAATGGCCCTAAAATCTCATCTGTGTCGCTTGCAATTTTCATTTCATAATTTATTATCATTTTTTTAAATATTATATAAAAATTAAAACAATAGCTCAGAATAGAAATGTATGGAGAGCTTATATCCGCGCGGCCACGATAATGAGAATGAATTAGTTAATAATAATAATAATAATAATAATAATAATCTTCTTCTTAAACATAATTTGTAGAATTTTCATCCTGTTTATTCCCAAAATCACTCTTCGGAGAACAGCATTCGCTGTCTATCCATCTCTTGGCTGATCTTCCTCTTGTTCTTCTCCCGTCCATTGGTTCATCTTTTTTAGCTCTTTTTGCAAGTTGGTTTTTATAATAATAATAATAATAATAATAATAATAATAATAATAATAATAATAATAACAATAACAATAATAATAATAACAATAATAACAATAACAACAATAATAATAATATCAATAAAACTAATAATATCAATAATAATAATAATAATAATGGCCGTAAAAATGTCATCTGTGGCGCTTGCAAGTTTCATTTTATAATTTATTATCATTTTTTAATATTATATAAAAATTAAAATTAAAACAATAGCTCAGGATAGAAATGTATGGAGAGCTTATATCCGCGCGGCCACGATAATGACAATGAATTAGTTAATAATAATAATAATAATAATAATAATCTTCTTAAACATAATTTGTAGAATTTTCATCCTGTTTATTCCCAAAATCACTCCTCGGAGAACAGCATTCGCTGTCTATCCATCTCTTGGCTGATCTTCCTCTTGTTCTTCTCCCGTCCATTGGTCTATCTTTTTTAGCTCTTTTTGCAAGTTGGTTTTTATAATAATAATAATAATAATAACAACAATAATAATAACAATCATAATAATAATAATAACAATAATAACAATAACAACAATAATAATAATATCAATAATACTAATAATATCAATAATAATAATAATGGCCGTAAAAATGGCAGCTGTGGCGCTTGCAAGTTTCATTTTATAATTTATTATCATTTTTTTAATATTATATAAAAATTAAAATTAAAACAATAGCTCAGGATAGAAATGTATGGAGAGCTTATATCCGCGCGGCCACGATAATGACAATGAATTAGTTAATAATAATAATAATAATAATAATAATAATAATAATAATAATAATAATAATAATAATAATAGTAATAATAATGATAATAATAATGATAATAATAATAATAATAATAATAATAATAATAAATATTAATAAAATAACTATTGGTAAAACATTGGTGGAATCTGTTACAATATATGGAAGTGAGGTATGGACAGTCAATAAGTAGGCCTACTACAAGAATGGACGAATAGCTCTAGAAATGGATTATTTACGCAGAAGTGCCAGAAAGTCAAAATTAGAACATGTCACAAATAAGGAAATTAGAAACATAATGGAAGGAGAAGAAACCATAATTGAAAGAATCGACGAGAAGAATTGAACAACAAGGGAAAAGTTGGAATGAAGTTAAGAATTTGGTAAAAAAAATAGAGTCCGGTGGCGTGATTTCGCAAATGTTTTATGCTTCCAAGAGGAGTTACAGAAACTACTATATATATCCATCCTATACGTCCCTCATGGAGACAAGGGTGCTCCCCTAGCGGGCGTTTATTAACCAAGCTAAATAGGTAACGTTTATTTCCCTCCAGATATCAGTGAGTGACATGTGGTCAGCACATAACCTCAATGAGACATCTAGTGGCAATTATGGTTCTTTAATGGGGATGCTTATTTAAATTTAGCTCAGATGCACTAATGTATGCTTGAGGTTATTTTACGAGATCGAATATTTTCTGACTCAGAACCTTTCCCTTCTCCCTTCCGTAACATTTTTCCCATGAATTTTTCGATCCTAAAATCCATCGACCCCAATCAGGTTTGAACCCGCAACCCTCGAGGCAAGAGGAAAGGAAAATAACCACAAGACCTCAGCGGCAACATACTTTTAATACCTATCAGCAAAATAAATTAATTTTTATCGTCAGGAATTTGGGTAATTACAAAGCAGCGGCCCTAGGTTGAAAATACAAGGTATAACGGCTGGGAGACCCAACATAATGTCCACATGTCACCATACATTGGCTGGATGATCGTCTACCTTTGTAGCACATGTGGATGTCAGGCCTGTAGCCGATTGGTACGCAAAGAGTCTTCTAAGTCTGTCCAGCCATGGAATTTTTTACACTCTAGATCAGGTATGCTCAATCCGTGGCCCGCGGGCCGCTTGCGGCTCTCGATCCCATTGCATGCGGTCCGCAATGATATTTTCTCTATCACATCGCATTCTGCCCGCAGTGATATTTGTTAAGTTATAGTCTAATTTTATTTCAGAAATAAGTAATTCTATTTGGTATAAGATAAATTTGATATAGCAAAACTTTTTTGTTTCCAATACATGTGTTTGCAAAAGTTCATCTACTTATCCTCTTACTCAAAATATGGAGAAATCACACCCGTTTTAAGAAATTCCCAGCCCACATTTTTATTTATGATCCTACCTACCGCGCATCGCTTTGAAGTCTCTGTGTATTGTTGACCGCGCGGTTATTACTTTCAAAGACGATTGTGCGCCAGATGTTTTATTATCGTTACATTTTCTACAATTCAAGTTAGTTTCCAGTTGAAGTTGTTCGATCATATTGTAGTGTGAGTATTAATGAGAGGTTTGAAGAATATAATTAATTCTGTGAGTTTTATAAGTGTTAATTATGATTTCTAAGTGTAACGGCAAATTTAGATTTTAGAATTAGATTATGCATGAAAAAAATATATATTTAATTTAATTTTAAAAATAATTTAAATAATAATATTATTAATATTTTAATAAAAATAACATCACAATATATTAGCTATTTTATATTTTAATTAATTGCGTTATCTTAGATCCTATTTAATACGGTTAAAAAAATCTGATCATGTGGCCCGCAAACTAATTCACCTTAACGACCGTGACCCTTTTCCAAAAAAGGTTGGACACGCCTGCCCTAGAGTGGAATTCAGTTTTCTCCTGTGTAACAGAAGGTTTAAAATACCGAGGCCTCGCTGCGAATCAGATAGGAAATATAAAAAACATACGACAAACAAATCAGATGAGACTAGACAACAAAGATGTCGCTATCGCTGCCTAGCTTTACCGGGAATCGATTTGAAATCTTTTGGAATGCTAGTGAGAACCTTTACACTCGAAAGCATTTAAAATAAATAAATAAACAAATAAATAAATAAATGAAGTAAGTAAAAATAAAATTCATACTAATCAAGGAGTTAAACAAGGATGCAGTATCTCTCCAGTTTTATTTAACCTATACATCAATGATATAATAGAAAAATGAACGAAGAAACAAACAAAAAGGAATAAAATTAGATAAACACACTACTTGAAAACATTATATACGCTGATGACCAGGTAATAATAGCAAATACAGAAGACGAACTTCAAAGGAATATTTTTAAACTACATAATATATGTGAACAATATAATCTCAAAATATCCATAGAAAAAACTAAGGCAATGGCATTCCAAGGGAAAAATCAAATCAGATCGAAAATAGTAATAGGAAACAAAATCATAGAACATGTGAACCATCTAAATTATCTAGGATGTGACATTTCATTTAATTATGATAATGATATAAATAATAAAATAGCAAAATTCCAGGGAATATGTGGTACGATAAAACGATCACTAAATAACAAAACAACAAGAGAGACCCAATTGAAATTTTATAAAATGTTGGCAGTACCGGTACTGCTCTATGGATCAGAAGCCTGGATACATAAAAAACAAGATCTAAGTAGGGGTAACGGCGGCAGAAATGAAATTTTTGAGATCTGTTAAAGGGTGCACTAAGGAAGACAGAATCAAGAACACAGAAATAAGACAGGAACTTGAAATATTTGCAATAACTGATAATATAGATACATATAGACAAAAATGGAAGCAACGCATAGACAGAATGAATGAAGATAGATATACAAAACAAATAACAAAATAGGCTACAAACCTAAAGGCACCCGAGATGTGGGCAGACCTAGAAACAGATGGGCTGAAGTCGGAACGGGTCAACAGACCTAATCCATGAATGCAGATGATGATGATGATGATGATAAATAAATAAATAAATAGGTCTTAATTAGAAAAATTAACACAATGAAATACCATTATCAAGATGTAATTATTTTTTACTTAAATTCTAAATATGTTAATATTTATTTTAAACTCTCTGAGTATCAGGGATTTCACTGAGAAGTTTGGGTCTGATTTTGGAGTAAGATATTTATTGAACACCCACGCGAGTTAATTTCATTTCAGTTTGATTTCATATTATTTCTCTTTGTTGACTTGTTTATCGTGCTGCCTTGTCCCGACCTCTAGTTTCTGCAGAACGTTAGTTGAAACACAGGAGGGCAGGGAGGGAGGTGTACCGATTGGGGACCTGTCACTTGCACCTGCAATGAGGTAATAATCACAGGAAATTGTTTGAGGGGGCGCCCCCAAGCTTAATTCATTATTGGCTTGACGTTTGAGCAAAATCGTGAATGTGTTTTCTTATTCCAGAAACCACTAGGTAATTAACCATCGAGGCCTTAGTTATATCGTTTAGCTCGGATTACCGGAACATTTTTCAATTAGGCTGTGTGGTATACCCTTTTCCCCATGCTGAGTACATTCAATAATCAACAAGCTTGTTACAGATCCACGACCAATCAGAAACAGCCGTACCCCCCGTGTAGCTCGGTAATTGGCTTGAAGCATAACCGACAGCGCGTTTTGTATGTTCCTGATGATCAGGAGCTGGGAGTATGGTAGACGTCAAAGAATGGCTCTCTCACTCTCTCCCTCTCATTCTCTCTTCTCTACTCTAGAGGTGGGGAGTGTCAGAGTTGCTGACGAATTTATGAAAGAAAACTGATCTCGTGGTAATGATCAAAATGCTGTTTTTATAAGATTTATTAACGATAGAAGAGAAAAAATACAGTAAAACCATTTTTTATTTCAATTCGTAAATTGTAAATATCTCATATGAAACAATTATACGATTTCCTATTACTGTTTCATTCATATTTTAAAAGATCGGTAGTTTGACCATATTGTAATATCTGGGTGGTCGATTCCTTCTATAATTATAAGGATTATTTTTAAAGTATAAATAATAATCAAAATAAGTAAGAGTTGTGTCAGGAGGTGAAGATCGTCTTGAAGTTCTAGTAGATATCTGTAAATTTATAGATTAGGAATCAACCCCAGGAATTCTTCGGAAATGTGGTTAGTAGATAGGATTAAACCTAACTATAAGAAGACACAGCGGAGCAGTAGTGAGAAACAAACAGACTTTAATACAAAAAAACGTGAGACAGGGTATCGGTAACACCGATGAAAAAAAAACTGTCTAACTTACAATCATAAGTTTCATACATATATACCAGTTGAGTAATGACGTAGTTACAATGTATACGTGAGAATCAATTTGGTTGTATTGTACATGTAACCAGATTCTCCCTTTCTGAAAAGCATATTGAATGCGCTTAACCTATGACCTTTTAAAAGCTAAGTCATCATTAGGTAAGACTACCTATTGTGTAACAATCCCTTATACTGCATGACTTTTCCAAATAACTACAAAGGTAATACCTATTTAAATATTCATGACAGAATTCTTTAAAATCATTCTTCAGCATATTTTAACAAAAAGATCAATTAGGTCAATAATTGTGTTAATTTAGGACAGTCATACATTATAATGAATGTTCATATTATAAAATATATATATATTATGATATACTTCAATATATATTATGATATACTTCAATATATATTACACTCTTCCCCCTATAGAAAGTTTTGAATTACATAATTCGAAACTTTACTAACGAAATGTTTTTATTTTTATTTCTAGTTCTATGCGCAATACTATCTTTATCTTCTTCATCTTTTGGGGATACATTCTGTGGACAACTGGGGTCTCTAATTCTTTCTCCGATAAGCGGTGATGACTTGAGGGACACGACAGGTGAACTCTCATCATTACCTGTAGTTTTAGTGTATACTACACGATCATGCCCAGAGTAATTATGTATGTTAACACACAGCCTCTCGGTCGTCTCCTTCCAGCATTTTCTTGGAGTCCATTTATCCCATAACCAAAATATTAAAGTTCTGTAGCTCTTACAACAGCAAATGCAACAACAACAAGTCAAGGTTACGAATATGATCGTACCCATTACAGAACTCCATGTGGTTATATGTATATACCACTTCGAATAATCATTTTCTTCTTGCTGTTTTATTAACTTACCTAAATCATCGGCCTTCATACTGGCCATTCTCAAATCATCTACCGATGACATTAGGTTAGACATAGGCATGTCCAATTGTAATTTCTCGTAGTCGTTAGTTTTATCCATATCAAAGCAACAGTCGAAGTCAAGAGGTGCTGTCGGTATAAAATCTATGGTTAAGTTACTTACCAAATTACTCATGGCATGTAAGGTTACGTGGGCATTAAAAGCCTTGCAATTCTGTCCTAGCGATAATTTACCTTCCTTTTCAATATTGAGTTGTGTTGATTTGTCGCCACATAACACAGTCATACGATCTGGTTTTGGGGTGACAAATAACCATTCATTAGATAAATATAAGGGAATCCAGTAGGATTTGTTCAATGTGAAAATTCTAGTCTCGCAACTTTTGGAACTTTAGTGGTGGATGGATGAAGAAGTGAAGCTTCACAATCAGCTTCAGGGGTTGTACAAATAAATCGGTATATTTTCTTTACATACATAATGCAAAAGATTAGGACGAAAACATCCTGTTAGTTCATTAGTTGTCATTTTCCGTAATGTTGTCTCAACGGGTCACTGAAAATATATTCTTTGTTTGCGCTTAGAAAAATGTAAATATTACCTTCCTTCTTGACAGGAAAAGGAAGTGTTTTATACAAGTGATACGGAGTAGGAGAGAGAAGGGGTATTTGTAATACATATACTAGATATTGTTTATAAGAATAGGTGTGAGGTGTAATTAAATTTTGAAGTTCTGAAAAAGAAAAAATTAGGGTAGTCCAGACCAGTTGGTAGCGTTTGGGCTTTCATAACATTCTTAATTCTTTCCACCGTAATTAATTGAGGTTGAAGAGTTCCTTGCTCTGCGTGTACAAATGCGTCTATAAGAAGCTCAAAAGAATGCTGGCATTCTTCCACACCTCTAAGAGAAATCCTTATTTGTTCATTGGCTAAACTAAAACTTCTATTTCCTTCTGCAGTGCGTTAATCCTATTAGTGGTATAATTATTTAATTTTATTAAACCATTTTTTAAAATATTTTCATTCCGGTTCACCCTTGCTATAGTTAAGTTAACTGAATTAATGGTTGATTTAATCACTGTAATTTCATCCTTTAGAATATGCAAAAATTCTGCCTGTTCCTTCTCTAACTGTGAAATGTGCTTATTATATTCCTCTGCCATCAGATTGAGTCAGAGTACCGAATAATATCTTAGCAATATCTCCCATAAAATTTAAAACGCCTCTCTTGCTTCTAGTATTCTGTTCATTAGGTGTTTTTAAATATTCTGTGGACTAATTCTTTTAAATTTTCAACATACCTGACTTTTGGTTTGACAAAGTGATTTAAACTCCCACAATCGTCAAAATGATACCACTTTTCTCCCTTTATCTTATCACAATAATCAGTTATCAACCCTAAATGATTTTTTGTCTGTTTCCAAAGATCTCTAGTTGGTTCCAAGTTTATATAACTTACCACTTTCCATTGTATAGGGTAAAATTGTATAATTCCTATCTCGTCAAAGTACACACCGGTCTTTGAATCCAGAGCTTTAACTTCTTGAGCGTCTGTAAGCTTCCCCAACCAAATGGTATTAACATTGTTAGCGTATTACCCATGTGTTATGAAGTTTCATTTTCTTTTCCCTGCAAAGGAAAATATGGCTTTAATCTATTTGAATTGTACCGTCTCATATTTTGCGTTTTGTACCTAACTTTGTATTATCACGTTGTGACCTTCAGTAGTCTTAACCTCATATGGACCTTTCCATATTGGATCTAATTTATTCCTATTTTTGCTACTCTGAGAAGTACTAGATCATCCTTCTTGAATTCAACATAATTGCTTTTCACACGCGATCGTTGTAGTTCCTTAAACTTAATAAGCCTTTCTCTAGCTATCTCATGACAACTTTGCAATTTATTCCGTACATTTAGAATAATAAATCGTCGTAATTATATAAAGGTTGTGATTTAGTTTGTAAAATTCCTGGGATATTACATTTTCTTCCATACAATAATTCATAAGGAGAGTATTTAGTAATACTATGGGGGGTAGTGTTGTACGTAAAACTGGCGAAAGGAAACCATTTGTCCCAATCGGCTCCTCTAGGATTGCAAAAACAACGTAAGTAGTTTACTAAGGTCTTATGAGTTCTTTCTAGAGCTCCATTCACTTTCAGGGTGATAAGCAGTAGTGCTTAGTTTCTGAATCTTAAATAGTTTACATATTCTTTTAAATAAATCTGACATAATATTTGTTCCTTGATCAGTTAATATGATTTCAGGAATCCCATAAATTAAAAATAACATTGTTTACGAAGCTTCTGTCACTTCTTCAGCTTTTTGTGTCTTTAAGGGTATGACTATTAAATTCATTTACTTAAGTTATCTGTGACAAGTTAATATATATTTATGACCTCTCTCGGTAAGCGGAAGTGGTCCCACTACATCTAAATAAATTTTTATCCAAGGTTCCTTTTGTGTGTCCGTGACCTCTAAAGGTTGTTTTACTTTCTGCTTCTCGTCTTTATTAAATTGACAAATCTTACAAGTTTTAATGTAAATTGGTTACGTCTTTCTCTACTCCCGGCCAAGTTATGTATAATTTAATTCGATCGGTAGTTTTATTAGATTCCAAGATGTCCTCCAATTGGGACAGCTGTGAAATTCCTTGATTATTTCCTTCTTACGATCCTCAGTTAAGTGCGTATTATCCAAGGTGCAACATTCTACAGGGTGTCTACTCAAACTATCTGCGTTTACGTGTCTTTAACCTGCCCTATAATGAATTTCGAATTCAAATTCTGAAAGTTGAAGTTTCCAACGTATTAATCTCGAACTAGGGTCTTTCACTTTAAATAGCCAGACCAATCCTTTGTGATCTGTCACTACTTGAAATTTACGTCCTAGTAAATAAGGTCTAAAATGTCTGCATGCCCATACTATTGCTAATAGTTCCTTTTCTACAGTGCTGTAATGCGATTCGGCTTGATTTAAAGTCCTGCTAGCGTAAGCAATGGGTTTATCATCTCCTAACGTTCCTTGACTAAGAATTGCGCCTAAAGCGTATCCACTCGCGTCTGTCGTTTACTATAAAGGTTTGTGTGAAATCTGGATACTGTAACAACGGAGCTGTCGTTAATTTATCTTCAATTTATTGAAGCTATTCTGTTTCCGTATCTTCCCACTTCCATTTTTTATCTTTCTTTAACAATTCAGTCAGAGGTTTTGCAATCGCACTAAATTCTTCTATCAAATTTTCTGTAATATCCTGCCAAACCTAAGAATGATTTTATGTCTTTAGGTGTCTTTGGAGTTGGAAATTCGGTAACTGCCTGTATCTTATTCGGATCGGGTTTGACACCTTGAGCGGTAACCACGTGTCCTAGATATTTTAATTCTTCTCTCAAAAATTCACATTTATCAGGTTCGATTTTTAAATTGTGTTTCCGTAACTGATTAAACACTTCCCGTAATTTTTTATTATGTTCTTCTAAGGTTTCGCCCATTACTAATATATCGTCCATGTACACAAAGCATCTATTGCCTATTGAGTCTTGGAGTACCGAGTTCATCATCCTTTGGAATGTAGCTGGTCCCGACCTAACTCCAAAAGGCATTTTCTTGTACTCGAAATGTCCGTTAGGGGTGCTAAAAGCGGTTTTACATTGGTCTTCCTCAGCGATCGGCACCTGAAGGTATCCACTTGCGCAATCTACTGCTGAAAAATATCTAGCCTTTCCTATTTTGTCTAATATATCTTGTATATTAGGAAGAGGATAGCTGTCTCCTACGGTTACTTCGTTTAACTTTCTAAAATCTATACAAATTCGCCACTTTTTCTTTCCAGAAGCATCTTCCTTTTTAGGTATTACTATTAGTGGAAAATTCCATTCGCTCTTACTATGTGCGATAATGCCGTCTTCTAACATCTGTGTAACTTGTTTGTCAATCTCCTCTTGATGAGCCTCTGCTAACCTATAATTCTTCAAAGTTATAGCTCTTCCTTTAGGAATTGAAGGTGTGGGTATGGAATGTGTAGCAGCTGTTGTGCTTGTTAGTCTATCTCCCGGAAGCTTAAATATGTCCGCGTATTCTGTGCAAATGTTTCGTATACTATGGGCTCCTTCTTTCACGTGTTCAAGTCTCAGATTTTTATCTAATAAATCTAATCTTTGAGGTACGAAATTTTCAACTGATACTTCCTGTTCCTTACTTATTTGAGTGGGCGGTTTAACTAGTTCTGGTATTTTCTTTATTATCTGTGCGTCAGCTGTTAAATTAATTACTAGGCATGTGAATGTCTTATCACATTTTGTTATCCCGTTAGCGCAAATTAGCCCTGGCTGTAAAATTTGCCGTTCTATGAATCTGTTCCCTCTTTCGTTCGTAGGAAATTCCATTAAATTTTCACTATACGGAGGAATAATCATCTTTTTATTAACATATAACCTTGTTCCATGAGCCAGTCTTGGCCTAAAATTATATCTAAATCTCTGGGTAATTTATCTACTATATGACAATTAACAACTGTATGATTTTCACAATTATTCAATACTAATTGAGTTATCCCATTTACTTTTATAGAGTTCCCACTAATACCTTGTATTTTCATATTACAGTTATCCTTTATAACGTTTCTCTTTAGTGATGTTTCTTTAACTAATGATATTTGTGCACCAGTATCTATCAATACTAAACCTAGGCCATTTTTTAATTGTTCACTTAGGATATACATCTCCCAGGGTCTCGGTTCATAACCAGAGGCGTCCCACTGATTAATAGCATTAAGAGTCCCTACTTCGATCTCACAACACGCTGTCTCCATTGAGGTAGGTTTGGTGTCCTTGGATTTTTCCTTAAATCCACTATCCCAAGTTCTATCCCTTGTGGACGACTCGTAGCGTTTCCCTCTATTATTCCACTGTTTCGAGCCTACAATCTCTTGGCGTTTCTCTCTATTATTCCACTGTTTCGAGCCTACAATCTCCTGGCGTTTCTCTCCATTATTCCACTGTTTCGAGCCTACAATCTCCTGGCGTTTCTCTCTATTATTCCACTGTTTCGAGCCTACAGTCTCTTGGCGTTTCTCTCTATTATTCCACTGTTTCGAGCCTACAGTCTCTTGGCGTTCCCCAACCACGCTAGGCCCACAGTCACAGAACCCATTTATCGGCGTTCTAGTCAACTTATGCAGTTCGCCTTGCGACACTGCCCAACAAACACTGTCATCTGGGGATTCGTTTGCGTCACTAACTATTTTAGCGGCTTTATCTATCCTATCCTTAAACTTCTGATCAACTAGTTCAGGTAATTCCCCTTCCATATTTACCCTAGTATGATCCCTCAGGCACTCCATGAGTCCTGGCGCGCAGTCAGACGGGAGGATTACCTGCGACTGCTCAGGTAACCCGAATTCTCGTTTCCCTGGCGGCCTCCCAGAGCTGCTCTGTCCCGTCCTCCATGCCTACGGGGTTGCGGTCTCTTACCACATTCTCTACTAATGTGCCCTATCTCATTACAATTATAACACCTTATTTCTTTTGTGGCCAGGTTAACCTCTCTCTTTATCTCTGATCCGTACGGTCTTCTAAATTCCCTTTTTACTGCCCCTGTGATTGGATGTCCTTGTCCATTTTGATTACCCCTAAATCTCGTGGACTTTACCTCGCTTTCTTCCTGTAATGCGGTTTCGATTAGTTGCGCTAATGATTCTTCTTCACCCTTAGCCTTTACTATATACTTAATCTTATCGTCCTTTAACCCTGCTACGAAAGTACCTTTTAAAAATTCTCCTATCAGCTGTAGGCCTCCTTCTACATATCTCGAATTATCGCGTCTTTCTAACCTCTCCAATCTATTTCTGACTTCTCTTCTTAAATCCATGGCTATTCCATCTAATCTTGAACCCCACTGTGCAACTGTTTCATTTGTACTTTGTTTTGAATTAAAGAGTATTCCTGCATAATATTCTAGCGTTCTCCTTACAGAAAAGTTCTCCTCCAATATTGCTTTAACTTGAATCCAAGTTTCTCTCTCTGTCCTAGCTAAAAGTCTATCTTTAGCGTCTCCTGAAATTTTGGATTCTATAAATCTTAACAATAAGGGTTGTTTGGTTGGATGGACTACCTGAACCGCAGCTTCTACTCCTTCTATAAATTCTCTTAAATGTTTGGGGTTTCCATCGAATGTTCGGGGTATCAACTTAACTGCTTGAACTACAGGGATATAGCTTTCCTCGCTAATATCAATATCGCCCTCGCTAGCCATAATGGAATTGGACTCACCTAAAGAAAGATGTAGGGTGGTCTGAGATGCACAGTTCAGAGTCGTAGTGATGGCCTTTCAGCTCCCCTCAGGGTGCGACTCCTCTCGCGGTGCAGGCTGCCAACGGCTGAACACCAAGGACGTCCCTCGAGCGCGTCGGTGGCTGCTGGTGTTGGCCTCAGGACCACTGTCTGCTTTCCTCTGGTGCGTTTACGGGTACCACGGCGCCTGTGGATTACTCTGGAGCGTTGATCCCTCGAGATAGGCTCTGAATTATCTGGGACTAATTGAAGAGTCTCTCCAGCTCGTTCGCACCTTCGGATGTCTCACTGCTCGCTGGTTTTCCAATCCCGATGCGCTGCCGCCATGTAATATCTGGGTGGTCGATTCCTTCTATAATTATAAGGATTATTTTTAAAGTATAAATAATAATCAAAATAAGTAAGAGTTGTGTCAGGAGGTGAAGATCGTCTTGAAGTTCTAGTAGATATCTGTAAATTTATAGATTAGGAATCAACCCCAGGAATTCTTCGGAAATGTGGTTAGTAGATAGGATTAAACCTAACTATAAGAAGACACAGCGGAGCAGTAGTGAGAAGCAAACAGACTTTAATACAAAAAAACGTGAGACAGGGTATCGGTAACACCGATGAAAAAAAACTGTCTAACTTACAATCATAAGTTTCATACATATATACCAGTTGAGTAATGACGTAGTTACAATGTATACGTGAGAATCAATTTGGTTGTATTGTACATGTAACCAGATTCTCCCTTTCTGAAAAGCATATTGAATGCGCTTAACCTATGACCTTTTAAAAGCTAAGTCATCATTAGGTAAGACTACCTATTGTGTAACAATCCCTTATACTGCATGACTTTTCCAAATAACTACAAAGGTAATACCTATTTAAATATTCATGACAGAATTCTTTAAAATCATTCTTCAGCATATTTTAACAAAAAGATCAATTAGGTCAATAATTGTGTTAATTTAGGACAGTCATACATTATAATGAATGTTCATATTATAAAATATATATATATTATGATATACTTCAATATATATTATGATATACTTCAATATATATTACAATATCTAAATGGAATATTCGGGTTTTAATATTTTGCTTTGATTTTTATTTATGTGTAATCCATTATTCTTGCATTTTCATAGGATGATCCTTACAGCAAATGATGTTTTAATTAATTATAATATTTAATATTAGAAGAACAAAAGGGATATATTCGAGGATGTGAAGAATTTGAGTATCTGCGAGTAAAAGTAGATAAAGAGGATAAACAAGGAAGTTATACGTTATTAAGAGCAGAACAAATAAAGGTATAGCTATAACAGCAATGATGAGTGGAGACTTATGGAACAGACAAATAACCAGAAAAAAAGTTACAAATATATCTAATGTATAAAAATGCATATTTGTTTATTCGTATTTTATGCATCCGATTGTGATAGGGTTTTTTACGAAATCTTCAGCAAATTCCCGGGATGAACACAGGCTCTAAGAGAGTTGCGATACTCAACTCCTACACCCTTAAAAACGTGGAAAACGTGGAAAAAAGTCCCTTTTTGACATTTAAATGGCTTACGCTGCCTAAACCATAACAAATACACAAAATTAATGTAGGCCTACATAGAAATGAATATCTAAAAATTATACAAATAAAAGTCCGCGACAGCATATGTTTATATTTTACAGATAACTCATAATAACCATTTTTGTCTTTCGTTGATGCCAAGAAGATCGGGATAAGTAGATTCCCGGGCAAACGTGCGCTGCCATACCGTTTATCCGATTATGATGGGGATTTTTTCAAAATGTTCAGGATTTTCCCGGGAAAAAATAGTTTTGTACGCTTAAATGGTTTAGTCTGCCTAATCCAAAATAAATAAACCAAATCAATGTACACAGAATTGAATATCTCAAAACTCTCTACAAAAAAGTCCGCGACAGCATATGTTTATCTTTTACGGATAACTCACAATAACAATGTTTGTCCTTCATTGATGTCAAGAAGATCGGAATAAGTAGATTCCCGGGAAAGCATAGCTGCATACAGCGGGTATTATTTCGGATAACTCAAAATAGCGAATTTAGTCTTTCAGCTCATTTATGCCAAGTACATCGGACTCCGTAGATTTCCGGCCAAGGCCGGGTAAATAGCACAGGGTATCTAAATATAGTTATGATAAACGTTTATATATATATATATATATATATATTTCCTTTTACTTATATAACTAAAGGTAAAAACACATTATGATTCATTTGGGCGTAGCAGCGTACGCCGGATTTAGCTAGTCTAATATATAAAAATTAATGTTTGTTCGTACTGTATGCGCTGCCATACCGTTCATCCGATTATGAAGGGGCTATTTGCAAAATGTTCAGGAGGTTCCCGGGATAAATATAGGCTATAAGAGAGTTGTGATACTCAACTCCTACACCTTTGTAATAAAACATGAAAGAAGTCGCTTTTTTGGGCGTATAAATGGCTTACGCTGTCAAAACGAAAACAAATACACAAAATTAATATACACAGAATTGAATATCTCAAAAACGTCTACAAAAGTCCTCGACAGCATACGTTTATATTTTACAGATAACTCACAATAAACATTTTTGTTTTTTATTGATGACAAGATGATCGGGAACAGTAGATTCCCGGGCAAGCGTAGCAGCGCACGACGGGTATTCTTTTACGGAATAACGAATTTTGTCTTTCAGCTTATTTATGTCAAGAAGATCGGGATAAGTATTCCCGGGCAACGCCAGGTAATCAGCACGAGGTGTCTTAAAATAATTACAATATAAATGTATAATTATTTTTCCTTTCACTAATTCAACTAAACATAAAACACAATTTTCGTCTTTCAGCTCATTTATGCCAAGAATACTTACTTACTTACTTACTCACTGGCACTATCGAACCCGTAGGTCCATGGCCGCACGGACACAAGCTCTCCATACATCCCTATCCTGAGCTAATGCTTTCCAATCATTCCCTGTATAATCTACTTCCCTCAAATCATAGTTAATGTTATTCTCCCACCTCATTCTTGGTCTACCAACTGGGCGTTTTCCCTCTGGCTTTCCTACAAGAAGCTTCCATGCAAGTCTTTCATTTTCCATAAGTGCAACATGTCCTGCCCAACGCAGTCTACGAGACATAACTGTTCTTATTATATCTGGCTTCCTATAAAGACCATGTAGTTCATTGTTATGTAGTCTTCTCCATTCACCTGTATGTTCATCTCTCTTTGGTCCAAAAATTTTCCTAAGTACTTTATTCTCAATACTTGTAATCTCCTTTCCTCTCTTAAAGTAAGAGTCCATGTTTCGCACCCATATAATATAACTGTACAATAATTGTTTTATATATTTTCAGTTTAACGGATTTTTGAAAGTAGTATGGGACAATCAAAGAGTGCATCTGCGAATGCATAAATTTCTTTGTGCATCTCATTCCTATTTGTGATAATTATTCCTAGGTATTTGAATTCAGCCACTTCCTCAAAATTTCCCTCATTTGTCATTAGCTGTCCATTTCCATTATATACTGAATTTATACGTGTGACCATATATTTAGTTTTATTGATATTTACTTCCAGTCCTAATTTCTTAGTATTACTCAATAGTGTGTGCGTGTTGTTCTATAGTATCTCCTCGCTATCGGCCAATAATACTACATCATCAGCATAAACTAACAGCTTATTAATACCATTCAGTTGTAAGCCTTCCTCATTCTCTAAAGATTTAATGGCATGCTCTAGTATAAAATTAAATAGTAGAGGAGATAGTGCATCTCCTTGCTTCAACCCATTCTGGATTTCAAAAGTGTCCGAAAACTGTTTGCCTACACGCACCCTACTCTTTGTGCCATTTAGACACATTCGTATAAGTCTAACTAACTTTTTAGGAATTCCGAACTCCAGCAGGATACTATATAACTCCTCCCTCTTAATTGAATCATATGCTTTTTTGAAGTCTACATACAGTTGACGTACAGTACCATTATATTCCCATTTCTTTTCTAAAATCTGTCTTATACTAAAAATCTGATCTGTTGTAGACCTGTTTCTTCTAAATGCACATTGATGATCTCCTAGAATGTCATCAATATAGGGAGTAAGTCTGCTTACTAATATAGGTATTTGTTAGAATTTTGTACGAAGTTGAAAGTAATGAGATGCCCCTGTAGTTGTTGCAATCAGTTTTATCTCCTTTCTTATAAATTGGTACGATAATTGATTCCTTCCATTCATCTGGAAGAGCTTCTTTTTCCCAAATCATACTAAGCAACCAGCGTATCTTGTCCATCAATTTTTCTCCCCCTGATGTTATCAGTTCTGCTGGCATCTCATCTGAACCTGATGCTTTATACATCTTCAATTTTTCAATCGCCATTTCAACCTCTAATGCACTTGGCTCTGCGACTAGCATTTCTGCTGTCTGTAAATTATCCTCCTCAATATCCTGTTCTGTATGTACATTTAATAGCTGATTAAAGTAACTTTTCCATCTATTTAATATACTCCTGGAATCTGCAATCATATCCCCATTTTCATTCCGAATTATGTTTGTTCTAGCCTGAACCCTTTCTTCTCTATACTAATTCCCTGATATAATTCTCTAATGTACCTATTTTTTGCATTCATTTCAAGATCATTAATCTTCTCTCTCAAATATTCTCTCTTTTTACTCTTTAGTAGCTTGGTGGTTTCCCGTCTAATAGTACCCAATTGCTCTAAATTTACCTCATTTGGCTCGTGTAACCATTTCATTTTTGCTAGCTTTCTTTTCTTTACAATGTCGGCACATTCCTCATCAAACCATTTCTTGTTTTGCCTCTTTTTTAAACAACCAATGCTTTCTGATGCTGACAACTTAATAGTATCTCTTATAGCCTCCCATTCTTTATATATATCAGTTTCTTCTTCGTTTGCCACATTGTCATCTGAAGATTCCAGTACTTCAAATCTATTAGCAATTTTGATTTGGTATTCTTGCCGCATTTCATCATTTTTCAAGTTTTTTAATTCAAATTTTGCAGAATCATCTTTAGCGTTTGTTCTTTTCATAGGCGATAGCCGTTGTCTGATTTTCACTCTGACCAGATGATGATCCGAATTGCAGTCTGACCCTCTAACTGATTTAACATCAATGATGCTACTGTGCCAGCGTTTATCCACTAATACATGATCTATCTGGTTCCGAGTTTCTCCATCTGGGGATGTCCAAGTTTATTTATGTATATCCTTATGCTGAAATGTTGTGCTCTTAACAATCAGATTCTTTGATGTGGCAAATGTGACTAATCTAACCCCGTTGTCGTTACTATCTTCATGAAGACTGAATTTGCCTATTGTTGGTTTGAATATATATTTCTTCCGCCCCACTTTTGCATTAAAATCTCCTAAGATAATTTTCATATGATATCGTGAAAGGCTATCAAATACGCATTCTAATTCTTCATAGAACTCATCCTTGATCTTGTCATATTTATCTTCTGTGGGGGCATGTACATTTACAATTATAAAATCATGTTGTTTACCCTTTAGAATTATGTATGATATCCTATCACTAACAAACTTAATATCTCGGATAGCGGAAAGGATCCTCCTTCTGACTAAAAAACCCGTTCCAAATGCAGGTCTTTCTGCACCCCCGTAGTATAATGCAAAGCTTCCTGATTCCTGACTACCTTCTCCTGGCCACCTAACTTCCTGTAAAGCGACTATATCCAAGGGCGATTTATCTAGTTCCCGCGTTAATATCTCTAGTGTCCCGCTATTGTATAAAGTCCTAACATTCCATGTTCATAGGAACATGTCCCTGTGTTTGAGCCTTTGGCATGGGTTCCCTGAAGTAGTCCCCGCCCGGAGAACCCAATGGGGGACTATTTGACCCATTTATGCCAAGAATATCGGAATAAATAGACTCCCGGGAAACACCAGGTAATCAGCACAGGGTATCTAAAAATAATTACGATATAAATGTATCCTTTTACTTATTCAATTAAACATAAAAACACATTACGTCTTTCAGCTCATTTATGCCATGAAGACTGGGATACGTAGATTTGTGGGTAACGTCAAATAATCAGCACGGGATATCTAAAAATAATTACGATATGAATTTCTACTTACACTTATTCAACTATACTAAAAACACGTTAATTTTCGTCTATCAGCTCATTTCTGCCAAGAAGACCGGAACAAGTAGATTTCCGGGCAACGACGGGTAATCAGCACGAGGTATCTAAACATAATTACGATATAAATTTATAATTATTTTTATTTTCACTTATTCAACTAAACATAAAAACTTATTAATTTTCATTACCTTAGCCGCAGCAGCGCACACTGGGCGTAAGCTAGTAATTCAATAGTGAGAATTACTATCACATATTGCATATGAAGTTTGGAAATTCAACGAAAACTTATGTCGATGGAAATGGATTTCTTGAAGAGAGCAGCAAGATGTTAAAAATTAGAAAAAAATAAGAAATGCTGTCATAAGAGAAAAAAAATGAATATTAGATATTCAATAGTAGATTGTATAAGATATAAGCAATTAAATTGGTATGGGCACATACGACGAATTCAAGAAGAAAGGTTACTCAGAAAACATTGGAATGGTGTCCACCTGGAAGAAGAAGGAAAGGGAGACCTCGAAACTCGTGGATGCAAGAAATAAGAACTGGAATGAGAACAAGAGGACTGGAGGACATGGAGTGGATAGATAGAGACGAGTGGAGAAGGAAAACAAAAATTTAAGTACAGAAAGATGCGTAAACATTAAAAATCTGTAAATAGGCCTAAATAAAATGAAAATACAATAAATAATTCTGTTGACGGCACAAGAATGTGCGTGTGTGCGTGCGTGTGAGTGTTAGAGGCAAAATAGTTTGGTGACCGCTCCTGAAGCTGGATCCAGGACCTCCTTGATACAAGCCTTATGCTATTATCTCATCAAATTTGTTCAATGTCATCAAAATCATCATCGTCATCAAGGATTAGATCAGTTGGTCTGTTCCGACTTAAAATTGCTCACGCCGTCTCTTTAAAGGTGGACCTATATTTCTCGGCCCCCTCGGATTATAACATAAAACAGTATCTGCCATCCTAATGTTTGACATTCGTAGAACATGGTCCCTCCAATTTATTCTATATTTTTGTTAACGTTGTGATTAGCTCTATGTTCATTTTACTTATGTATAATGTGTTTTTTTAATAGCTTATGTAACATGTATGTGAGTACTTTGCAATATTACAGCCTATGCCTTATTCAACATAACTTAAGGCATCAAGACGCATATTTTTATAAAACCCAAAAATGATATAAACTGAAAATAAAAATTGAAGATCACAGAAAAAAAAAGTCGACAATGTAGTCAATAAATATTTCGATTTGAAGAAAATACCCAAATTCCACAAAAAAATAAATAAAACGGTATTGTACACATGCAATCTTTAGAAAACAAAATTTCTGATTATAAGTCAAGATGGATGCAACATGTTGATCGAATGGAGGATCTCGGGATACCCAAACAAATGTTAAGGTATCAACCTGCAGGAAGAGGAAGAACAACGTCCACGCAAAAGACTTTTGGATGGTGTTTTCTATTAAGGCCGAAACAGGTCAACAAATGGACTAAATTCGTTTATGGACTATTGGTGATTAAAATAGGATCCATTAATTTAATATTAAAATAGATTGGTCTTCTAAACAAAAAAAAAAAAAAAAAGAAGATCCTATTTAAATCTTCAGAGAGAAAACTATTTTTTTTTTCACGATAGTGCGTTCTGTCGTACTTAGAGGAATGGTGGCCATGATTGATTGGAAGTTCAATTTCATAAATTTCGGGGTTGCCAACCTATAAATAACTACATAACTATACTGTAATAGCCTATTACAAATTACGTACCTAGTGCGGGAAGTAAAACCACTGCCCTTTATTTATACTACGCAAATGTATAAAGGTAAAGTTATCCCACTACAGGCCTCAGGAGGCCCTTGGGGTAATATGAGGTTAAGGCTCCCACTTTTCTGGACAATCGGCACTTTATGTCAGCCGGGTTGACAGCCCTGCGTGACGGCCGCCTTTACCCCCCGACACAAACTATTGTACTCATTTCCGTTAGAGGTTGAGTCGACCCCAGGGTCATAGTGCCGCCAGAAGGTTTGGGTCAGTTTAAAAATCCTGACCCCCACCGGGACTCGAACCCTCGACCTTCCGGCTTGTAGTGCCTTAAGCACTACGCTAAGGCGTGCCCCACGTAAATGTACGTTATAGGCTACATCCAAAAGTTCGTGTTAATATAGGCCCACATTATAGGCCTAAGAAACAGATTACTGCATTTAAAATGAACTTAACTTTATTTGAAACAATATAAAACAAATTCCACTTGCCGCCATTTTATCCCTGATTGGTGTCACGGCCTGCTGCAGTCTCAACTAAATTATTTTCGGTATATACCGTATAAACTTTGGCCAGACTGTTAACGTTAGTCTATTGTTTATAATGAACGCAAACATTTCCAACAAATATGTTATTAATTTTACTATGATTTATTATTTCCAAAACACCATCATGCAAAAAATAATTAAATTATTTATTAATAACCTCGCTATCGCTCGGTTTTAACAATTTCCTCGCTTCTGGTAAAACCTGGTATTCTAATATACTATTCCTTCATAAGTCTCCATAATTTTTCCATAAAACATAGATCACGGACTTTTAATTATACGGTACAACGCATCGACTTCTTTAAATATAGGCCTATTCCAAACATTGACAGTAATATACATATGACTAAATTATTTATTTTACTCTTTCAGATTTCTAAAGGACAATTCTGTCCATGGAGATTGTAATGACACCACAAACTCCATTTCGATGACTAGTATTTAACTCATGCCCCAAATGGGAGTGAATGACCAATCACATTTCTATGCATTTTGATTTACAACCAATCACAGCCGTTTTTGACCTCGATTTTATCAGTTTAATATTATGATATTAAAATCAAGCTCCTCCTTTTTAACATTCTGAATAGGTCAGAGCATTATTTTGCAGTGACTGACTCTCTATGAAATACGGCTACCAGATTGTATATATATATCTATATAGTGCACGAATGTAAACAGATAATATTTGCGGGATAAAATAGAAAAACCTTCGTAGTAATTGATTAGGCTATACACAATAAAACAAAACCACTGTTTTCACTTTCTTAAACGTATTATTTTCCAGTTATTTACGTTCCATAAAATAGCCTATAATTTACATAATAGGACATCAGAAATTAATTAATAACCTATAATGTTGGTAATAAACAGTTTGATGTTTCATTTTTTTTTCTCCACTAGGGTGCATTCTTACAATACTGCGATCTTTTGGCAATAAATATGATGTTTTCAAACATCGCTGTTTATATTAAATATATAAATGTTTTAAAATAACTATATTTAAATAATGATTTGTCAGTAAACAACTTATTTATTCGTTAAACAGTCCTAACAAATGCCACTCTTGATTTCCAAATTCTCTAGATAAATTGGAAATCACTCGTGGCATTACTTATGACTATTTAACTCATGCCAAAAATGCTAGTCAATGCCCAATCACGTTTCAATTAATGTTGTTTTACAACCAATGACAGTCGTGTTTCACCTCGCTCTTTATCGATTTCTCTTTATCAGCTCCTGCTTTTGTGATAAAGAAAGCTCATCCTTTTTAATGTTCTGAACAGGTCAAAGCATTATTTTCTCCAACAAATACATTGAATATAGCAAATAATGAAAAGATTCCTTGATTTTACTGAGTTGTTTACTAAAAAAATAAATGAATAACCCGTAATGTTGATTATGATATATAGTTTGATGTGTTTCATTATTTCTCCACTTGGGTGCACTCTTACAATATTGCGATCTTATTTAGCAATAAATAATATGATCAAGCAGCAGTGAATGAACATAACCTCACATTTCTGATTTGTTTTCTAACATCGCCGTTTACATTAAATATATAAATATTTAAAATAACTATAGTTAAATAATGATTTGTGAGTAAACAGCTTAATTGTATTCGTTAAATAGTCCTAACAAATGCCACTCTTGATTTCCAAATTCTCTACATAAATTTACTCCTCACTTCGTGAGTCGTGAATTTATCGATAATTTGAAAATCACTCGTGGCATTACTTATGATAAAGTAAATTACTTGGTCTTTTCCTTGTAGCCTTCAATTACATACCAGGTTCCGGTATACAATAAATATATTTTATTAGTGGAATTACATTATTTAATATAGGCCTATCTCAATTACTGTATTTGTCCTAACTTTTCTCATACAAACGCTTCATCTTACAGATCATTCTATATACAGACTTACACAGAGAACCTGTCTGCTTTTTACATGTTCATTTACGAATTAAATTCTAAAGGCACTTGTCTATGACCATTCAGCATCTAACATGCCAATATAGGCTAAATGAAACTATTGTTGATGGTAACAGTGGCGTAGTGTGGCTTATACATTCGAGGAAGCGCTACCATAATACCATTAATACAACTACTAGTACTATTACAATAACTACTACTACTAAACGGCTCAAAGAGTAGGGTGCGTGTAGGCAAACAGTTTTCAGACAGGTTTGAAATCCAAAATGGGTTGAAGCAAGGACATGCACTATCTCCTCTACTATTTAATTTTGTACTAGAGCATGCCATTAAATCTTTAGAGAATGAGGAAGGCTTACAACTGAATGGTATTAATAAGCTGTTAGTTTATGCTGATGATGTAGTACTACTGGTCGATAGCGAGAAGATACTAACACACTATTGAGTAACACTAAGAAATTAGGACTGGAAGTAAATATCAGTAAATCTAAATACAGGGTGGACCGCTCGAATGGACCTAATTTCAATTGCTTGTTACTGGCAAACGGTTGAAGATAGAAACTTAAAACAACGTTCATAGTACAGAAAAACTCACCAAGTTTCGAATCCTGTCGGTAGATGGCACAAAGATACGTTTCTCGTTCTTAGATTTAATTGTTTGTGAAAATGGCGACTCCGCAGATGAAAGCGCAAGCTGTTTTGTGGTATGCGGAGTTTAAATCAATCATTAGAGTTCAAAGGGAGTTCCGGCGTGTGTTTAACCGTGATGCTCCAACTGCTAGAAGCATAAAGAAGTGGCGTGATACATTATTAGCTACAGGATCTGTGTTGAAGAAGCATGGTGGTGGTCGCAGAGCATCCGATGAAATGGTAGCAAATGTTCAAGCCGCATTTGAGCGAAGCCCCCGGAAGTCATTAAGAAGAGCTTCGCGGGAACTTCAAATACCAAAATCGACATTACAACGGATTGTCCACAAACGCCTCAAACTGCACGCATATAAAGTGCAGTTAGTGCAACGTCTGGAGCCGAATGACATGCCGAAACGAGTGGAATTCGCCAATACGATGCTGGACCGTCTCGGCGCTGATCCTGACTTCATGACCAAGATTTTCTTCTCGGACGAAGCCACTTTCCATTTGTCAGGCAAGGTAAACCGGCATAATGTGCGGATCTGGGGATCGGAGAATCCTCACGCTATTCAAGAGCATGTTCGTGATAGTCCGAAGATGAATGTTTGGTGCAGTTTGTCACATAATAAGGTCATTGGACCGTTTTTCTTCGCCGAGAAAACTGTTCGTGGTACCACATATCTTGACATGCTGGAGCAGTTCTTCTTTCCACAAATTGAACAACTGCAGCCTAACATCGTTTTCCAGCAAGATGGTGCTCCTCCCCACTGGTCCAATGAAGTTCGTACGACTTTGGACAACATTTTCCCTGGCCGTGGATTGGTAGGGGAGGACCAATCGCGTGGCCCCCGAGATCTCCCGATTTAAACACCACTGGATTTCTTTCTCTGGGGCTATGTCAAAGATAAAGTTTACACCACCCCAGTCAAAGACCTTCGTGATCTTCGTGAGCGCATCATAGAGGCTATTGAGAACATTCCAGAAGACATACTCCAACGTACTTGGCAAGAAATTGTTCATCGCTTTGATATCGTCACAGTGACTGCTGGGGCTCATATAGAGATGTGGTGATCTGGATATCAAAACTTGGTGAGTTTTTCTGTAATATGAACGTTGTTTTAAGTTTCTATCTTCAACCGTTTGCCAGTAACAAGCAATTGAAATTAGGTCCATTCGAGCGGTCCACCCTGTATATGGTCACACATAGAAATTCAGTATATAATGGAAATGGACAGCTAAGGACAAATGAGGGAAATTTTGAGGAAGTGGCTGAATTCAAATACCTAGAGACAATAATCACAAATAAGAATGAGATGCACAAAGAAATTAAACATAGACTCAATTCTGGAAATGCGTGCTATTATGCATTGCAGAGACTTTTGATGTCCCAACTCCTTTCAAAAAACGTTAAGCTGAAAATATATAAAACTATTATTCTACCAGTTATATTATATGGGTGTGAAACATGGACTCTTACTTTAAGGGAGGAAAGGAGATTACGAGTATTTGAGAATAAAGTTCTTAGGAAAATTTTTGGACCAAAGAGAGATGAACAGACAGGTGAATGGAGAAGACTACATAACAATGAACTACATGGTCTTTATAGAAAGCCAGATATAATAAGAACAGTTAAGTCTCGTAGACTGCGATGGGCAGGACATGTTGCGCGTATGGGGAATGAAAGACGTGCATGGAAACTTCTTGTAGGAAAGCCAAAAGGAAGACGCCCAGTTTGTAGACCAAGAATGAGGTGGGAGAACAACATTTACTATGATTTGAGGGAAGTAGATTATACAGGGAATGATTGGAAAGCATTGGCTGAGGATAGGGATGTATGGAGAGCTTATGTCCGCGCGGCCATGAACCTACGGGTTCGATAGTGCCAGTGAGTAAGTAAGTAAGTACTACTACTAAACTACTATCACTAATTATAATAATGCCAACCTTACCTTACTTCTTGCAGCGCAACTTTATCCTCCTCATCTTGGTAGCAAAGTTGTCTATGATGTTATCGAAGAAAGTTTCCTTGGACATCAATGATTCAAGCAAGCGATTTTCTATATTTCTATATATTAACTATTTTCATTAAATAATTCGTTGCAAGTATATGAGGTACTTGGTTCGCCTGAGTTTAAATCGCATATTGTTAACGCGCCACGTGGTTCTTATACTGAGAGGTATTAGCAAAGACAATGTAGTCACAACATCATCGCGCTTCCAAAAGCCATGATCATGTTCCTCACTTCTAAAAACTGATTATTTCTTGTAGAAATAACAAAACGGGTGTTGTTACTATTACTTAACACTGTGGAAACACAATAAATAAAAACCACGGTAAAAAGTTTACAATTAATTTGTAAAGTAAAAAAAATAAACACACAACAAAAAATATTTATTGCAGAAGGCTCGCCACATGCACGATACGAGGCTTGAGGGGAGAGTAAACAGAACATGTACAAGGGACTCATGGAGAGAGGAAATCGTATAGGCAACTCAAGCCAGAGCTTCCTTCACAAGAATGCGCAGTGAATTGAAGACATATTCCTGGCGCTCGGTGGATGAAAGATTGGCCAGAGATATGGAGATAAAAGGAGTGGAAAGCCTGCTACAGTTGCTATATGGAGCGCCCTCACGAATTATTTCACTGCAATAATATTTACATATGTGACGGAGAGAAAATTTGTTTATTGTATTTAGATAGTAAATATGGTACGTTTTGCATGTGTTGACAGGGAAGCGGCGCTTCCAGTGTCTAAATGGACGCTACGCCCCTGGTTGGCATGCATTGTACAATGCCCCAGTCATCACAGAAGATTATGTGCTGTAGGCCTACAACACACCAGTTATATGGATGCGAAACATGGACTCTTACTTCAAGGGAGGAAAGGGGATTACGAGTATTTGAGAATAAAGTTCTTAGGAAAATTTTTGGACCAAAGAGAGATGAACAGACAGGTGAATGGAGAAGACTACTTAACAGTGAACTACGTGGTCTTTATAGGAAGCCAGATATAATAAGAACATTTAAGTCTCGTAGACTGCGATGGGCAGGACATGTGGCACGAATGGGGAATGAAAGACGTGCACGGAAGCTTCTTGTAGGAAAACCAGAGGGAAAACGCTCAGTTAGTAGACCAAGAATGAGGTTAGAGAATAACATTAACTATTATTTGAGGGAAGTAGATTAATTAGGGAATGATTGGAAAACATTAGCTCAGGATAGGGACGTATGGAGAGCTTATGTCCGCGCTGCCATGAACCTACGGGTTCGATAGTGCCAATGAGTTAGTTAGTTAGGCCTAAAACACACACATCGAAGATTTTAAGAAGGATAAGCTATGGAGAATGAGCTAACAAATAGGTGCGACCATTAAACACTCTCATAGAAATCATTATGTGTTTTCTTCTAAGATTATGTAGTTTGGTTTCTTTGCTTGTAAAATTATTTTATTTTTATTTTTATCAGTTGTACAAAAGTCCCGCGCCGTAGCCGAATGGTTTAGGCAAGATGCCTTGGCGCTTAGCTACGGATCATTATCTGGTTCGAGTCTCCATGGGCCGGTATGATATCGGTGCCCACCCAGTATCGTGAGGAATTTAAGTAGCTGCAGTAAGTAGCAGCTACAGATTGGGAAAACCAGCCTATAACGGTTGGGAATCCTACAAGCTGATCAAATGTCACCCTTATTCTGGCTGGATGATAGTCTACCTCTCTGATTAAGATATGTGGATATAAGACAAGTAGGCCAAGAAGATCGGGATAAGTAACGGGCAACGCCTGTAATCAGCACGGGGCATCTTGAAATAATTACGATATAAATTTTTCTTTTTACTTTGTTCAACTAAATATAAAAACACATTAATTTTCGTCATTCATCTCATTTATGTCAAGAAGATCGGGATAAGAGTAGATTCCCGGACAACGTCGGGTTTATCAGCAAGGGGTATCTAAAATAATTACGAAATAAATTTTCCCTCTCACTTATTCAACTAAACATAAAAGCACATTAATTTTCGTCTTTCAGCTCACTTATGCCATGAAGATCAGGATAAGTAGATTCCTGGGTAACGCCGGGTAATCAGTACGAGATATCTAAAAATAATTACGATATACATTTTTTCAGTTATTCAACTACAGCCTATATAAAAACACATTAATTTTCGTCTTTCAGCTCATTTATGTCAAGAAGACCGAGATAAGTAAATTCCCGGGCAACTACGGGTAATTATGATATAAATTTATAATTTTTTTCCTTTCACGTATTCAACTAAAAATAGTAACTCATTAATTTTTTTTTCGGCATAGCAGCGCACGCCGGATGTTAGCTTGCTAGCGTTTTATATAATGTTTTTTTTTATAATTTAAATACTTTATTTATAGAAAAAGAACATTTCGTAGCATTTTGTATTGTTTTATTTATATCTTCCTGGATATTATTATGTTTATATAGTCCCTTTAAACAGGAGTCCATAAATTAATCAGCTATTGAAATAATGTCAATTTTACTGTTTAGGACTTACTGATAGTAAGTGTCAATTCTAACAAAACAATCATAGCCTTATTCAATTCACTGTTTAACAGAGAGGAGAAACAGTCTTAACCTTAAATTGGCGAAACAATCATTTCTCCTGCCTGTTATTTAAATGTTCCGGACCGCATAGAAAACTACATTATCTAAAACTCTAAGTTATTATTGTACATTATGTGCTTAACAGTCTTAAAATCATCAATTCCTTTTGTCGACATAAAGACATTCACAAATATATATGGGCAGCAAGAAGGATTAAGGATCGGTTTCACCAACAGAGGTAACTGTATTACGCCAGTTTTCCCTATGTATAATGAATAGCTTAAACTGGCGTAATATAGTTACCTCTGGTGAAACCGACCCTAAATCAATAATTTGATTACGTGATCACTAATAATAAAACCTCTCCTCCTGGCGCGACAGGCCTACAAGGCCCTTAACCTACCAGCCGGCTGCTGGCCTCACATCCACATGTGTCAATCACAGAGGTAGATATAATCAGCCAGTGTAGGGGTGACATGTGGTCAGCATGTCGAGTCCCCCAGCCGTTATAGCTGGTTTTCTCAACCTGGAGCCGCTACTTATTGTAGCTACCCAAATGCATCACGATGCTGGGTGGGCACCGGTCCCATACTGGCCGAAATACCATGAGAAAATTTCTTCCCCCATGGAGACTCGAACCAGCGCAAGTCCCGTAGCTCTGCGCCAAGGCTTCCTGCCTTAACCACTCGGCTACGGCGCGGGACTATTAATAAAACCTCGCTATATGTTAAATAAAATAAATTGTTTGTATGCAGATACAAAAAGGAAAGCTGAGTTAAGGAAAGCGTGAAGAATGCTGAGTTTGCAGTGAAATACCTGCTCTTGAGCAGAACACAATGAATGAAATATGTTAAAGACACTAGGGTCTTTCGAGGTTACGACATTAACTCTGACCACTATCTATTGGCGTCCACAATCAATATCCCATTAAGATGGCATAAAATACAAAGAAAGAGAAATTCTCCTGAGAAATACTTTAAAATACTCTATTACATGAGCCCAGCATTAGAAACTTATATCAAATTCGAATGAATACTTACCTCCCACAATATGCGGTAAGCACCAACATTAATCAGGAATGGGAAACATTGAAAGAAATTCTACTAAAGACAGCAAAAGAGGCTCTTGGTACAATAACAAAGAGACAAAATAGAAGAGGTTTAGTTATTTGGAATGATGATATTGCAGATAAAATTAAATGTAAGTAGTAAGCTTATATAAAATACTTAAATGATAGGTCAGACGAAAACTTAATGAATTATAAAAGACTACCTATCAGCAATTTCCAAATGAGAAGTTCGCAATATCCAACCCCAAATAAGGGAAACATTTATTAGCAATAATATAGAATATGACGTCCATGGCCAACAAGTCAAAGCATGTACAATTTTAAAAGAATTAAATAAATCTGTTAAAGATAACTTGAACATAAATCCCATCCCAATGACTAAATGGTTAAATTACTATGAGCAGCTTTGGACTGCCACAACTAATATAACACAATATACCTTCAGTGATTATGATGTAGATCTTATCACCTTGGATGAGTTGAACTCCGCGTTATACAAATGCAAACTACGGAAGACACCAGGATCAGACCATATCAACACAGAATTATTAAAATATGCTTCGATCCAATTTCTAAACAAATTTTTAGATCTTGTTAACATATATTGGAAGACTGGCTGTGTACCAGACGAATGGAATAACTCGTTAGTTGTACATATTCATCTATCTATCTCCCTGTGCTCAACTTCCAAAGCCTACGATCTTGGGCATCTTCAATGTTTAGCCCTCTTGCTTGCATTACTGTCTTCATTTTTCCTTCCATGTTAACTTTGGTCTCCCTCTTTTCTTCTTTCTGGTCGGATGCCATTGATATAGTTGCTTCGGCCATCGCTCATCTTCCATTCTTGAAACATGTCCTAACCACTTTAATTCCTTCTCCTCAATTCTTTCAATTGTGCTTTCTTCTGCTTCCATAATGTTTCTAATTTCCTTATTTGTGACATGTTCTAATTTTGACTGTCCGGTGTACCTATTCATAAAAAGAAAAAAATATAGAGGAATTTGTCTGCTAAATGCTGCCCATAAAATGTATGCAAAAATAATTACCATCAGATTAAACACAATTTCTGACACAATTATCCTAGAAGAACAAAATGGTTCCAGGCCCAACATATCCTGTATAGATAGTACCTTTATGTTAGCACAAATCATAGAAAAACACCGGAAATTTAATATAGCCTACCAACTTTTATGATATTCATTGATTATCATAAAGCCTTCGACACAGTAAACAGAATAAAATTATGGGATATCTTACGTAATGCAGGAATACCCAAGCATTTAGTTCAAGCGGTTCAAAGCATGTATCATAAGTTATGATTCATATCACACGAATTCGAATAAAGATAAATAATCAAATCAGCAAATCAAATAGACTAATAACCCAAGGTGTAAAACAAGGATGTCCACTTTCCCCTCTTCTATTTAATTTATATATTAATGAAATCATAAAATTATGGCAAAACCAATCACAATCACGTTTTATGATTGATAGCCGACCCCTCAATACATTAATGTATGCAGAAGATCAAGTAATATTGGCTTCTTCTGGAGATCATAGATTGTCAAATATAGGCTAACCCAAAATTTACAAATTTCGGTGTGTAAGACAAAAACTATGGCATTTCAAGGGAAAATACCGATACGAATTAAAATTGTTATTAACAACAATATAATAGAACAAGTTATTAACTTTACTTATCTTGGCTGCAACCTTTCCTACGACACATGTAAAGACATAGACATTAAATTGGTCAAATTCCAAAAACTTATGAAAACAATAAAAAAAACACTCTTCTCCGAAAAGTACGCCTAGATACAATTCTAAAATTTTATAAAACAATGGCTCTTCCAACTCTACTTTATGGTTTTGAAACCTGGACTCTTACTATATGCAATTAAATAGGATAGTAGCTGCAAAAATGAAGTTATTAAGACCTTTAGCGGGTTATATACTTTATGACCACATGCGTAATGAAGATATCCGCAAAGCTGTCAACACACCAGCAATAACTGAAACCATTCAAATATATAACAAAAAATTGGCATGAACACCTTCTTGGAATGCCAGATAAGAGACCACCTCTACAGCTATTGAACTGTAGACCTACAGGACGAAGAGACTCAGGAAGGCCTAAGAAGAGATGAAGGGATCAATTTCTATCCTGAAGCGGAACAGGCCAATGGCCTAATCCTTGACTGCAATGGATGATGATTATTATGTAATATGATGAAAATGTAAGTTATTTCTACCCATTTGTTTTTCTATTGTTTTATATAGGCTATAAACGAATGTATGTATGTTTGTTCTTTATAGGGCTGTAGGCCTACTTCTAAACCGTTCAACAGATCTTTGTGAAAATATAGAGGGTTTCAGATTAGGCGAGTGTTTAGCTGTTATCTATTATGTTCTAAAAAAATTAGGTGTAGGAGTTCACTTGAAACGAATATTTAAAAATCGCTCTAGCAATCGCAATTTTCGATGTTTCACAATAAAACTTTGAATATCGTATTAAAATAACCTAAGGTATCTATTGTCCAAACATCAGCAAAAACCGACCGTTAAAAGTGGAGGTTTACCTGAAAGTTGAAATTAAAAATTTACTCAGAAACCGCCATGTTTGGTTCGTCGCAGTGTATACTATATAATTAGGCCTAATTTAACCCTCAATATTTAATTTATTTAGGCTTATCAGCGCACGCCGAGTATTAGCTAGTTCAACAATAAAAATAGGTTACAGGTTTGTATCGTCATGTAGGAATAATGCATTTATTAATAATAACAATAATAATATATTTAAACTGATAGAGTTAAGACCATAGCGAATTCTCTTCCATTCAATCAATGAAAAAATATTAGATACAGAAAAAAGTCAATCACTCATGAATTGGGTAAACTACGCGAAATCCCCATCAAGTTGAATGTATGGTTCTAGTTTACTGGTTTACGGAATTGCTGTAATGTTCTATGGTTAATTTAATTATGTAACGAGTTACGTTGAGAGAAAACAAAAATGGTGGCCCTAGAGCGATTTTTAAGTCACGGCTTTCAGGTAAACACCCACTCCTCATTGGTCGGCATTTCCCGTTTTATTTCAATGGCATATACCGAGATTGGTTGCGAAAAATCTAAATCGAGGCCGCTAGAATGTTTTTTTTTTTTTTAATTTTCGCTTTAGGTGATCTCTCACTCCTAAAAGTTCGATTTTGCTGGTCAACGAAATCGATCTTACATCCAATAATTGATTATTACAAGCCGATTCTTGTTTCGAAAATAAGAACAAAAATTTCGGCAGCTAGACCGTTACTGGACACAGATACAGACACACACACATATAATGCATTGGTCACTTTCGATTTCTTCTAAATAGGATTGGTGTAAATCTCTAAGATTTGTTAAAATTGTTTCCATGCGAGCAACCATAATACGGTATTATTTTGGAAATCGCTACAGTGACATGTGGTCATAAGTTCATAAAAAAAAAACTCCAAGCGAGACAGGCCTACAAGGCCCTTGGCCTACCAGCCGGCTGCTGGCCTCACACCCACATGTGTTAAACACAGAGATAGATGATCATCTAACCAGTGTGGGGGTGACATGTGGTCAGCATGTCGGGTCCTCCAGCCGTTATAGCTGGTCATCTCAACCTGGAGTCGATACTTATTGTAGCTACCCAAATGCCTCACGATGCTAGGTGGGCACCGGTCCCATACTGGCCGAAATTCCATGAGAAAATGTCTTACTCCATGGAGACTCGAACCAGCGCAAGTCCCGTAGCTCTGCGCCAAGGCTTCTTGCCTTAACCACTCGGGTACGGCGCGGGACATAAGTTCATAGCATAGAATAATAAATAATTATAAGTAAATATATATAGATAGATCATCGGTTGATTAATGTCTTTGACATCGTCCGATTCCTAATAGTCAGTTTTGTCGGTCCATTCAATCTCCTGGTTCTAGATGTTTCTCCTTCACGTATAAACATATTCCCTAACTCCAGGAGGTTTTAGGTCTTCCTCTGCCTCGCTTTCCCTCAGGTTTCCATCCCAAAACAGATTTTGGTAGCCGATCCTCTTCCATTCGCTGGACATGTCCGTACCATCTTAAATGCTGAGTTTTAATATAGGCTAATCTAAAATAGTGTCTAAAATAGTGCCTTCAATCTTCAAAATATAAATATATACAAAATTTAATAAATAAGGTGTAGCAGTCTGGACAAGCTGAAGATAAAACAGAATTGTTTTGAAACATGTCATAGAAGAAGATAAGATTCAACAGACTATCCTTATTTATCAATAAGAACCTCACAATGTTATTTGCTACTGTTATTTTATAGTAGTCTACAAATTTAAATGAAACCGAAATTAATCAAAAGACTGCGATGGGCAGGACATGTAGCACGAATGGGGAACGAAAGAGGTGTATGCAAGCTTCTTGTCGGAAAATCAGAGGGAAAACGCCCAGTTGGTACACCAAGAATGAGGTGGGAGAATAACATTAACCATGATTTGAGGGAAGTAGATTATACAGGGGAAGATCGGAAAACATTAGCTCAGGATAGGGATGCATGGAGAGCTTATGTCCGTGCGACCATGAACCTACGGATTCGATAGAGCCAGTGAGTTAGTTAGTTAATATTTTTAAAGAAACGAAATATCAGAAAGCGTCAGTTGTCTGCTGTGAGACCAATTAGAAAATACATATATTTAAATTTGTTTTAAAAGAAGCTGTTTGGCAATCCCTAATCTCTTCTGGTAGGGATTACATGAGTATAGTAGTGCATACGGTATAGGAATTGGAATAGAGGAAGGTTCTACGTTTTGGTCTGCCAAGTAGCAAATTATACTACGATGGAAACGAGATGACAGCTAGAAGATAAGTAGCTTGATGTAGAAGTATGTATAATTTTGAATAGCAAAGTAGGGAATGCACTTTTATACGATCGTGGAGATGAAGCAGAAGGATGAATATATATGATAATTCCTCATTACGAATAATGATATATATATATATATATATATATCTGATACATATATTAGGCCAATGAATACGTTGCCTTTTATGTGTTAGTAGGCTGCAATGATAATGTTCTGTGAATCAGATAAAATTAGGATTTATAATTTTAAAAATGTAATTTTAAAAGGAATGTGGTTTAGTCATCATAGTGCATTGACTATCATAGATAAGAAAACGTACTAAATTAAAATCCATCCATCCATAGTAATTCTGCCCGAAGGCAGGTCCTTCACTGCAATCATAGCATTTTCAGGCTATGCTTGCAGCTTTACTAGGGAATTGTAGGTGTGGTAACTTTAAATTAAAGTAATTAATAAATTGAATGCTATCAAGACAAGGAAAATTGTCATAAATAATGCCACGAGTGATTTTCAATTTATCTAGAGGATTTGGAAATCAAGAGTTTCATTTGTTAGGACTATTAATGGATAAAATTAAGCTGTTTACTAAAAAAATCACTATTTAAATATAGTTACCGGCATTTTAAAATATTTATATATTTAATGTAAACGGCTATGTTTGAAAACAAATCAGAAATGTGTGGCTATGTTTATTCACTGCAACTTGGTCATATTATATTTTATTGCCAAATATGACTACAATCAGCGATAATCCACTAAGATCGCAATATTGCGAGAATGCACCCTAGTGGAGAAAAAATGAAACACATCAAACTGTATGTTATAACCAACATTATAGGTTATACAATTTTTTTAGGAAACAACTCAGTAAAATAATTATTTAAAAACACAATTATTGATCGCACAATTATCAAATGTGTAGTTCGAAGGAATCTGTTCATTATTTGCTATATTCAACGTATTTGTTGGGGAGTCAGTCAGTCACTGCAAAATAAAGCTCTGGCTTGTTCAGAATATTAGAAAGGAGGAGCATTCTTTATTTTGGTAAATAGAGAGGTGAAATATGACTGTCATTGGTTGTAAAACAAAATTCGTTGAAACGTGATTGGTCATTGACTCTCATTTGGGGCATGCGTTAAACAGTCAAAAAAATATATGAACAATATATGAGACATTCTTAATGTTTTGTAAAAAGAGTATATTTTCTAATTGTTTTTTGTTAAACATGCATACATTTGGCAACTTATCTCTTTGTCCACTTAAGAATACTTCCATCACTGCGTTTCTATTAAATTCTTTACTCGATACGCACGATATTTTTCTAGCTATAATTTGGTAGTGCCAGTAGCTAAAATTGCTCTCCGAGAGTGATACATGTATCGCCAAGACCCGTGAAAATGTATTGATTGCCAATGGGCAATATGTGTAATTCGTATAATCGACAATTCATTAGTATTCCTTAGACGGAGAATAAATTAAGTGTCATTAAAACTATTAAAGCTATTATCGCGAATAATTGAATTCTGAAGTATCAGTGTCGCTCTGCGAAATATCAACAAGTTACGTTTTATTTGGTGGATATCGACAATATTACTGTTCCTGATAGAAATTCTATATGCTATGTCCATTCCCTATCCCTTCTCTATAAAATACTTCAAGCACCATCGCCAAATTATTTATCACGCCGCTTCATTAGACTATCCAACACACATAACCTAGAGTCTAGACACTGATGTTAGGAGTTTTATTTTCCTATAGATATCAGCAAGTGAAGAGGCTAGCTTATCGCCTCAAAGAATCACCTAGTAGGCAAATGAGGTAGGCCTATTACTAGGATTAGAAAATCCTATTAAATATTTCTCAGAGGCTGTAAGTTTTTACGGACCCCAAAAATCTTCAGACTCGGGACCACAGGTTAAAGCTTCTCCTGGAAAACTTGTTCCTCGGATTTTTTTACATTCTAAGAAGTCTATCGATCTCGGTCGGGTTTGAACTTAAATTCCTAGGGACCAGAACAAGGAACTTAACTCTATGTCGATTTTTTTAATAAATATATTTTTTATAAATTGTTGTTATATCATTATAATTATTTATTTTTCTGTTTTTTAACTCTGCTTTTTATTACTATGCGTTCTAATAAATTAATGCACATATTACCTGTCAAGTGGGTCTGGTGATTGATTTCAACACCAAGATTCCCATATGTAATGATAATAGATAAGAGCTGTTTGATCTGGAACAAGAACAACACTTACTATATAAATAAATATCCTCAACTCGTGACCAACTCAGGGTCGGGTCGAGGGATGAGATGAGATGATCCCCTATAGATATAGAGTTCTGTGAATGACAAGGGTGCCATGCCTGACGCACCATCACAGGGTCATATGAATGAAATAAAACTAAATTAAAGAGCTGAGTATGGAGAAATGGTTGAATGAAATTGTGGCAGGAGAAAACGGGTGGAACTCCGAGAAAAACCTACCCAAGCTCCGTTTCGTCCACCACGAAACCCACATGTAGTGACCGAGACTCGATCTCGGGACCCCAGCGGTGAGAGGCGAGCGTCTAATCACTTGCACCACGGAGTCGCCACTTACTATAAAAAAACTGTTTATCAAGTGATTTGGTTCAAGAAATCCTGAGCTCAAACCTTGGGGTCAGCCAATTTATTTGGGTTTTTCCTGTATTTACTCAGTTGTTAAAATAAATACTGCTGAATTTTCATTTCATTTTTTTGTAAAATTAATAATCTATTATGTATTTTTTAAAACTCATGTTAATTATTAAGATTGATTAGGGAAAACCCTCAATGTTGAGAAAAATTCTCAAAATGAATGAATGAATTAATAATAATAATAATAATAATAATAATAATAATAATAATAATAATAATAATAATTTTTGTCTTCAATTTCTTATAATTTCAGAATATAGTATCCTCCTTTAGCAACCAATTATTTATTATTTATTAGAGAATATAAAACTGAAGTAGGTAAAAAACGTATAGAGTAGAAATAATACGTTTTTGAAACAATGATTTAAACAAAACTGTAAAGGCCTAGGTATCCTGTTGCACAATTTAATTCTTGAAACAATGATTTAAACAATCATTATAGTAACTTTAGAAACGATAAATTACATAAATGGAATACAGAGAATCATTTCTAAACAAATTATGGCGTTTCTAGAATAACAGATTATTAATTAATATTTACTCCAGAGTTTTCTCGAGGTTCGTATTTAAGTATCGAATTACTGAAACATACAGATAATAGATTTTTGGTGAGTTGAAAAATAAATTATTTTTATTGCTACGTTTAGTTTATACATTTTTATGTAGCCCTATAAAATATATTTTTTTTTTCATACAGGCGTGTATATAAAAAGTAAATTGTAAACATTTTTATTATTTATAATTACAATTCTCATACTGATCTGTATATGAAAAAAATTGTCTACTTTTTATCATTTAGACCTATAATTAAAATGTAATCTGAAGTTCCAACAACTACCGCACATTTTAAAATACCTTACATTCTAAAGACATTTTACTTTCAAGAATTCATTTTTTTTATAAATTGTCATTTAAAACATGTTTTAAAGATTTTTGTAAATACCTTTCCGTTATACAGGTTGCGGCAAAAGTCAGTTACCACTTCACATGGTTGCAAAGAAAAAAAAATCAGATTCTTTTAAACTGGGGTTTGAATGCTGGACCTTCAGCACATAATCTCAAACATTACTAAGTAGTAGTGTTTGAGATTATATCCTGGCGGTCCCGTATTCAAACCCCAGTTTCAACCAATCTGATTTTTTTCCTTGCAACTGTGTGCAGTGATAACTGATTTATGCCGCACCTGTATTTTAATGGAGCATTTTACTATAATTATGTAACCTTCTGATGTAGCAAGCCTATGTGTTTTTTTTTTATCCATCATTTAATTGTTTTAGATGCAACCAGAGAGTCACATAGTTCTAGAATTTATCACCGACCCTGATATTTGGCGCTTTGCAATTAGATGCCATTTTATTTCATACATGGTACATGTTGGTACTTCTTAAATGCGTCTTAGGTTAGCTTTTAGGTTTTTTAGGCATAAAAAGACTTTATATTAAAATATCACAAGGCCCTCGTTGTGTATGTTGGAAGCATTGCGTAATAAATATTGTATCTACTTTCATTTGCTGGTGCAAGCGCGTTATGTCCGTCTCGGACTTTGAAAACAAATTAGCGGCAGTAGTAGGAAACTTTATCCAATTTTTTTCATACTGGTTTCTATATAAAAAAATGACATACATGAAAGTTCACTTAAGACAAATAAATGCATTTGCAGCTGAATATACATATAGACCTATAGACATATATATATAATCACTATATATTTAATATATATATATATATGCATGATGATAGAAAAATTAAAATGCTGCTGGACGGGATTCGAAACCGGAACTCTGAGTCTGTACCTCAGCGTGTTATTCCATTACACCACCAGGCGAATCCAATTCAAAAACCTTTGTTTTTTTATATAGAACATGTATTTCTATTCTCCATTATTACTAGATGTCGCGAGAACTCGGTCTTCACTGCCATCTAGTAGCTGACTATAACAAATAAGCAAATTAAAGAGAATATTTTTACTTTATAGCAGTGACGCTTTATCGATGTTATAATTAAATGTTTAACATTGAGTAATGCAAGATGCAAGCTTAATATGGCATGATAAGAAAAATAAATGCCTGGACGGGATTCGAACCCGGAACTCTGAGTCTGTACCTCAGCGTGTTATGCATTACACCACCAATCCAATCCAAACACTTATTTTTCTTATATATGTATCATATTCTCCATTATTACTAGATGTCGCGAGAACTCGGTCTTCACTGCCATCTAGTAGCTGACTATAACAAGTAAGCAAATTAAAGAGAAAATATTTCGATGTTATACGTAATTAAATTTTGACATATAGTAATGCAGGCTATATGGTGGTTCCGTGGTGCACTCGCCCTCCACCTCTGGGACCCGAGTTCCCATCTCGGACACTTCATGTGAAATTCGTTACTTATGTATCGGAATCAGATCGATGTTTCTCCCATTTTCCCCTGCCAAAAACTTCATTCCGCCACTTCTCAAAACTGATGTCAACCATTTCGGTACATTTCATTTCATCTGCCCCTGTGATTTATTAATATGCGAGAAACTTGTCAGCCAGCATCTTGTAGGTCATAGCCCTCAATTAATGGGAACGTAATATTGTCCCATTCCTCGACATGACATTATACTGGTCACGAGCAGTGGGCCGCTGGCCTCACATTCACATTTGTTAATCAGAGAGGTAGAGATCATCCAATCATATAAAGGTGATATATGGCTAGTATATTGAGCCCCCAGCCATTATAGTTGAATTTTTAACTTGGAGCCTCTACTTATTGTAACTAACCAAAATCGCCAAGATGATGCATGGGCATCAGTCTCATACAGTCCGAAATGCCATGAAAAAATGTCCTCCCCCTTGGGGACTCAAACCAGCGCAAGTCATATATCTCTGAACCAAGGCACAGTGAAGCCGCAGGACACCCATAGTCATCGTAATTAAAATAAATATAAATAATATTAATATGAGCATATTCTGAGGATGCATAATGAAAATAACAGACTACAAATTTGAAGGTATACAAACAGTTGGAAGATCAAATTGTCTCTGAATTGATGGAGTTTGGAGATTGTTAGGATATTGGGAAAAAGAAATAGAGCCTAAGACACACGCTGGACTATAAAGCCCTTTATGTTGATGTCCTTCTTATAGGCTTCAAAACTTTTAAAATTAGAGTATTACAAAAATTGTGCGTTAGTTAGTTTTATGATATAATGTTTATATATGATTTAGGTAAATACATTGAATATATTTTTACAGAGTAATCTCACAGGGTAGGCCTATTTAGGTCTGGATAGTGCGTGGTAGGTACGGTAGGCCAGGGTAAGCCGTAATGGGCTACAGAATATCAGACTATTCTAGTGTATGCTAGAGTACACCAGAATAGTCACGGGTAGAGCAGAGTAGACTAGGGTAAATACGATTAGACCAGATAGCCTATACCAACCTAATGGAGCTTTACTAAACCGAAAACAGGCTAGACTGAAATGCAGAAAAACTTTTTAAAAAATTGTCTCTGTATAGGCCTACAACACCTTATTTTCTTTTATTTTGTCCTTTCCGTAATTTATCACATGGAGACATGGGCGCTCTCTAGCGGGGGTTTCTTTATAATTAAATTAATTTACTTATTTCCCAATAGAAGTCAGTGATGACATGTGGTCAGCACATTGCTCAAGGAGACATCCAGTAGGCAATTGAGCTATTACCCGGATGGGGAAGAGCGATTAAATTTTATTCAGAAGCACTAATTTAGACTTAAGATTCTTTCACGATCACGAACATTTCAGACTGGGGAGTCACAGACTAAAGTCCGTCATGGAGAAATTGTCCCTTGAATTTTGCCATCCTAAAAGTATATCGGTCGGCCGCGGTGGACTAGTAGATATGTTCCTTGCCTCTAGTCCTGAAGGTCGTGGATTCAAACCCGACCGGGGTCGATGGGATCCCTCTTTGGGAGGGACTTTAAGTCATGGGTCCCGATCCTGAAGATTTTCAAGCTCGTAAAAGATCCTTAAGCCTGAGCAAAAGGACTTAAAGTAAAATTTACCGAACACATCGTGGTAGTAATGCCATATTTGCCTGCTAGATGTCTCATTGAGTCGGTTGAACGCGTACCATTCATGAGATCTGTGTGCAAATAATAGTCTAACTAAATTAACTCTCGTAACAAAGGAGAGGGTAAGGCTCAACATTGGACTGTTGCGCCATTGTAGATGTAGACATTTTATTAAAAAGGACGTTTTTACAATAAGTGTTCAAAAGTCGATCCTGTGCCTCATTGCATGTTTGATATCGTCGCAGCAACGATCGGTTAGCACGGCCGATCATGGCAGGATTCTTTTTGACATCGTCAAAATACTTATTGTTTGAACACTTATTGTAAAAACATGTCTTTTTCAATAACATGATACGTGTGCAATTGTTTGTATTTAATTCCGACCCTTATGGATGAACATCTTCATCTTGTGTATAACTCTTAAACGATGTGTTTACGACTATATGTACCTATATGTGTAGGGGGTGACATGTGGTCAGCATTTCGAGTCCCCCAGCCGTTATAGCTGGTTTTCTCAACCTGGAGCAGCTACTTATTGTAGCTACCCAAATGCATCACGATGCTGGGTGGGCACCGGTCCCATACTGGCCGAAATACCATGAGAAAATTTCTTCCCCCATGGAGACTCGAACCAGCGCAAATCCCGTAGCTCTGCGCCAAGGCTTCCTGCCTTAACCACTCGGCTACGGCGCGGGACAATTGATTTCATAGTAATCTATAAATTGATAACTGAGCTGGTGAAAAGTCCTCCTAAGAACTCTTTCTGCAATTCAGTAAATTGCCACAATGCTTAGACTATTCAGCTTTTTTAAGCAATTTTTAGCAATACTAGGCCTAACTGCTTTTCTGCTAGACCGTTCGATTGATGGTAATGAGGACTACTTCTTTGTATCCTGAAATTCCATTTTGAAGCAAAGTGTTTAATTTCATAACTTGTTAATTATCAGCAATAAACAGCTGTCCATATTTTAATATACCAATAATACATGGCTTGTTTTAGGTTTAATTTTAAAGTTTCTAGCTAACGTGAAATAATCTATAAGATTAAAAAAGTGTGTATATCAGCAGCTACCTCATAAAATAATGTCAGTATATTTGTGATTAATTAATAGCTATTTTTTATTTTCTGTTGATATACTAAGCATAATATACATTTTTAATTGCTGACCATATAGAAGGCAGTAAAATATGATTTATTGTTTGTTTAATTTTAATATATTTAATAAATAATTACGCAAAGTTAAAGATAATAAGATTCTATTACGTAATACAGCAGATTGTGATTTATTTAAATCGCATTTCCTATAATAACGATTCATTTCCTCGAAGGTATTAATACACTTTGGCCATCCTTCTTTGTAATAGTTAATTACTTGCTGTAAAACATCGCCACTTAAGTTCTCTTTTTTATTTTTTCTAGTTCCTCTTCAGAAAAAAAGAAGAGTTTTATTGAAACAACCAATGAATTACATCTTTCATAGAATAATCAGAAGTTTCTATAATTTTCATTCCACATCTAGATAAAAAATCAGCTATGAACAGTTAGTTTTTGGTAAATATAGTCTGTATTAGTGTAAACTTATATAATAATATACGTTTAATCTTCTTATTCTATTAATTTATATTTAATGTACTTTATTTAATTGAGTGGCAAATTAACAGTATCAATGGAACATATTTATGCCCATAGATAACTCTTTGCATGAAAACATAATTTCTAACAATTTGGTATAATAAAGTCCTGTATTATTAAGAGATCTTGATGCAAAATATACAGGCTTAGTATTTTGCAATAATCAACATCCAATAGTCTTTTTGATGCATCACATTGAATCACTACAGTCTTTGTTGGATCTAATGATGTAATAACTTGATTACTACATATAATTATTAATGTGATTTATAGCATTTGTGTGGATATCTGTCAATATCCATTCCATATTAAGATGTTTTAAATCTTCACATAATGGTGATAGGCCTATATGTGATAAATACCTCATATAATTGATCATTTCTATGAAGCTCTACTTTATTCTTTGGATTTCAAATGCTTCAATTACCTATGTTTTATGTGGATCTGGTTGCATCCCCTTCTCAGAAAATATAATTAATAAATATTTAACATTGTTAAGAGAAAATTAAAACTTTTGAAAATTAAATTTAATATTAGGTATATATTTAGTCTCTCTAATATTTAATTATTGGAATAACTGCATTAATATTTACATCATACTTTTCTTTAGTTTCTGCAGCAATGTAAATGTTATCAAAGTATATTGTCATGCTAGGTATGTCTTCAAAATATTTATAAACTAATTTATGAAATAATTCTGGTATATTGGAAAATCCAAAAGAGGCTCTAAAAATTTGTGTTCCAAAGACAATACTAAAAACACATTATGACACAAAATACAAATTGATTGAGATCACCACAGTAATTACACTTTTTTCTTAAAGCACTAAAATAACCATTGCTTGCGTGATTTCGTGCACATCTAGGACACTTATTACTTTTACAGTTTCTCTTGCTTCTTGTTTTGAGCCTGTTAATAACTTGATTTGTTTATCCGCCGATTTTGACATTAATTTCATGTTAAAGTTTGTTATCTCAACTGAATTGCAACAATTAATCATCGTATCTAGTATCATGTTCTCCATAAGTAACTTTTCTTGTACATACTTTGATGTTATTCATCATTTTATTTTTGCTTTTAATAATTTGTCTTCTTGTCACTCAAATTCACATGCTTTACCAGAAATCTTAAGTCAGCAATACATTTATCAAGTGGTTCATTCTGTTATTGTTTACGATTAAAAATTTGTAGGCAATCATTGTTTCATTCTACTTTGATGCAATATAATCTTCAAGAATGTCAAGTTCGACGTTACACTGTTTTTTGGGGGTTTTTTTCCACTTTAATTTTTTTTTTCAAATGCCCCAGGTTTGTCTTTCGACATTCCTGGTTTCTCTCCTGGCATGGCGTACTTGTAACCCACTTCTGAGGTTGGGGCGCCTAGCGGGGTTACGTTGCCCCGATGATATGATGGGTGATTATGATGATAACGGTGCGCCAGGAGAGTCCCTAATCCTAAGATGAATATGAATGATGATGATTGCGATGGCCATATGATTTCGGGGACCGTTTGGGCCTTAAATTTTTCCTGACATTTGTCTTAGAGGTGAGGAAAAACCCCGATAAAAACCTCACCCAGAAAAACTGTCCCGACCGGGGATCGAACCCTTGCCCGCTGCGTGACACGCTACCCCGAGACCACAGCGGTGGACTTTCGGCTTTAAAATTAAATGATATAATTTATAATGCATCAGGTCCTTATAAGGTTTTCAGTTAAGCCATTTGAACATCCACAGACTTCCTTGTAGTTTAAATAGCATTGAAGTAGCCTAAGTTATAATATTTTCTTTAGATTCCACAAATTATGTAGGCTATAATATTTATCTAGGGGCACGCCGTAGCGTAGTGGTTAAGGTACTGCGCTACAAGCCAGAAGGTCGCGGGTTCAAGTCCCGGTGGGGTCAGGATTTTTAAACTGACCCAAACTTTCTGGCGGCACTATGGCCCTGGGGTCGACTCAGCCTCTAACTGAAATGAGTACCAGACGCTTGTTCTGGGGGTAACGGCGGCCGTCACGCAGGGCTGACTACCCGGCTGACATCAAGTGCCGATTGTCTAGAAAAAAAGTGGGAGCCTTAACCTCCTACTACCCCAAGGCCTCCTGAGGCCTGTCATGGGATCACTTTACTTACTTTTATAATATTTATCTCATAGGTAAGTGGAGCAGATTGTTAAATTCCTTAATTACTTACACACTGTCTACACAACATTACTCTCAAAGATAAGTACAGGAGATTGATAAATTCCTCAATTATTTACGCAACTGACTGCGCCATTTTTATTTAATATATTTTTGAATAACAATATAAAGATAATTAAATAAATATTAATAGTTACATGTATTATCATTAAAATCCCAATAACAAAACAAAAATATAAAAAACATCGACGCGTTTCAATAGCAAAACTATCATTATCAAGACTGAATAAAAACAAGTTAAATATAGAAACGCGTCGGTATTGTTAAATTTTTATTAGGTGACTGATAATGTAAGTAAAAATTCTGTGGCCACAGGGTGAAAGTACATAAATCTAATTTTAGTGATTTTTAGATATTAATACGTAAAAAATTCAACATTTTCTTCCTCTACCGTTGGGTAAAACATCTAAAGTCGTAGCTCATATCTTATGGTAGATATTCCTTGATAAATCAGAACTACATAAGTAGTAGAAATATGTTTTTCTTAATGAGTAAACTTACATATTTCAAGTTATGTTAGTACAGTCAACAATCACAATATTTTCTTCGGATAAAAGTGAATAACTTCATATATGTATTTTTTACTCAGTATATTGAAGTTATTGTTTAAAACATTTGTTATGAGTAAAGGTTACTAAGTGGTATGTATGTCTCAAGCAAAAATATTTTTATCTTGCATATATTACAGTGGTAAAAGCTATGAACTAGTCTAAAATGTATTTTTTTGTGATTCTTTTAAGTTTCAAAATTGTTATAGTTACAATATACAATATTATTAGGGCTTAAGCTATATATAAAATATTACTTGGTGGTCTCACGATTTCTTAACATTACACCTAAATTTTATGATAATCATTCCCTATATCCTCAAGCAAGATACTTGTTATTTTCACTGTTGCTATGTAAAAACACAAAAATGAGGCATATTCTAATTTCAGTATTATTGGTTACATGCATTATTACAAAATGTGCTGTGACTTTTGATCCACATTTGTGTAGTTTTAACCATAGTTAACTTGCGTGAATTTAAGCGAGTTTAATTGTGTTCACATATGCATTACAACAATGACATCCAGGGTTAGGAGATAGTAATGACATCCAGGGTTAGGAGATAGTGGAGTAGTGCAATCCAGCATTAATGGAGACACGTAAGTGTGAATAAGTTAGCAATGGCTGTTTATATTGCCTGATTTTATTTTAACTCGACGGCAGAACATACATCAAACTGTTTTGGCCAAACACGCGACTGCTGTTCACACATCCACATGTTTTAATTACAGAGGTGGACGATCATCCAGCCAATATAGGGATGACATGGACAGGATGTCGGGTACAAGCCGTTTTAGCTAGTTTTCTTAACCTGGAACCACTACTTATTGTAGCTACCCAAAAATATCTTGATGCTGGTTGAGCAACGGTTCCATACAGCGAATGAAGGAGCCATGTTTTAAAACCACTTTAATAATATGATCACACATGCTATTTATAAGCTTCTGCAGCATGGACACTTCCATATTTTCCGAAAGAGATATAATTGCTGCCTACTACTTACTGACATTTGTGTACTGTTTTTCTTCAGCATAAACAGTCTTCTTCTTCTTCTTCACAGTTTAGATTTATTTACTAACCTGTTCCGGCTCCAAATTGCTGCTCTTTCCATCTTTTCTTTGGTCTTCCCAAACTTCTTCTTTCTCGTGGTGAATAGCTGCATGCTTTGCGTTTGTCGTTATCGGTTGGACAGTCCGGATATATCTTTGGAGCTTGTAAGTATTTTGAAGTAAAGTGTCCCCTGAGTAGGCTACTAACGTTCTGCAGGGTTAGTCCTTTGGAGGGGCTGCCTCCTTAAAGCCTTTGGACTTGCTTCCTTGTGTTTTATCCCCACAACGAGGGTTGCCTCTTCCTCCTTCTGTCGTTGAGGACTTCACTCTTGTTTCCCCGAGCTGGGTCTCTTATTTCATCCCCAAAGATTGGGTTGCCATTTTTACAGCATAAACAGTATGACACAAAATATTCCAGAGGTTTTCCATTGTAATTAGAAGAGAATTTGTGGGCGTTGCAACCTTATTCTGACTCTGATTTACAGCTGTTGAAAACTTATTCTATAGGGGGATGGGCTCTTCATTAAATATACTTAATTCTGCAGAAATCATTCTCCTGCGAAGTTTGCAACGTGAATACAAGCATTATCCTGCTGGAATATGCAAAATGGACCACCAAGCATCACCATAAAAATATAAATTACAGATCTTGTTAGTCAGTAGCAATCATTCGGCTCATAGGATGGCTATATTTGTTTGACCCCATAACCAAACCCAGCCAATACCATTGGTGACTTATCTCCCTGTAGACGTTTTGAAAATATGTGCTCTCCTTTCAGCAAATCATGACAATATTAAGCTGTCCCATACGGTCCATCTAATTGAATTTTTTCCTCATCACTTAACAAAACTTTGTTTTCTTTCGAACTTGAGCTACTTTTTGATGTTTTTAAACGTGTGCTCTTTTTTCCGAAAATCATACCAATAATTGGCTGCCCTATTCGGACCAACGAAATAGTTTTTCTCATCATTAAACAATATTTGTTTTCATTCGAACTTCAAGTCATGTGTTGCTTTATCCAAGTTACTCGTAGTCTCTTGTGTATTTCGATCACTTAAGACAGCCTTTTTTATATCAGCAATTTGTTTTGAGCTACCATCCTAGATAACACAGGCTTGCGCACATTTACGTTGTGATCTTGAGCTAATCTTTCTAGGGAGGTACTACCTGCAGTTAGTCCTCTGATAACCATCCTCTTCTGTCGCAGAGTAAGTTTACGTATTCATATTTTTGGACCATATTCGGTTTCATTCTTAAAACCAAAGATTCGCCAACCATAAGAACCTTTCAATCCACTACGCCATTTCTCTAGATGATAATTCTTCCTCCACATGAGCAGGTATTTGCTCTTTCTATAGATCAGACAATCATAGTTTTTCGTCCCATTTCATTAAACATTTAAAACCAACAGAAAATTTCAGCATGAATTTTTTTATTTTACTACTTATACACGCCCTCCACAGTAAACAACAACAGTAACAGGGAGTAAGAGAAGTATGACATGGAACTGATGGTTGTATCATTATGCAACAACTACTTGTATACATTTGCAACAGCTAATTGAACTCCTGGATGTATTATCAAACAGCAAGAGTTATCTTAGTTTATATAATGTTGTGCACACATTTTAGCCTCCATATAGCCTAGGATAAGTTGTTACCAAATCATTCTGCCGTTTTTCTTGTACAATCTCGAAACGAGTGGTGGTTTTATCGTTTTGCAATAGACCTTAAGAACACAACGGACTTCTGTCAACTGTTTGTTGAATATAGAGACAAATTCAATTTTTTTTAGCTTTTCAGTTAAGCCATGTTTCAGTCAGTAAGTTATATATATATATATATATATATATATATATAATCCTCTATGTATTCTGCCCACTTTGACTTAATTAGCGATTTATATCTACTCCTTTGTTGGGCATATTGTGATATGTCATTCTGTTATGTTGATGCCTTCGCTTGATGTAGAGAAAACGAGATCAATTTCCATTATTATTGAAATTCAGTGATATTCGAAGAATATATCAGCTGACCAGGACTGTCGCATAATCACATGGATAGATGAAATGAAATAGATAGGCCTATCATGAGTTTGAAAAAGTAGTGGAATGAAGGTTTTGGCAGGGGAAAACGGGAGAAACACCGTGATAAACCTGTCGATAAATCCACCATACCCCACATTAAGTGATCGAGACAGGAAATCTGGACCCGAGGATATCTCTAGGCTACTTGGCCAAATATATGCATATTTTGAATTTTCTATTTGATTAAATATATTATATTACAGACTTGCCGATATCGAGGATATAAAACTACAGAGATTCTGACTACTTTTCGATGGAAGATATCAACAATACGTTTGTGATGACCTTTATTGGACCGATGATAACCACATAAATTATCTGCTGACACATTTGTTGGAAAAAAGTACAATACAGGGGTGCTGAATAATATTTGATGGAGGATATCGATATACTAACCACAATATGATCAGAAAAAATAATCAATAGTACAGATATGATTACTATTTTAGGGATAATATTATAACAAAGACCTGCTGAACTCTATTTCAATCAGGATATAATGCATGGAGTTTGTAATCATTTTTTTGACACAGGATATCAAAATATAAACCATTTGATCACTATTTGACATGGGATAGGAATAATACGGTTTCAGTGACGACTCTTCGACCGTGGATACTCATAGTATGAGTCAGCTTTTACTTGAGGATATTACTAAAGCCTTGATGACGACTATATCATCGTGGTATAAAAATATGGAGATTCACTCTATTATATATCTTAGCATATCAATGATATATATCTAATGAAAACAATTTGACCGACGAAATTTACACCATGGATTCACTGATCATTATTTGACCGAGGATGTCTACAGAACTAATCAACTATTTCATTCAGTATATGAATAAAGGCTGTTGACCACAATATCATGAATGATATACAATAATAGAGATTAACACCGGGGATACTGATCACTATTTATCTGAGGATATCCAACACATATATATCTACTAGACACTACTTAAACGAAAATATGAAAAATATATTTCTACTAACTTCTATTTGACCGAGGAGTCTACAGAACTAATCAACTATTTCATTCAGTATATGAATAAAGGCCGTTGACCACAATATCATGGATGATATACAATAATAGAGATTAACACCGGAGATACTGATCACTATTTATCCGAGGATATCCATTATATATATATATATTATATATATATATATATCTAATGGACACTACTTAAACGAAAATAACGAAAATATGAAAAATATATTTGTACTGACTTCTATTTGACGGAGGTTCAATACTATTTCTACTGACCACAATTTGACCGAGGATGTCGACAGTACCAATCAGCTATTACATTCAGAATATTATTAAAGTCTACTGACTACAATATCACCGAGGATATAAAAGTACAGGGATTAACTACGGAGATACTGATCACTATTTATCCGAGGATATTCATTACATATATAACTACTGGACACTACCTAAACGAGAATATGAAAAATATGTTTCTTCTGACCACTATTCGGCCGAGGGTCAATGATATGTTTCTACTGACCACTATTTGACCGAGGTTCATTAATATATTTCTACTGACCACTATTTGACCGAGGGTCAATAATATTTCTGCTGACCACTATTTGACCGAGGGTCAATAATATTTTCTACTGACCACTATTTGACCGAGGTTCAATAATATATTTCTACTGACCACTATTTGACCGAGGGTCAATAATATTTTTACTGAACACTATTTGACCGAGGGTCAATAATATTTCTACTGACCACTATCTGACCGAGGGTCAATAATATGTTTCTACTGACCACTATTTGACCGAGGGTCAATAATATTTTCTACTGACCACTATTTGACCGAGGGTCAATAATATTTTCTACTGACCACTATTTGACCGAGGGTCAATAATATTTTCTACTGACCACTATTTGACCGAGGGTCAATAATATTTTTACTGAACACTATTTGACCGAGGGTCAATAATATTTCTGCTGACCACTATCTGACCGAGGGTCAATAATATGTTTCTACTGACCACTATTTGACCGAGGGTCAATAATATTTGAAGCATATGTAATTGATAATTTGCTAATAAATTGTAAATTTTTGCCTGATACGGTGCATTTATTTACTAATTTTAATAAATTTACTAATATGTGCTCACTTTCACATTTAAACATAATACCGTATATAATGTGTAAAGTTTTCCTTTTGTGCAAATTGTAATATTTACAGGTTGCGGAGACGAAATGCATGTGGTTCTAAGGAGAAACAACGCACACGCATTTCGCCATTACAAACTTTTAAAGCACATCTCCTATTCCAGCCAACATATATGCTGGGATTTAAATGTAATTACAGAATTTAGCCTGTACATAGTACAATATATTATTATTAGTTGAAACAACACGAGGTCGTGAGATCAATTAGTGATAAATGACAGGAGGCTGTGAAACCAATTTAGTTATATAATGACAGCAAGTACGTATTTATTGTTTTATATTGTTTCAAATGAAGTTCAGTTCGTTTAAAATGCAGTGATTTGTTTCGTATAATGCATATTAACACTACCTGTTGGATATTTTTTGTATATACATTGTATGTAATATACATAGAGGGCAGTGGTTTTACTTCCCAAACGCGTGTTTGTAATATGTAATATTATAGTATAGTAATTTTATTATAGTATGGTTATTTAGATTGGCAACCACAAATGTAGGAAGTTGAAGGTTCGATCATGGTCACCATTGCTGTAAGTACGACAAAACGCACTATCGCGCTAAAAACAATCTATTTGTATAGGCGTACACCTAAAGGCAAACCCAATTCGAAATAATGTGACAAGAATTGCAATTTATAACATATTAAAAACCAAATTAATTAGCTGATCAACTTTAAAAGTTTAATCAAATCTTCAAAATATTTTCAATTTGTCATTTATACTTATATTTCATCATCAGCATTAACATCGGCATAAAGGTTTCTACTTTCTGGCCTGTTCCATCTCAAAGTAGTTATTCACACCATCTCTTCAAATGTCGGCTTCTTTTTTTTATCATAGTGTAGAGCAGTTTCGATATACTCGAATCTGACATTCTTTGAATGTGATCTCTCCAATTTGCTCTATATTTTTGAGCTATACAAATAATTGACTCTACATTTAATTCTTCTCTAATATCTAAGTTTCTTTTGTGGTCTAGTAATTCATAAACTGATACAAATCGGAGAAATCTCATTACTTATTTTCTATGAGATTTATTGGATTTTATTTTTAATAAAATCCTAATATTCTCTAAATTAAATCCGTGAAGGACCAAGGCGAACTGAAGGGGTTGCTTTTATTGATTAGCAGATGACATTGCAGGACATCATGTGGTTAATATAACTCTTTCCCTCAACTTTGGTTTGAGTTTCCAACCGGATGTGGCTATTTCATGTATCAAGTAGGTACCCAGACGTTCTCAATTTGCTAACGAGTGGGCGCCTTATCAGTGCAAAGAAAACTGTTTATGTAACAGACTGTAAAACACGAATTCCTCATATAATATTCCAAAGCGATATTCTAACCGTTACAGCGTACAGTCTAATAAATACCTTGTAGTTATTACAACTCATTATTTTATATTGAAAAATTATTCCGCAATTATTTTATTGTTTAAAGGGACAGACCATTCTGATAAGAAACAATATAATTTAACTCTACAAAATTTCAAGAATATATATATATATATATGTATATATATATATATCCATCCACAGTAATTCTGCCCGAGGGCAGGTCTTTCACTGCAATCATAGCATTTACATGCTATGCTTGCAGCTTTACTAGGGAATTGTAGGTGTGGTAGCTTCCCGTTGCTTTCAACACCGGTGAAGGATGATGATGATGATGATGATGATGATAATGATAAGGATGATGGCCATATGATTTCGGGGACCGTTTGGGCCTTAAAGTTTTCCTGACATTTGTCTTACAGGTGAGGAAAAACCCCGATAAATACCTCACCCAGAAAAACTGCCCCGACCGGGGATCGAACCCGGGCCACACACACATATATATATATATATATATATATATATATAGACCACCGCTGTGGTCTCAAGGTAGCTTGCTGCCTTGTCACGCAGCGGGCCCGGGTTCTATTCCCGGACAGGTTCCTAGATGAGGTTTTTTCCTTACCTATAAGATAAATGTCAGGAAGCTTAGAGCCCAAAGGTCCCCGAAAACCATCCGGCCATCCTCTTATCATTATCATCATCCTTCACCGGTGTGGAAAGCGACAGGAAGCTACCATATCTAATTTCCCTATTAAAGCTGCAAAGCATTGCATGAAAATGCTATGATTGCAGTGAAAGAGCTGCCCTCGTGCAGAATTATTTTGGATGGGATATAAATACGAAATAAAGAAAAAAAAGAGAAATTATGGGTGCACAAGAGGAGCCGGACATCATAGACATTATAGAAAAGAAAAGATTACAGTGGTATGGCCATGTCAAAAGAATGCCAGAGCAAAGATTGCCTAAAATTGTTATGGAATGGATCCCAATGGAAAGGAGGAAGAGAGGAAGATCGAAGAAAACTTGGATAGAAGGGGTACAAGCAGCTATGAATATCAGAGGATTGGAGGAAGATCAATGGATGGACAGAGAGGAATGGCGTTTGGTTTCCGGAAGACGGTGGCAGCTGCCATGATACCGGATGATGATGATGATATATATATAAGCACTATGATAAAGAATGTTTATTAAATAAATATCCTCAACTCGTATGCAACTCTAGGTCAGTCGAAGGATGAGATGAGATGAACTCCTATATAATAGGGGTCTGTGAATGACAAGGGTGTTGGCCGTCCATGCCTGACGCACCATCACAGGGGCAGATTAACTAAATGAAACGAAATGGATGAGATGAATATGGAGAAATTATGGAATAAATTGTGACAGGGGAAAACGGGAGAAACTCCGAGAAAAACCTACCCAAGCTCCGTTTCGTCCATCACGAAACCCATATGGAGTGACCGAGACTCGATCTCGATAATTAAAAGTAACATTTTCTATTGGTATAGGCTATGTTGATGATGTAATATTAGAGGATAGTAAGAACATATTAAAAGCCAACACATACATTATATTAAATAAAAATAAGAAACTGGGGCTGAATATAAACAGGCCTATCAATAAAACGAAATATATGGTCACACATAGAAATATATAATGGAAATGGAAAATTAATAAGAGAAATAACTAATGAAATCTTGAAGAAGTAACTCAATTTAAATGCCTAGGAATACTAATTAAATCAAGTATGAGATGTAGAAAGAAATTAAACATAAGCTCAACTCTGGATACGCGTGTTACTATGCATTACAAGGACTCGTGTCATCCCAGTTTCTTTAAAAAATAGTTAAACTGAAAATTTACAAAACAGTTATTCTTCCAGTTAAATTTTATGGATGCAAAACACGGTTTCTTACGTTAAGGGAGGAGACAAGATTACGAGTATTTGAAAATAAAGTTCTCAGGTAAATTTAGGACCAATGAGATTCGACCAGACAGAAGAATGAAGACAAATTAAAAGTGAATAAGCTATATGATCTTTCCTCACTAAGGTAAATGTCAGGAAGCTTAGGACCCAACGATCCCCGAAAATCATCCGGCCATCATCAATATCATTACCATTACCATCATCATCAATATCCTTCATCGGTGTGGAAAGCAACGGGAAGCTACCACACCTATAATTCCCTAGTAAAGCTGCAAAGCAGAGCATGAACATGCTATGATTGTAGTGAAAGACCTGGCCTCGGGCAGAATTACTATGGACGGATGTATATATATATATATATATATATATATATATATAATATATAGAGAGAGAGAGAGAGAGAGAGAGAGAGAGAGAGAGAGAGAGCTTATATCTGCCTAACATTAACCTCTACTGAGGCTTATTTCATTTTTTAAAATAATTTACAAGTTTCATATCTACTCTGCCGATTTTATGTAATATGCATTGCAATCTGCATTCCAAAATTCTTTGATTGTATCGAATTATTGTTTTTTTTTCCGAACATAGAAAATCATTTTCTTTAGGCCTAAATAAAAATGCTATTGCGCATTCGAACTGCGCCACTTTGGGAAACAATGTAGATGTGTATTGTAAGCGGACACATACGTTATATCTTCATTTGACCGCCTGCTGACATGTACACAATATGTCATAATAATGCAGCATGACAGCGTTATGTCACCTGCACTCTATCAAAATGGCTTCATGACAAAAGATGCTCTGACTGCATGAGATGATCGAACTTCAGTCACCCTCGTGTGACTACGCTAATTATACGTTATATGTCAACTAAAAAACTAGTCCACATCAAATTCATTACTTACCACTGGAATTAGAATTATTCAGTTTCCTAGTTGTTCTTCCGGAACTACACACAACTAACTCACCGGCACTGTATAACCTATAGGTCATGGATATCTTCTTCTTCTTCGTCAGGCTCTACGACTTCCAGTGGAATGTCTTGGCCTTCTCAACCAGTTTACGCCACTTCTTCCTATCTTGTGCAGTGGATTTCAAATAAAAAAAATCCCCATCTCTCTCAAATCTTCAATTACGTCATCTTCCCATCGATCCTTGGGTCTTCCCCTTGGTCTTGTTCCTTGTGGCTTCCAATTCAAAATATCATTCGGCAATCTGCCCTTTGGCATTCTTAGTGTATGTCCAAACCATTGTAATCTTTTGGATTTGATGAAACTAACTATATTTTCTTTATTATTCTTGAGGTATAATTCGTCATTCCTTCTCAACCTCCAATTTCCATTTTCCTTTACTGAGGTCATGGATATATGCTCTTCATATATCCCTATCCTGAGCTAATGTCTACCAATCACCCACTATATAAACTTCTTCCCTCAAATCATGGTTAATTTTATTCTCCAATCTCATTCTTGGCCAGTCTTTTTGGGACCTTTCCCTCTTGTTTTCCTACAAGTAGCTTCCATGTCCCTCTTTCATTCCCCATTCGTGCCACAGGTCCTGCCCATTGCAGTTTACGAAACTTAACTCACCCTATTGTATCTGGTTTCCTATAAAGTTCACATAGGTTACTGTTATTTAGACTTCTCCATTCGCTTTGATTCTTATCTCTTTTTGGTCCAAATTTTTTCTAAGAACTTTATCCTCAAAATTTTGATACAATCTCCCTTTTATTACTGTATTATTTAGGGAAATTGCTAAAATATCTATATTATTTAATTGATAGTATATGTATATTATTTAATTGATAGTATATGTTTTTAAATAAAAGAAACTCTCATAAACTTCAAGTAAGCCAAATGCGCTTCTTACGATCATTGTTAGGAGTTAATAGACTGGATCACCAAAGGAACACTACTATCAGAGGAAAACTTGGAGTAGCAAGTTTAAATGAAGATATCCAAAGATACCAACAAGAATGGAAAAATCATCTGAGAAGAATGGCAAGAAATAGACTTCCAAAATTGGCATTCCAATATCCCCAACTGGACATAGGGACCAAGGAAGGCCAAAACATCGGTGGAAAGATCAAGACCATCTTCGCTAGGTTTACCGTACAGGCCACATGGCCTAAAACGAATTTGTTCATGATGATGATGATGATAGTATATGTACGATGAGAGGTTGGGAAGTGGTTTTTACAGAATCGAGGAAAATGTTTAAAAACAGAGCGATAGCGAGGTTTTTAATTTCCGAGATTCTGTAAAACACTTCTCAAATGTGCGTTGTTCATTATTTTTTGCGCGATGGTGTTTTCAAAATAATAAATAATAGTAAAATAATAACATCTTTGTTGGAAATATTTGCGTTCATTATAAACAATTGACTTAACGTTAACAGTGTGGGCAATGTTTTGTAGTTGAAACAACAGGAGACCTTGAAAACAATTATTGATAACATGACCGCAAGTACGTATTTATTGTTTTATATTGTTTCAAATAAAGTTCAGTTCATTTAAAATGCAATGATTTGTTTCGTATAACGTATATTAACACTACCTTTTGGATAATTTTTGTATATACATTGTACGTAGTATACATAGAAGGCAGTGGTTTTACTTCCCGCACGTGAGTGTAAATATAATATTACAGTATAGTTATTTAAGTTGGCAATCCCGAAAAGTAGGAACTTCAACTTTCAATCATGATGGTCATTGCTCTAAGTACGACAAAAAGCACTATCGCCCAAAAAAAAGTGATATATATATATATATATATTATCGATTGATACCCACATTTCTTAATTCTCTGATGGGAATATCTACCTGAACGTTTGCTAATTTAAATGTGTGTTCTGATGGGTGGATTTCCCAACCGAAGTCTAAACCACGACCCCGGTTTTCCAATTTTTTATTGTTTCCGTAACACTTATAAAATGACTTAAAATTCACAGAAATTGTTATGAAACCATAGACATGATTCAGACATTTGTTTTAGGAATTAACAGCCGTAGATTTTATGTTTTTATGGTTGTTGTGGAAACAATAAAAAATTGGAAAACCGCGGTCGTGGTTTAGACTTCGGTTGAGAAATCCACCCTAGTCATGTCACTAGTATGTAGTATTAAAAAAATGTTAATTTGTTATCTTTTTATTTAATTTTTGAGAGAATATTAAATCCCAAAATTATTGTTAACTTTGGGATGGGGCATCAGTCTCCTCTACCCTTTACATGCTTCGGGTTTCGCGCCAGGCGGATAGATGGCGTTAATGTGGTCTATTTTAAATTTATGACCACTTTACGTAGAAGGTTTAATTTGCTATTTTACGCTGCTTATACTTGTGATTTCTCTTATTTCAAGAACATGATTTGCAACTTTGATTTTGACTACGAGGGCAGTGCTTTATCTCTGAAGATCAATACGAAAATGTCTGTATAAAATTATGATATAATGGCCTATTTGTGGAGTGATACGCCTCTGTTCAATGGGATTATTGAATTACCAAGTTGTTGAATTTAGTTTTCTCTTTCCCTGTTTAATTTGAGAAATGAAATTATTGACCCAATAGATGATACAACATTTCATGCTGTATATGCATCTGGATAGTCTGAGTATCGCCGAGGCATTCCTGCTAGGCCTAAAAAATGTTGAGGGAAAAAAGTTAAATTTACTCCTGTAAATATGATTATAAATTGAACTTTTAATCACTTAGGATTTATTGATAGTCCTGTAAACAGGGGATATCATTGAATAAAACCTGCTATAATTGCAAATACTGCTCCTATTGAGAGTACATAATGGAAGTGAGCAACTACATAATAAGTATCATGTAGAACAATACTGTATCAATAGATGAATTAGCAAGAACAACTCCTGTTAGCCCGCCAATTGTGAAAAGAAATACAAAACCTAAGGATCATAAACAGGGGGCACTGTATGTTAGTTGTGACCCATACACGGTGGATAGTCAACTAAAAATTTTAATTCCAGTAGGTACTGCAATAATTATAGTAGCTGATGTAAAATATGCTCGAGTATCTACATCTATTCCTACTGTAAATATATGATGTGCTCATACAACAATTTTTTTCAATTTTTTGTAAATACATTGTCATGTTCCAACCTTAATTTTTGAAGAAAACGTGTAAAATGTTTCAAAACAATCAATTTGTTTATGGTTCGACGTCAATTACTTCAATTCTCTTTTATAATGACACCTTACAATCAATACTAATAAAATTCATTATTTAAAACCGTTGACGTGAATAGTCATAAAATAGAATAAAGTTAAAATGTACCTTCTCAGGTTCGAGCCGTCGTCCTCAACGACGGCTCTGACCTAAGAATGTCTACATTTTAAGTTTTATTTATTTTATGACACAAGTTTCCATTAAACATAAACCCAATAGGTCCTTTGGATTGATAAGCCTTCATTCTGTTCTCATTGTCAACGAACCGTGTCCTTTTATTATAATGTATCTCAACAGTCTTTAATTAGGGTCGTATGCAAATACATTACTCTCTACTCAAATTACTTCCAATCACTGGTGAGCTGAGATCGAATTAACGGCCGCCTTAACCGGTCATGCGTGAATGTTGACGTTTTCGTAATATTGGCAACGAATTACCCAGAATTCTCAGCGATAAAACCACTTCCGTTATTTTCGTCTGCTATAGAGGAATGCATTTATGCTTGCATCCCGCAAATAATACCGTATACAAACACGTCTGCGACGCGCAATATTACGCCGAATCTCCTGTTCTTCCAGTTGAATTCTTTGGTAGACTCTATCAAATTCCTCTTCTCCGCGTATACCGAAAACATGATCGAAGTCTTCAAGGTCCGACATCTTGGATAAGTTTCAAACTACATCGGTTACCATCGGTTCCCTTCGGGATTTTCACATAAGTTTATATCTTGAGCTACGATCTTAAGGTACCTTGTCAGGTAGCTTTACAATTATTACCGCGTGAATAGATTTCTGAGTAAGAAAAATGTGTTTGAATAAAACTTTATCAGCAGAGAACGCCTTTTACTGTCTAATGCGTTCAAACATTCGACCCTTAAGGCGTTTATGAGAGTTACATATAACTGTTTTACTAAAACCTACGACATGTATTAGGTAAAGATAATTTTTTTTTTTTTTTCATTGTATAGATATCCATCCATAGTAATTCTGCCCAAGGGAAGGTTTTTCACTGCAATCATAGCATTTTCATGCTATGCTTTGCAGCTTTACTAGGGAATTATAGGTGTGGTAGCTTCCCGTTGCTTTCCACAAATGGGTTTGATTTTACATAGTGGGAAACATGAACGTACATGACCAATAGTGCCAGTGAGTTATTTATGGTAAAAAGAAAACAGTAACGTTTATGTGTTTCTGATATCTCTAAACGAATCATATTGATGGAAAGAAACAAATCTGCACGAACTGACATTCATTTTGATACAGATATTTATTGCTTAATAATTACATTTCAATACAGGAGAAGGAAAAAATTGTCAAATTCTTTTATTCATATGTGGACGTTGAAACAGAAGGATATACAGAGACTTAGATCTGCTGAAATGAGATACCTTCGGAGGACTGCAGAATACACACTACTAGATCACAAAAAAAAATGAAGACATCTTAGAAGAATTACACATGGAACCTTTAGAAAATAAAATTTCTGATTATAAGTCAAGATGGATGCAACATGTTCATCGAATGGAAGATCACAGAATATCCAAACAAATGTTAAAATATCAACCTGCAGGAAGAAGAAGGCCAGGACGTCCACTCAAAAGACTTTTTGATGGTGTTTCTCTTGAGGCCGAAACAGGTCAACAAATGGCCTAAATTCATGAATGTACTATGATGATGATGCTATTATTCATATGCCTTTCCATGGACACTTAATGACATTTTGGGGTTTTCTTCCATTCATTTGTTCATTCTTGTGTGCAAAGACAATTTAAGACCTATACTTGTAATGATTGTATAGACACTATTTGCATTAGATATGGAGTCAATTATTTTCAACATTTAATTCATATTTTATTTAATTAATTCATTCCCCCTATTTTATTTCTTACACCTTGCACATTCTATGCTCCAATTAGCAGAGTTCTCTATTAGGTTTTTTAGCAGTTTATATTTTTTTGGTGGGAGGGAGCTGGCCTACCGCATCAATCCCAACCTGGAGGACCAGGGTTTTTTTAGATGAAGAGAAAAATATTAGAAACTCAATTATAATCAAAATGTGTTTTGGAATGGAAACCTGAGAGAAGACGAGGGAGAGGAAGACCTAAAACTTCCTGGAGTCAGGGAATATATTTATACATGAAGGAGAAACATCTACAACCAGGAGATTGGATGGACCAACAAAATTGGCTATTAGGAATCGGACGATGTCAAAGACATTTAACAACATATATAGGAAATATATAGGTAACATTTTATTTAACGTATTTGATTATTGTATTATAAGGCATAATGTCTAGCACTGACACCCTGTGCTTGATAAATAAAAAGTGAAAATTGTTAAATAATCCATTGGAGGAAAAGGCACTCTGTTTTGAGGTTAGGTAAAATATTGGTCGAAGCAACTTTTTTGATGCTATATGTAACCAACAAATAACTGCCGGAGACCAACAATCCTCCAAAATCTTGGGTTAAGGAAATGACAGTCGAAGATCTCAACGTACTTGTACGTCAAACAAAAGCCACAACAACGATAAAAAAAAGAAGAGAAGAATAAGTAGAAGAAGAGGCAGAGAAAGATTTTGACTTTGATGACAAGAATCGATGCATAGCAACGAGCCATAATGTTCACAGGAAATGAAGCCATTCAAGGCGTGCCTAGGAGAGAAAGAGAGTCTTTTATTGCACAAAGCCTGTAATTGTTCGCCATCAAGAGCTTGTAGCAAAAGGCTCCAAAGACCCCATTTTCCCCTGCTCCTTCCGGCAGCGTGCCCGTACCTCGTTCCGAACAATTTGCCAGATCCAAAAAGTGTCTCTCTCTTTCCCACCCTCCCTCTCTATATGCACTATATATTGACAACACTTTGCTGCAAATTGGTCGTATTGGGCTAGCATTAAGCTTGTCCATTGACACATAAAGCAGAAAAGCAGAAAAGGGTGAGAGGTACAGAGAAAGAGAGCAAAGCTAGATAATTGTTCCCGGCTTTTCCTTCATTATTATATTGAGAAGACTGTCGGGAAAACCATTCTCTGACGCATTTGTTCATTGCTCTTTTTTATGGGGGAGGGGATGTAGAAAAAGACTTAAGAATCGTTCAACCTCTTCCACTATCACCCTCTTTCTTCCTCCTCCAATACAGTCCATGTGGTGACGTTTATGTGCAGCAGAGTTAACCTCCCCAGACGTAAGATTCAAACAGTCTTTTAGCTAGAAATACGAAAACTCATTGTTCATGGAACTAATCTCTATTATTCAATTTAATAACTACATATTTCCAAACTTTCTACTTCTAAATAATCATTTGCATAGTTTTAAGCGTTTTATTTACTCATTTATGAATGTTAAGAAATTGCACACAGTATAGAATATAGGCTAATAAAATTCTTAAAATTTAAATTTAAAAATATCCCAAAGTTACATTTTTATTCTTTTTTTTTTAGAATATTTAAATTTAAACAATTCGAGATTAAATTACTTCTGAGAAGTAAATGAAAACCTGAACATAATCTTTCAGATTTTCTAAGTTGGGCCTTGCAATATTGTTCGTGATCATGTGGATAGCTCAACAATATAAAACGTATATTTTAGGAGCTAAGAATACAAAAATAAATTTGTTATAAGAGAGAAGAAAATCGCACTGTCTAATTCTCCTATTTAAGATCCTACACACCTCGATTCCCAATTATTTATCATCCCGTTTCCAGTATCTATCCTCAAACCATAACTTAAACACAAGATCATAACTTAGTCTCTTACTTAATATACCGCAACATAGGACATCACATCACTCCATGTCATACCATCTCCACTTCTCGCAACTGGAATTCCCTACCACAAGAAATAAGGGGCTGCCGGACATTGGCATCTTTTAAAAGAAATCTAAATTTATATTTGCTCTAAACTCGACTTCATTATTATCCAGTGTAAGATATATATATATATATTAATTGGTGTTTCCCGTATAATGTATCATATTTATATTATTATTATTATTATTATTATTATTATTATTATCGTATCATTATTGTTATTACCCTATAAAATTGTTGTTTGTACATGACATTTACATTGTTACATTTATTGTATCTTTAACTGTTTATAATTAGTATAGTGTATATCTATATTTGTGGAATATTTATTTGTATTTGTGCTGGTTGAGTGGAAGAGAGGGCCTTATGGCCTTAACTCTGCCAGAATAAATAAAGTATTATTATTATTATTATTATTATTATTATTATTATTATTATTATATTATTATTATTTTAAAGAATTAAAAGTAAGAAGTATTTAGCGTATATTTACTTCTTTTTATATCTCGTTAATTAATATAATTCTGAGTTTAAAGCTAATGTATAACTTATTTAGATATTTTAAAACATTTCTATATGCTTATTTATCAATGGGCTTTTGGAGATAAAATATTAATTACTTCTATGGGACTAGTCGCATGGTCTTGTGAACAGAACTTCTGACTACAGTTCACGAGATCACAGGTTCGATTCACAATCAGATTCTAGGATATTTTCCTTAAAGGGAATTAGACCTATTCCTGTAGTCTCACATGGTCTAGAATTTAGATTAAGAATAGGTTTAAGGTTTTCTGGTAGTTTGTTATTATTTATTACCCACCACATCGTCGGGGTAACCTAACACCGCCTTCCAGGCGCCCTAACCTCACAAAGGGGTTACAATTCCGCCAATACCAGGGGTGAATGTCAGAAATGTCGTATGACAACCTGGTGTTATTATATTTAAAAAATACTTCTTTGCCTGGAAAATTATTTACTTGAACAAACAAGCGCCCAAAACATTCACACAGATAACACTTGAGACTCATATTTGGTGGGTTCAAAAGTATTTATATTTTATCCGGGATCTAGAAAAAAGGAAAATAAAAAGAAAAACAGGAAGTTGTTTGAATATTTAAAATGTAGTAGCCAATGTAGGCCTGTAAATTTTTAAACCTATTTTCGGTGATCAAAAGTTTTATTTTTGCTTTCCATTTCCATAATATGTCAGTTCGTATTATTTTACTAATTTCTTCGAGCCATTTAATCTGTGGTAGATTACGTATTCCTTTCTCGGGTATCTAAAGGCTTCCTTTTATTCGAAAGTCCGCTACATGTAGGCATATATGTGCGTGGGGGTGTATAGGCTATACATTTACTCCCTTTTAGTATTTAACAGTTTTACATTTTTTATTACTTGATTGAAATAAAAAAACTAATTAACTTCAAAATATTGCATTATAATAACTGTATAATATACATGAAAATTTATCTTCTATGTTCTATAAATACAAATTAGAAAAATCAAGTTTATTACATTAATGAATGAGAAGTAGGCTTGTTTCTTTTTGTTGTTTCTTTTTATGGCGCTCTTTTACATTCAAGGTCATTAGTGTCGTAATTGAAATCTATGTGTGAAAGAGCCGATAAATTTCTCTCAGAAGCCTCTTTTTTTTTTTTTTTTCTTCAAGTTTTAGTCAGACCATTAAGAATTGAAATATAAATCCGTATTAATTAATTATAAGTTATATAGGCCCTGTGACTTATGGAATCCACATTCATGAACGCCATCAGTATTTTTCCTTAGTCATCTGAATCTAATTCATATCTCTGAGACCCTTTCTCCGAGATCTATCCGAATAGTGTTCTCCTATTTAAGTCTAGGCATTCCTAATGGTCTTTTCCACAATAATTTTGCAAATAAAAAAATTAAGCACTAATAGGCCTATACATATATATATATATATATATATATATATATTGTTTTTAAGTCCCTGTTTTCCCTGAACGAGATTAAGGCGAAATTGAACCATACTAATTTAGTTACACTTGTTTTCGTATAGATGTCATTGAAGTGGCCCATGGTCAGCGTTCCACCTCACACTGACATCTAGGAAACGAAGGCGGTACTAGGACGGGAAAATTCGGCACATTTTGCTTAGAGGCCTTTCTATTCAGCATTAGGAATCTTTTGCGAGCCTGAAAATCTTCAGACTTGGGACCCACGACTTAAAGTCCCTCCTGCAGGACTTGCTCCTTGGATTTTTCCATCCTAAAAAATCCATCGACGCTGGCCGGGTTTGAACCCGCGACCCTCGGGACCAGAGACAAGAAGCATACCACTAATCCACCGCTGTTGAATATATATATGCCTACATTTTATTTAGTTAAAATAAGTTTTGATAAAGATAGATATAAGACAAAATTAATAAAAAAATAGTTCTACTATTAAAGTCTAACTCAATACTAATGAGAACAACAGAATACATAGGAGTAGGCCTATATGCCTAAAGTTGTTCTCATTAATATTTGATTACACCATAAAAATGCACGTTATGCTCTTTTGTGTCTATCTCTGCCAAAATCATTTTTTTTTTCAAAAGAAATAATGATATATTTAATTACATTAGTATTACAGATTTTCTTTGCCATTGATAAAATAGGCCTACTTATGTTTAATATGGTTTACTGTAAATCACTTAAATATTGATATTTACAACTTTTATGTAGGCAACACAAACTATTTTAATTTTTCTTGCATGGTTATATTATATAGGTTATTTGCAATGTACATTTTTAAATTAGAGGAATATGGTACAGATGATATCGATGATCAGATGGTGTTCGGGTACTATTTCTGCTTTAAAGTATCCTGACACTTGTCTCACAGGTGAGAAAATAAATTCCTAAAATCTCCGTCCATGAAGCCTTGTCACGACCGGGGATTGAACCCGGAACCGCTGCATCTTACGCAATGACGATTCTCCTAAACACAAACTATTTTAATTTTTCTTGCGTGGTTATATTATATAGGTTATTTGCAATGTATATTTTTAAATTAGATGAATATGGTACAGATGATATCGATGATCAGATGGTGTTCGGGTACTATTTCGGTTTTAAAGTTTCCTGACTAGGGTAACAGAGTGGAACCCTTGATAGAGGTCCACTCCAGGGAGTAGGCGCCCCTGCCCTTTTGTGAGCTCCAGGTCCCACTCGCCCAGTGGGTAGTACCTGGGTAGGGCCCCGTCCACAGGGTTACGTGGGGAGAAGAGAAGTCCCCAAAGCCGTAGTGAAGGCAACTTCTCTAGGAGACGAACACTCCGAAATTCCAGTTCCCTGCCCTCCAGGAAGAGGGGTTTGGCTAGAGGCTGGTAACCTCTACTAGTAAAAAATAACTTACTCATAAACTTCAGCAGAAGAAAAGCCGGATTGATTAGACAGAATGAATGAAGATAGATATCCAAAACAAATAACAAAATACAAACCTAAAGGCACCCGAGATGTGGGCAGACCTAGAAAGAGATGGGCTGAAGTCGGAACGGGTCAACAGACCTAGTCCATGAATGAAGATGATGATGAAGTTTCCTGACACTTGTCTTACAGATGAGGAAATAAATTCCTAAAATCTCCGTCCATGAAGCCTTGTCACGACCGGGGATTGAACCCGGAACCGCTGCATCTTACGCAATGACGATTCTCCTAAACACAAACTATTTAAATTTTTCTTGCGTGGTTATATTATATAGGTTATTTGCAATGTATATTTTTAAATTAGAGGAATATGGTACAGATGATATCGATGATCAGATGGTTTCCGGGTACTATTTCGGTTTTAAAGTTTCCTGACACTTGTCTCACAGGTGAGGAAATAAATTCCTAAAATCTCCGTCCATGAAGCCTTGTCACGACCGGGGATTGAACCCGGAACCGCTGCATCTTACGCAATGACGATTCTCCTAAACACAAACTATTTAAATTTTTCTTGCGTGGTTATATTATATAGGTTATTTGCAATGTATATTTTTAAATTAGAGGAATATGGTACAGATGATATCGATGATCAGATGGTTTTCGGGTACTATTTCGGTTTTAAAGTTTCCTGACACTTGTCTTACAGGTGAGGAAATAAATTCCTAAAATCTCCGTCCATGAAGCCTTGTCACGACCGGGGATTGAACTCGGAACCGCTGCATCTTACGCAATGACGATTCTCCTAAACACAAACTATTTAAATTTTTCTTGCGTGGTTATATTATATAGGTTATTTGCAATGTATATTTTTAAATTAGAGGAATATGGTACAGATGATATCGATGATCAGATGGTTTTCGGGTACTATTTCGGTTTTAAAGTTTCCTGACACTTGTCTTACAGGTGAGGAAATAAATTCCTAAAATCTCCGTCCATGAAGCCTTGTCACGACCGGGGATTGAACACGGAACCGCTGCATCTTACGCAATGACGATTCTCCTAAACACAAACTATTTTAATTTTTCTTGCGTGGTTATATTATATAGGTTATTTGCAATGTATATTTTAAATTAGAGGAATATGGTACAGATGATATCGATGATCAGATGGTTTTCGGGTACTATTTCGGTTTTAAAGTTTCCTGACACTTGTCTCACAGGTGAGGAAATAAATTCCTAAAATCTCCGTCCATGAAGCCTTGTCACGACCGGGGATTGAACCCGGAACCGCTGCATCTTACGAATGACGATTCTCCTAAACACAAACTATTTAAATTTTCTTGCGTGGTTATATTATATAGGTTATTTGCAATGTATATTTTTAAATTAGAGGAATATGGTACAGATGATATCGATGATCAGATGGTTTCCGGGTACTATTTCGGTTTTAAAGTTTCCTGACACTTGTCTCACAGGTGAGGAAATAAATTCCTAAAATCTCCGTCCATGAAGCCTTGTCACGACCGGGGATTGAACCCGGAACCGCTGCATCTTACGCAATGACGATTCTCCTAAACACAAACTATTTAAATTTTTCTTGCGTGGTTATATTATATAGGTTATTTGCAATGTATATTTTTAAATTAGAGGAATATGGTACAGATGATATCGATGATCAGATGGTTTTCGGGTACTATTTCGGTTTTAAAGTTTCCTGACACTTGTCTCACAGGTGAGGAAATAAATTCCTAAAATCTCCGTCCATGAAGCCTTGTCACGACCGGGGATTGAACTCGGAACCGCTGCATCTTACGCAATGACGATTCTCCTAAACACAAAACTATTTAAATTTTTCTTGCGTGGTTATATTATATAGGTTATTTGCAATGTATATTTTTAAATTAGAGGAATATGGTACAGATGATATCGATGATCAGATGGTTTTCGGGTACTATTTCGGTTTTAAAGTTTCCTGACACTTGTCTTACAGGTGAGGAAATAAATTCCTAAAATCTCCGTCCATGAAGCCTTGTCACGACCGGGGATTGAACACGGAACCGCTGCATCTTACGCAATGACGATCTCCTAAACACAAACTATTTAAATTTTTCTTGCGTGGTTATATTATATAGGTTATTTGCAATGTATATTTTTAAATTAGAGGAATATGGTACAGATGATATCGATGATCAGATGGTTTTCGGGTACTATTTCGGTTTTAAAGTTTCCTGACACTTGTCTCACAGGTGAGGAAATAAATTCCTAAAATCTCCGTCCATGAAGCCTTGTCACGACCGGGGATTGAACCCGGAACCGCTGCATCTTACGCAATGACGATTCTCCTAAACACAAACTATTTTACTTTTTCTTGCGTGGTTATATTATATAGGTTATTTGCAATGTATATTTTTAAATTAGAGGAATATGGTACAGATGATATCGATGATCAGATGGTTTTCGGGTACTATTTCGGTTTTAAAGTTTCCTGACACTTGTCTCACAGGTGAGGAAATAAATTCCTAAAATCTCCGTCCATGAAGCCTTGTCACGACCGGGGATTGAACCCGGAACCGCTGCATCTTACGCAATGACGATTCTCCTAAACACAAACTATTTTACTTTTTCTTGCGTGGTTATATTATATAGGTTATTTGCAATGTATATTTTTAAATTAGATGAATATGGTACAGATGATATCGATGATCAGATGGTGTTCGGGTACTATTTCGGTTTTAAAGTTTCCTGACACTTGTCTCACAGGTGAGGAAATAAATTCCTAAAATCTCCGTCCATGAAGCCTTGTCACGACCGGGGATTGAACCCGGAACCGCTGCATCTTACGCAATGACGATTCTCCTAAACACAAACTATTTTACTTTTTCTTGCGTGGTTATATTATATAGGTTATTTGCAATGTATATTTTTAAATTAGATGAATATGGTACAGATGATATCGATGATCAGATGGTGTTCGGGTACTATTTCGGCTTTAAAGTTTCCTGACACTTGTCTCACAGATGAGGAAATAAATTCCTAAAATCTCCGTCCATGAAACCTTGTCACGACCGGGGATTGAACATGGAACCGCTGCATCTTACGCAATGACGATTCTCCTAAACACAAACTATTTTACTTTTTCTTGCGTGGTTATATTATATAGGTTATTTGCAATGTATATTTTTAAATTAGATGAATATGGTACAGATGATATCGATGATCAGATGGTGTTCGGGTACTATTTCGGTTTTAAAGTTTCCTGACACTTGTCTCACAGATGAGGAAATAAATTCCTAAAATCTCCGTCCATGAAACCTTGTCACGACCGGGGATTGAACATGGAACCGCTGCATCTTACGCAATGACGATTCTCCTAAACACAAACTATTTTACTTTTTCTTGCGTGGTTATATTATATAGGTTATTTGCAATGTATATTTTTAAATTAGATATATATGGTACAGATGATATCGATGATCAGATGGTGTTCGGGTACTATTTCGGCTTTAAAGTTTCCTGACACTTGTCTCACAGATGAGGAAATAAATTCCTAAAATCTCCGTCCATGAAACCTTGTCACGACCGGGGATTGAACATGGAACCGCTGCATCTTACGCAATGACGATTCTCCTAAACACAAACTATTTTACTTTTTCTTGCGTGGTTATATTATATAGGTTATTTGCAATGTATATTTTTAAATTAGATGAATATGGTACAGATGATATCGATGATCAGATGGTGTTCGTGTACTATTTCGGCTTTAAAGTTTCCTGACACTTGTCTTACAGGTGAGGAAATAAATTCCTAAAATCTCCGTCCATGAAGCCTTGTCACGACCGGGGATTGAACCCGGAACCGCTGCATCTTACGCAATGACGATTCCCCTAGATCACAGCAGTTATTTTAAAATGCATTATGGTATTTTTCTATTTTCTGGATCCAGTCCCCCTTCAGAGAAACATTTTTCATAACACTTCGGTCAATTTGGGCCCGGTGGCACCCACCATCGTGAGAATTCGGATAGCTACAATAAGAGTAACTCCAGGTTGAGAAAACCAGCTATAACGGATGGAGGACTCGACGTGCTGACTATGTCACTCCTACTGGCTAGATGATCATCTACCTCTGTAAATGACAAATGGATGTGAAGACAGCCATCAGCTGATATGCCAAGATCCTGTGGAATTATCACATTACAAAAAAACAGTAGGCCTATATAGCTTTTAAGAACTGAATGATATTATAGTAATGGCAGCAAATGTTTATAGAAAAATTATAAATAATACACAAGGCCTACTGAGGATGAGGAAGGCCTACAACTCAATGGTATTAATAAGCTGTTAGTTTATGCTGATGATGTAGTACTATTGACCGATAACGAGGAGATACTAAAGGACAACACGCACACACTATTAAGTAACACTAAGGAATTAGGACTGGAAGTAAATATCAATAAAACTAAATATATGGTCACACGTAGAAATACATTATATAATGGAAATGGACAGCTAACGACAAATGAGAGAAATTTTGAGGAAGTGGCTGAATTCAAATACCTAGGAACAATAATCACAAATAGGAATGAGATACATAAAGAAATTAAACACAGGCTCAATTCTGGAAATGCGTGCTATTATGCATTGCAGAGACTCTTGATGTCCCAACTCCTTTCAAAAAACGTTAAACTGAAAATACATAAATCTATTATTCTACCAGTTATAGGCCTATTATATGGGTGCGAAACATGGATTCTTACTTTAAGGAAGGAAAGGAGATTACGAGTATTTGAGAATAAAGTTGTTAGGAAAATTTTTGGACCATAGAGAGATGAACAGACAGGCGAATGGAGAAGACTACATAACAATGAACTACATGGTCTTTATAGGAAGCCAGATATAATAAGAACAGTCAAGTCTCGTAGACTGCGGTGGGCAGGACATGTTGCGCGTATGGGAATGAAAGACGTGCATGGAAGCTTCTTGTAGGAAAGCCAGAGGGAAAACGCCCGGTTGGTAGACCAAGAATGAGGTGGGAGAACATTAACTATGATTTGAGGGAAGTAGATTATACAGGGAATGATTGGAAAGCATTAGCTCAAGATAGGAGTGTATGGAGAGCTTATGTCCGCGCGGCCATGAACCTACGGGTTCGATAGTGCCAGTGAGTAAGTAAGTAAGTACACTAGGCCTACTACTATTGCTACATTGACATTAACGATTCCGAAAATTCATGCCGCGAGGATTCTAGCTCTCCATGTACCCCCATCCTGAGATACCATAATATTTTCTAATAATCCCCTAAATAGTTCACTTCCCTCAAGTCATGGTTAATGTATTCTCCCATCTTATTTCTAACCTATATTTTGAGCATATTCCTTATTTTCTTTTGTTTCCATTCAAGAGGGATATCCCAACCTGCGGAATCAAACTTTTCTTTTCACTTCGGATTTTCCAGAAAAATCATGTAGGCCTATCTCACTATTGCATCGATTTCTCCATTCATCTGTATATCTGTATCTCTTCTGTCCATAAAATCACTACTACTACTACTACAGCTAACTATCACAATAATATAATCAATAACCATTATCATTATCTTCTAAATTGCCTTGTTAAAGAAACCATTCTTCTATTACGTATTTCAATTACCTTTTTCTTGATAGTCCTTCCATCCTATAATTTGTGTTACGTATTACAAAAGGTCTTTCTTGGTCTTCTGTTATTTCAACTACCCTTTTCGTGATAGATTTGTAATTTGTGTTAGCCCTATATACTCCTAAACACAAAGTAAAATGTAACAATTACCTAGCACATGTCGTCGTCCTCAACTTAGTAAAAAATGTTTTTTAATTTTTTAAAAAGTTGTAGGCCCTTCGGAAATCGGCTTCCATCTTCAGCAGAAGGATATGAGCCATTAACTGTTGTTTTACGACGCTTCTGACATCAGGAATCTTCCAGCGTCATCGGTAGCTACTGACCGTTGTTTTGCAATTTCATCTAGAGGGTTGATTGTATATGTTGGGTGTTTTCTCATTTAAAATTAAACCATTTTTTATTTTCATTAAAATTTAAAGTTCCTCTAATACGTTTATCTTTGTTGGATTCTTTCTGTGAATTATAGGAGTGTTTTCTACAGTTTAATTCCATTTATATTTCTTAGTTTATATAGTTTACTTGAAACATTACATTTTCATTGTAAAAATATTGAATTTCAATTATGAATTGATTTAAGGATTAAATAATCAATTTCCATGCGGTGGCCGGCTTTGACGTATTTGGCGTAACTAAATTTTCCTAAACAGTCTTCTCCTTAATTTTATATCGAATTTTGCCTTTAAAATTGTTTTAAAGAAATTACTGTGACAGAATATGTGCCCATTTTTTATCATTAATTCTGAATATTAATGACTTTTTTTTTCTATTTTATCCAGTACTTGTAGGTTATTGGTTTTCTCGTCTGTAAAATTTATATTTGCTAATCTTCTCCTTAACCATAGTTTAGTCTTTTTTGTGTTAACTTTTTTTTTAGTACTGTAGATAATTTATGAAGTATAGTTCTATATTTGGTGGTGATTATCTTTTTAAGCTATGAATAAATGTTGCTGGATTTATTACAAACTGTATTAGGAATTTAAGAGAGGAGAAGAGAGAGAGGGAATAAAATTGTTCTTGTACATACGTCTGCAAAAGTGGGCATCTATATTTAATTTCGGACCAATACCTCTACAAGTAACCAATTTGTCTGGCGAGCGACTAACGCGGCCCGCATTTCAACTGTTATCGACTTCTTGTTGTATTTACTTTCTCCTTGGCTGAGTCCAATTTTCTACCGAATAAAAGATGAAGAAGTTAATAAACGTGGTAGATGAAAAATACACGCGGCTGGAGTTGAGCTTTGATTAAAGTAGTTACAAACAGAGGAGACTCTACGGTAAACACGGCAGAGAATTCAATAAGTGAACTAGCTACTGGGGAGGGGACTCAGCGCGCCAACTCGCCCAACGTTTGCTCGCAACATGTGGTCCGCAAACCCAACAAGACTTACTTACTCACTGGCACTATCGAAGCCGTAGGTTCATGGCCGCGCGGACATAATCTCTCCATACATCCCTATCCTGAGATAAAGCTTTCCAATCATTCCCTGTATAATCTACTTCCCTCAAATCATGGTTAATGTTGCTTTCCCACCTCATTCTTGGTCTACCAACCGGGCGTTTTCCCTATGGCTTCCCTACAAGAAACTTCCATGCAAGTCTTTCATTCCCCATACGCGCAACATGTCCTGCCCATCACAGTCTACGAGACTTAACTGTTCTTATTATATCTAGCTTCCTATAAAGACCATGTAGTTCATTGTTATGTAGTTTTCTCCATTCACCTGTCTGTTCATCTCTCTTTGGTCCAAATATTTTCCTAAAAACTTTATTCTCAAAAACTCGTAATCTCATTTCCTCCCTTAAAGTAAGAGTCCATGTTTTGCACCCATATACGAGTAATATAACTGGTAGAATAATAGTTTTATATATTTTCAGTTTAACGTTTTTTGAAAGGAGTTGGGACATCAAAAGTCTCTGCAATGCATAATAGCACGCATTTCCAGAACTGGTCGAAGGTGATAAGCCAGACGAAAAAAGTACCTTGGTCGAAGGAGTGACGATCTTTCACCGTAAAAATACAACCGTCAAGAAATTGGCTAGCCCATATTCAGCGCATGGATCGTCACAGAATACCAAAACAAATTCTTCACTACATTCCTCGAGGCAGAAGGTCTGTGGGTCAACCTTTTCGGAGATGGCGGGAGACCACTGGGCATAATACTTGAAAGGACGATGATGATGATGAAGAAATGCGGACCCAACAAGACCACCTCTGACTTTAACTTAATGGACAGTACCATGAAAGTCGTTGGGCATTAAATGTTATGCTGGTAATGCCCTGCTTTTCGAACGAGAGACATAGGTTCTATAACGGTATCCAATCACATTAATCCTAGTTTATGCATTACAGGGACGTTTGTCATCTCAAACTATTCAAAACATATAAAACGTTTATTCTCCTGTTATGATATATATAAGTGTGAAAAAAATTAAGACTATCTGAGAACAGTTCTTTGAAGAATTTTTGGGCCAGAGACGTACAGACAAGTGAATGGAGAAGACTAAATAACAGTGAGCTACATGATCTTTATGGGAAACCAAATAGCCTATATTAAAAACAGTTCAGTCCTAAAGACTGCGATGGACAGAACATGTGGCACGAATGGGAATGATAAAGGGGCATGAACATTTCTTGTAGGTAAACGAAAGGAAAAGAGCCCAGTAGGTAGGACAATAATGAGGTGGGACAATAACATTAACCATGATTTTAAGTGTATAGTTACACATATGATAATCATTGATGTCAAGAAGTTAAAGTGATCACACTAAAAGCCTTGGAAGTCCCTTGGAGTAGTGACAGGTTAAGGCTCCCACTTTTCTAGACAATCGGCACTAGATGACAGCAGGGTTGTCAGCACAACTAGTGTATGATATTTATTTCAGTTAGGGCTGAGAAGGCCCCAGACCACGGTACCACCGGAAGGAAAAAACCAGTTTTAAAATTTTGACCACACCAGGACTCGTACCCTGACCGATTTGTTGCGTATTGTCCTAACCAATGATGTTACGGCGTACCCATTGAAAAGTAAGAAAATATAAACAAGTTTTTTATATATTAGGCCTACACGCTTCATATTAGCTTGACTTGTATCTATACGGAATCTTTCAACACGATTTTCACCCACTTAAAAACATTGGATCGACTTTAAATTTTGTATACTTGTAAAGGACCAATGACAATACAACAATTTCATAAATTATTTCTAAGATCCTGGCTAGGATCATCAGGACATCGAAAAAATAAAGACCGGTATAATAAGTTGAGGATGTATCGACTTTTTAGTCTATCGTTGTGGTAGCTCAGTTGATAGAGTGGTGGACTGTAGCGGTATATAATTTCAGTAATCCATAGGTCGCTGGTTCAAATCCGGCCCGGAGGATTTTTTTGGAACAGTATTACTCTTAGCTCATACTACAATAGTATCGAATTTAAAGTTATTTACATTTTTAGAAAACCATACTAAAAATGAAAAATAAATAATAGTTTAAAAAACTAAAACAACACGCTTTATTAGAAAACCGAACTAAAAAACGAAAAATAATTTTAATTTCTAACACTCTTGGGATACAATTAAAGTGGTGAACAAAAAAATCATCTCCAACACATCTAGAATAAAACTCGAGTTATCTACAAAAAGATAATTTTACCATTAAAAACGTATGGTGTTCTATATCAATTAATATATTTGATAATAAACGGATATTGGTAAAAGTAAAGTCTCTAAGAAGAAAACGTAAAAAAACATAAAAAGCCCCCCCCCCACGCTTTTGATGTGTTGGAGATGATTTTTTTATTGACCACTTAATTTTATCCCAAGCGTGTTGGAAATTAATTTTCCCCCCCTTTTTTTAGTTCGGTTTTCTAATAAAGCGTGCTGTTTTAGTTTTTTTAAACTATTCTTTTTTTTTTACTTTGCAATTTTCACTAAATTTTAATACTTTTTTTTTTCAATTTTTCATTTTCATTGTATGTAGGCCCTAATTATTTTCTTCTTGCATTATGCAATAATTCGTTAAATAAGCATATACACGTAAATTAACTTGTAAATGTAAATTAAGGGAACAAAAAATATGAATGACGTGTCCTGGGGTATTGCCAGTTCAAGAGATGAGATGAAGTCTCTATTATTGAAAGTTTGTACCATACAACGACATCGGTTGAAGAGTCTTGTCGCAATATCAAAGAGATATTTATAGTGTTTATTTGCAATTCAAAAGTGTCCCCGTGTGCGTCTGCCGGCACCCTAGTCATTCACAGACCTCTATATAAGGGGCTTCATCTCATCTCATCCCTCGACTCGACCCCGAGTTTATGTTTATATATATAGGCTAAGACAAAACAGTTAAGTGTCAATTTCTCCCGTGTTTGTCAACCGATTCTTTTAGTTAGTTCTGCCGATTTTAACTACTAGACAGGCTTCATGGAAAACCTCCATGATTCAAGAATTAAATTTTTACAGAAGCATGTGATGTACAAAAGCCATGTCGAAAAAATGATCTGCCGTTTTCAACTGCAAGGCACTAAAATCTAGCGTCAAAGCTCCCATTTAAATTATAGCGAAATAATATACCTACATAACAGTTAAGTACCTTTTTCTCCTCTGTTTATCAACCGATTTTTAATTTGTTAAGTAATTATTGACGAGCTTCAGTATTATCATTTATCAATAAAACATTTCGGAACAGTTCTGCCGTTTTTAACTACAAGAGAGGTTTTATGGAAAATCTCCATGGTCGAAGAATTAAATTTTTTACAGAATCATATGATGTACAAAGGCCATGTCAAAAAAATTATCTGCCGTTTTCAACTGCAAGGCAGTAAAATCTAGCGTCAAAGCTCCCATTCAAACTACAGCGAAATAATATATCTACATATAAGTTAAGTACCCATTTCTCCTCTGTTTATCAACCGATTTTTTTTTCGTTTGTTTAGTAACTATTGACGAGTTTCAGTGTTTATCATTTATCAATAAAAAATTTCGGAAACAGTTCTGCCGTTTTTAACTGTAGGGCAGTTTTTATAGAAATTCTCCATGGTACAAGAGTGAAATTTCTTCTACAGAAGCATATGACGTACAAAGGCCATGTCCAAAAAATTATCTGCCGTTTTTAACTGCAACGAACTAAAATCCAGTGCTAAAGCTCTCATTAAAACTATAGGGAAGTAATACATATACATATGTTAATCACAGAGGTAGGTGATCAACATGTCAGTGTAGGGGGTGACATGTGGTCACCATGTCGGGTTCATCAGCCGTTATAACTGATTTTCTTAACGTGGAGCCGCTACTTATTGTAGCTACCCAAATTCCTCACGATTCATCCATAGTAATTCTGCCCGAGGGCAGGTCTTTCACTGCAATTGTACCATTTTCATGCTATGCTTTGCAGCTTTACTAGGGAATTATAGGTGTGGTAGCTTCCCATAGCTTTCCACACCGGTGAAGGATGATGATGGCCGGATGATTTTCGAAGGTCGTTGGAACCCAAGCTTTCTGACATTTGTCTTACAGGCGAGGATAAACCCCGAAAAAAAACTTCACCCAGGATCCTGTCCCGACCGGGAATCGAACCCGAGCCCGCTGCATTACAAGCCAGTACGCTACCTCGAGACCACAGCGGTGAACTACCTAACGAAGCTGGGTGCTAATTTAGAATACTATCACCCCATCATGAGTTACACTCCAACATAAGTATATACCCTGTATTTTTATGATTATGGTCTAATACAATTTAAAACTAGCAATCTCTAATAGTCGAGGTAGCGTGCTGCCTTGTCACACAGCAGGCCCGGGTTCGATTCTCGGGACAGACTCCTTGGTGAGTTTTTTTCGGGGTTTTTCTTCACCTATAAGACAAATATCAGGAAGCTTAGGGCCAAATGGTCCCCGAAAATCATCCGGCCATCATCATCCTTCACCGGTGTGGAAAGCAACGGGAAGCTACCACACCTATAATTCCCTAGTAAAGCTGCAAAGCATAGCATGAAAATGCTATGATTGCAGTGAAATACCTACCCTCGGGCAGAATTACTATGGATGAATGGAATCTCTAATATAATACAAAGTGACGTGTTATTTATGGTCGAATTTCAAACACTAGTGTTTTTAATTGTTTACTATAGACATGTTGGCGGAGACTCACTACTCTACACTGACGATCTTGACGTGATATATATATATAACTAACCCTACTGGTAGTTGTAGAGAACTTGGTCCTTTTCTTTGAGAAAAAGGTACTTTTGGTCAAAAGGTGTTGATCTGTTTGTGCAAAACTCTTGGACAGTTACAATTTGACGAAAGTGTTTTCTTTATTTTCTAGAGATTCAAAAGAGAAGGGCTGTAGTTAGGAATTGTGCAAGAATGTGCACATTTCGGCTTCACTAATTTCGAAGTACTGTCCACAGACGAAAAGAATGAAAGCAAGGGACGAAGGAGGACACGGGGAATTGCAAGGGATACAATGGCTTAATACCTGAGAATATAGGAACAGTCCATGATGTCACTCACATCTGTAGTTTATTTCAGGCGTATTCAATTTTATGTTTTCCGGTAATTAAATTTGATCTTCTTATTCAGTTTAGTTACTTTATATTTTAATGTTTCGTAGTTCACTGTGAGGTAAGGGTGATGATTAAAATTTTGAAGTATGTCCGTCAGTCTCGGAACTAACACGCCCGCTCAGCGTCTAGATGAAGGAAAGTTACAATGCTCCACGATACAATGTGCTGTGAAATACCTACTGCTTTCATTCACTTCGTCTGTGGATATTAGTAGGTAGTGTATTCATGTCTGTGGCCATACTGTATTAAACGATAGAAAGAGAGTAATATCTAGGGTAGGATATTTATGATATAGCATGTATTGTCTAATAAGACTGATACATATATACACTTTTTATCTTCTTGTATCGTGTAAGCGCATGTTTCCCTTAACATAGATTTAGGCGTTCTGCCCCTACAGGGAAGAATTTGAACCATACTAATTTGGTTACACTTGTTTTCGTATAGATGTCATTTTTTAGTGGTCCGTAATCAGCGTTCCGCCTCATACTGACATCTAGGAAACCAAGGTAGTACTAGGACGGGAAAATTCGGTAAATTTTGCTTAGAGGCCTTTTCATTCAGGCTTAAGGATCTTTTACGAGCCTGAAAATCTTCAGACTCGGAACCCACGGCTTAAAGTCCCTCCCGGACGACTCGCACCTTGGATTTTTCCATCCGGGCCAGAGGCAAGGAGCATAACCACTAGTCCACCGCGGCCGATTACATTTTTAATTAAAAACTAATTGAAATAAATTACTTTGTTGAGTCATATCTATGCATATTTAGCGATTTATATAAGAGAAAACATATTACAGCAATTTATTGGTTATATTCCTCATATTTTCACTCTTTCGTGGAGTACAGAACTTTTATTGTACAATTCTTCCGGGTTTGAGTTGTTAAATTTCTCAGAATTTTACTTATTGTAAAATCTATCTTCCTCTCCTATTTAGTTTCAATTCCCAGTATGACTTTTCCCTTATGTATATACCTGAACAAGATATTTATGAATTGTCTCGTGACAAGCAGGTAGCTACTGGTAATTTTAATAAAATAAAAAGCATGCTATAATATCAAATTCCATACTTTAGCTTACTTATCATTTGCATTTTATTCTTAAATAGTTAATTGTCATAAACTGATTTGCTAATTGATTTTACAGCTGAAATTATTGCAAAATAATGATATTATTAGGTATTATTTTAAGTTACAGTGCATATTTTTTGTCGATTACAGGTCATAACTGCATATGTTTTTGTACATTTCGGTAGTTTTTAGGTCATAAAAATCCCAGTCCTAGTAATATCATTATAGTGTGCCATTAATGATAATTTTGAAAATAAGCTTTTAAATACTTACAGGATGAACGTCCACTTCTGTAAGTGGCACAAGATGGCAGTAACCGATTATAAGCAAAGGCCTTTTATGCCAGTCGAATCTTGGAGTTCATAATTAAATACCAGTACTGGCAGGAGCAATTACGATACTATTAACAGACCGAAATTTAAACACATCTTTTTTTGATCCCGCAGGAGGAGGGGACCCCATTTTATACCAACACTCATATATTGATATTACATAAACATTTGATTTTACAAGTTTTCCCAAAAATTTTAATTCCAAATCCAAATATATATATATATATATATATATATATATATATACCTATAAACTGAATGTTAGAAGTGATAAATAGGCATACAGTTGAAATAAAGTAACCCTATTGAAAATTATTATTAACTGTTGAAGTTGAAGATATTAAATCATGTCACATTTTATAACTAACTGTTATAGACATTCATTTAGATCCTTTCAACATTTATTATCTCATAATTAAAATTATACTTTCAACTTGAAGAATATACTGAATAGAGATTTTAACTAACTAGGCCTAATTTAGCTATATCTTATTCTCGTATTTTATTAGTGATTTTGCTTCGAATGAATAATTTCCACGTTTTACCTACTGGGATCTATGGTATATTGTGTAAGTTATAAATAGGGCTCGGAAGTTGAGGAAAACCCTTCTTTTATTTTATGTCTGGAGACGAAGCCCAACATATTATCGAGCATTTTTTGGTCATCGTAGGCCAGAAAATGGTGGGGTTTGTTTTTCTGTTTTGCCTTAATGGTTCAAGGCAAGGGGTCAAGGGGAAGGTAGTGGTAGCACCTTTGTTAGGGATAGACCCTACACTGGTTCTCACCAACTCAGAGGTTAATTGGAAGAGATATGTAAGACCTTTATATCTGATGAAGCTATAAACCAAGACCGTCCGTACGTGGTGAAGAACCACATCCTGAAAGAGGTGGCCCTGCTTTAACTTAACACGGCGGATCTACACATGGATGTCGATAAAAAGCCCCAACACACTTTTCCCCAAGAATGAGTATTGGTAAGGGCGTAGGAGAAGGAAAACTCCGAAAATCAACCCGGGAAGAGGACTCTCGTCGTCAGCCGAGGAGAAGGTAACCATCTAAGGGAAAGATACCCAACACAAAACCTCTGGTTCTCCAGGTTGTGGGTTGTGCGTCGGGCTGGAAACCCACCACGTAAAACAATCTTCCTCAAAAGTCTCACACGAGTAAGCCAGATGAAATTATAAGACGACGATTGGGTTACGGGAAAATGACAAAAGATTAGGTAGGAAAGATAAATTAAAAATCGGAACCTGGAACGTCAGAAGTTTAAGAAATAAGGAAGACGTACTAATCACAGAACTCAGAAATAGAAAAATGAATATAGCAGTGACCACAAAGCGCTGGTCTGAACGGATGTGAGATCGAAACAGGCAAAGACCTAATCCGTGAAGGATGATGATGGTTCTTTTTTTTTAAACTTTTTTTTATGCTTAACGGCTGTTTTGGCAACTTAACCTTCTTTTGACTACCATCATACTATTTCTGTAATGCAAGAATCCGCAGAGTCTAGTCACAATTCCAACTTATTTCAAAAACACTATCTAGTTTTACTTTCTAAAGACTTTTCACATTCCAAACAATTTTGTTCCGCGATAAATTATTGAATCGTCACAAAATACAATAGTTCAGGCCGCCTGAACCATTGTATTTCGACACCAAATTTTCTAAGAAGTTGCACTTTCTGAAAATTACCTCGAGCAGAGGACGAAGGAAGGAAGGTTATCTTCATGCAACACTTTTTACGTCCTTTTTCCAGTTTTTAGGTGTTTTATAGGATATCTTTAGGTCTGTTTAAGGTCTTTTATAGGCATTTTACAGGTCCTGAACTTTCGAGCCCTAGTTTTAATTCTTGTACATATTTATTCGTTTATTTAATTTTTAAATTGAAGTTCGAAATTATGAATACAAATTTCAAACATTTTTACACGAAAATTTTCCTTATAGGGCTACAGAAGAGTCAGCTTTCATACTATAATAAATAACACAGTTCTCTTTCCAGGTGTCTCGTTGTTACAGAACAATATAAACAAAGCACAAAAAAATACCTAGCAATGTAATTAAAAAAAATTGTATACATATAATAATACTTACAGACATTTCTGACAGCAAATTTTGTTATTTACAGCCATTAAAAAAAATTGATGATGAAAAGTTGAAGAGCGATTCACACCAGTAAGTTATTGCGTGTGCTGTTTCCTTTGAGTTCAAATCGGGCGGCGTAAGTCTTTCTTCATGCAGTATTCGTATCATTCACTTCAGTGGAGCAGTCGGTAAAATGCTCTCTAGCGACGATGCGACCCCAGGTTCGAACCTGGTCAGGAAGAATTTTTAATAACGTCGTTAATTTTTATAGTATCTATACGTCATCAGGCTTCCTTAAATAAATGTATTTGTATATATAAGAAAATAAATTAATTAAATGAAACGGATCATATGTAGAACATGAATAACGCTCCGTTTACAAAACACAAGGTATAACAAGATTGTTATTTTCACAACTAATTAAAAACGCGTCTGATTAATTTCAATAAACAGTTAAGTCTTGGAGTATTGCATTGCTTCATACAGACTGTTTCTAGCAGGTATGGTTGTGGTCTAGTGCAGGTAACGTCTGTTTCCCATGCATGAAGTCGGGTGTTCGATCCCGCTGTCAAACTTTTCTTTCTCTCTCTCTCGTCCTTGTTTCAAATTCATTTTGTTTGTTTTCTTGTATTTGTTTTAGTGTGTTTTATTTACAGGATTTATCGCACTTCTTAGCTACGCAAAATTATTTTTCCTTGCAGAAACAACGAAATAGAACGAATTTTAGTTTCTCAAATATTTATGCACTTGTGAACCAAGTAACTGACCTCTGATCATGCGCAATGATCGTTCTGGGACTTTAAAATTATCTTTGCCCCATCAATTCTTTTAAAGGCCGACAAATCCTTGCTCATTTCACAAAATATGTGTACGTACAGCACTTATAAATGCCCTTGCGTAGATGAATAATTTAAATATACATTTAATACAATTTACAAAGCCTGTATTCTTTTAAATGTCACGGGGTATGAGTTGATTGCAGAGAGATAATTGTGAGACGTAAAAACGTGAAAGTTTCGGAGGCACATGTTGAAGAATATAAAGAGCCATCTTGGGCTGCAGTACCATTGCTGCTGCTAATGATGATGAAATACGTGAAAATTGGTGAAGAATTTGTTTAAATTATAGGTTATATAACGCTGAAAACTAAAATCCTATTTATTGACCAAAAAGGCGGTTCTGTGGCGCAAGCGGTTAGACGCTCGCCTCTGACCGCTGTGGTCCCGAGATCGAGTAATGAGATGTTGATTTCGCGGTGGACGAAACACGGTTTTCTCGGGGTTTCCTCCTGTCATAATTTCATTCCACCATTTCTCTATAGTCCACTGCTGTGGTCTCGAGGTGGCGTGCTGTCTTATCCACATACGAAGCACCATGTACCTCCTCCAAACTACACGCTGTAAAGGCCCGTCGTCAGCCAGCTGCTGGCATCATATCCACATGTGCTAATTACAGATGTACAGTAGACGATTATCCAGCCAGTATATGGGTCGCACGTGGTCAGCATGTCGTGTTTCCCAAACCTGGAGCCGTTACTTATCGTAGCTACCCAAATCCCTCAGATCCTGGGTGGGCACCGGTCTCTTGCTAGTTAAAATTCCATGAGAAATTACTTACCTCATTGAGACTCAAACCAGCGCATGGCCAGTAGCTCTATGCCAAGGCATCTAGTCTTAACTACTCGGCTATGGCGTGGGACGCACCTTGGGGACTAAATGTACAAATTTTATTTTTTTTTTCTCACAGACACACACGCACACACACACACACACACACACAAACAAAAACAAGAATAAAAACCTTAACAAAATAAAAAAAAACAAAATGCGCACAAAAAACCACACGTGTACGTACATTCATAGTATACACACACACACACACACACACACACACATATATATATATATATATATATATATATATATATATATATATAAGGCTTCAGTAATAAAATTATTATTTATAGAATGAAGTAATGTAAGTTTGCAGATTTCAAGTACGAATTAATTTTTGCAAATATGAGAATATCCTGTGAGTTTTGCAACACAAAATTAGTACTTTCTCTTTAAAATTCGTAGATAATTCATTTGTCCATTATTATATAATAGCTACATTATGTTAGGTTGGCCATATTATCAGAATGGGGAGATAATAATCCTATTTAAAAAGTTACATTACTGAAATCTGGACGTAGAATAATAGGCAGACCAAGGTTGAAAGTATTAGATGAAATAGAAGATTCTAAGAAGCTTGTGTAAGAGGATGGAAAAGAAAGGCTTTGGAAAAAGCGAATGAAGCAAGATCTTATCAGCAATCAGGGCTCAAAATGGGTTGTAGTGCCGATAAAATGATGATGATTGCTTTATAAAAAGGCGAGTATTGATTTGATTTTCACACAGAAAACGAGGAGGTAAAATTAAACACTTCTACCTTTATTATTTTCAATAAAATACATAATATATTCCTGAAAAGTTGTGTAATAAAAATGTTTGTCTTGTCAGAGATAAATGAATAATTATTTTTTATAACTCCATGTCTTGTGCAAATTTCAGAACAATACTCAACATTATAATTGAATGTATCAAATTTCCATACAAAATATTTTTCTATGATTACCAAGTTTTGAGATTCGAATTTTCTGAGACAGTTTACTGCAAGAAAAGGGGACTTAAAATCTGCGTACAGCTCTTCTACGTTATGATTACCGATCGGAGTCGTAGCGCTGTTATCGTGTTTTCACTAGAAGGCACGGCTAGAGATAAATGCCAGTACAGTGCCGTCTAAGGATTAGCTAACGCATTCTCGGCAATGTCACAAGACTACATTCGGACTGCAGCGATTCATTCCTTTGACCTGTCTAGTACAAGCACCGCCTCTACTTTCGCCTTCCCTTTCCGAATTCGATAGTTACTACTTCTGCCGTCGGTAACGAAAAAGTAAAAGAGCTATACTTAGATTTCTCCCATTCTGAATACTCGGACCAACGGATCTGTGCCCCTACAGCGCTGCCATCGTTCTTAGAAAAGTACACGTCTATACTCACACTCCCCTCCCATTAAGTCAAACAGCAGCCACTGGTAATATATCGAGTAGGGATGTTGCCAAACTTCCCCCAGTGTCATGGCTCTTGAATATTGAATAATGCAAGGTTGGAGTTGAGTTGACAACACTGGAGACTAAGGGCCGCATGCAAATACATTAGTCTCTACTCAAATTACTTCCAATCACTGGTGAGCTGACTCACCGTGAGCAATTGCTGAGATCGAATTAACGGCCGACTTACCAGTCATGCATGAAAGTTGACGTTTTCGTAAAATTGGCAATGAATTACCCAGAATTCTCAGCGATAAAACCACTTCCGTTATTTTCATCTGCTATAGAGGAACGCATTTACACTTGCGTCCCGCAAATAATACCGTATACAAAGACGTCTGCGTCGCGCAATATTACGCCGATTCTCCTGTTCTTCCAGTTGAATTCTTTGGTAGACTCTACCAAATTCCTCTTCTCCGCGTATACCGAAAACATGATCGAAGTCTTCAAGGTCCGACATCTTGGATAAAGCTGCAAAGGTTTCAAACTACATCGGTTACCATCGGTTCCCTTCGGGATTTTCACAATAAGTTTCTATCTTGAGCTATGATCTTAAGGCACCTCGTCAGGTAGCTTACAATTATTATCGCATGAATAGATTTCTGAGTAAGCAAAATGTATTTGGATAAAAACTTTCTCAGCAGAGAACGCCTTTTACTGTCTAATGCGTTCAAACATTCGACCCTAAGTGCAGAGAGAGAGAGAGAGAGAGAGAGAGAGATAGGAATGCAGGGAGAAAATGATTTGCCAAGGCAGAAAAGGAAGTAGGTTTCAGCTCGCATATTTTACGGGGGTAGATCCGTTACGCATACAAACACACACACACAGCCACAGCCACATTCTCACACTCTCACACACACACACACACACACACACACACAACACACACACACACACAAAGGTTTATAGCACTGAAATAAAAAAAAATATAAATACAGGCTTCAAGATAAACTTACAATACAGTCAGAAAAATTTGTGCCTCGTTTTATTGTAAGATATAACAAATACAAATTATTTTTCATAAATATTTTTACCTGTTTCTGAATGCAGCAGGACACTTAGGTACTGATTTTATTACTTTTAGAGATCAATATTATATCATGCCTAACAAAAGAATATATATACTATTTCTTGTACTGTATTTCTATGGAGCAATATTCATTAATAAAAAAATCCATGGCGCGACAGGTCTAGTATGCTCTTGACCTACCGGCTGCTCACTTCCACATGTGTAAAAAAATCACAGAGGTGGATGATCAGATCATCCAACCAGTTTAGGGATGACATGTGGTCAACATGTTGGGTCCCACAGCCATTATAAGTTTTGTCAACCTGGAGTAACTACTTATTATAGCTACTCAAATTCCTCACAATTTAGGTGGGTATCGGTCCCATACTGGCCGAAATTCCATGAGAAAAGTCTTCCACCATGGGAACTTGAACCAGTGCAAGTCCCATAGCTCTGCATGAAGACCACTTCTTAAACTGTTCGGCTACGAAATAGTATATAATTTTCAACCATATATAACAGGGGAAGTAAGTACTGCATTACTAGTCGAGGACGCGTTTGAGCCCGAGCTTTACAGCGGACTAGCAAATAACTTCGAGACTAGTAACGTACTTACTTCCCGAATTGGGTACTGTATATAATTTTGTTCACTCCTATACTAATAATTATGTTTAATTTTTATATTTCGTGTGAATTTATATCTTGATATGAAGAGTTCAATTGTTTGATAGCGAGGGAATGATAATAAAACAACTGAAATTGTTTATTGTTGTCTGAATTACTGGCAGACATTAAATTAATAGAGCAATTCAATGCTGTTATCCATGGATACCAAGGCCTCTCTGATAAATTCAACTTACTTCCCAAAAAAACAGAATGTTAACAAGGCCGTTACTAGTATAGGAGTAAACAAACTTTATTAGCTCTATAATATATTACACTGAGCAACAAAAAATATTTTTTTTTGTCTCAGAACAAAAAATAAGTTATTCTGATAGTATTTTTTCTCCTGAATTCAAATATGATATCGGTTTTTCTTCATCACGCAAGGTTTCCGAGAGACAGGCATTTATAATTTCAAACACTTTAATATTATCTACATTCGTAACTACACAATATTCTAACATTCGGACCCACCTAGAAAGTAAGAATGACGATTTTCTGCTATATTTCGCCTGTGGAGCATCCATCTTGATGGTCCAACAATAATCGACCAGCATATTAGGATTCTATTTGCCTTGATATCTCTTTTCCATAGCTGAAATATCCTGAGTTAGCTCATTTGGTTTTATTTTACAATGGACAAATGGACAAAAAAACGTTTATTAAAAAAATAATTATTTAAATCCATTAATTGAAAATGAAATAAAAAAACTGTGGGTGATGGAGAAATTCCGAATACATCTTTGAAAACACGACAAAAAACTGCATTAAGTACAATTATTGGTACTCATGAGACAAAACTCATGTTGACCAGTGTAATTAGGCCATTACTAGAATAGGAGTGAACAAATTTTATTAGGCCTATAATACATTATTAGTTTTGTGAAATATTACGTCATGGCTGAAACAATATATAGCTTAAGTCTGTAGTCAGTGATATTTTTATAAAGAATAAAGATATGTATAATTATGTTATTTCTGGAATTTAGTACAGGAAATTCAGAATGCCAATATTGGACTTCTATTCCACTCTTCACTCCTTCCATCTCGTCTTCCTACCTCATTCTATAGAGTACTTGGTCCTAATTTATGTTCTAGGTCATGTACTTCTCATCCCCCACACTATTAGGAGGATGTTGCTTCCTTCAGTAGCCGTTCCCTAAGGCATCATTATAAATATATCTCTTTCTCTGACTGTCACTGCATGACCTTGAGCGGTAAAGTAAAACTAAATACCCTATACATTCGTCAAGACAGGTTTTAATATAATTTATCCCACTACTATCAGCGTCAAATAGCTCTTTGAAATTAGTGCGGTTGAACTATAATAGGAAGTGAACATTTTTTCCTTTAAATATTTCACATTTTTATTATGTGTATATAGTAAAATAATTAAAAATAAATAGGACAAATATTTTAATGCGGACTTTTATCAATTATGAATTGATGGAAGGAGAATGAAATACATAAATTTTGATATTTGTGTTCAAATTTGAAAACCAAAGGATCGTCAAACACGGAAACTGAAAAAAATATAGTAATGGTAAAAAAAAAACATTGGTATGCTGAATTTGGTACTATGGGCATTCTCAATAAAACTAACATTACATTACATTCATTCATTCATAACATGATAACATTATTAAAGGCACAAAAAGTTACAACGAATAAAATTATAAAAGGTTGAGTGCTGGAGTGGAATTTTAAAAAATGCAAAACATCGAGAATAGACAATAAAGATCTAGAGATAAGAAAAAATAATGGAAATGGAAGAAAATATAATTACAATAGTTAAAAAAAAAGAAGACTGACATATACTGACACTTACGGAGAAAGGACAGGGAAAGGATCTTTAAATTAAAATCTGAATGATTTGGGGACAAGATAAGACTATAATAATTTCTTGCCGGAACAATGTTAAATATTTCTATGCAGAATTAAGTACAGCAGAAGAAGATACACAATACAGACATATTTGGAGAAAACAATATAGAATGCTCATATAATATCTGCTGTAAACTGTCTATAAAAATAGTTGGCAGAAGATAAATCATTGTATTAAGGCAAATATGGATTTAAAATACATTTTTATAACCTTCTTCGGATTACAAGTTCTTGAGCGGTTTTTTTTATTCTGCAATTTAATACAATTTAACATAATTGTTAATCCTTACTTAATGATCTGTAAGCTTATCTGTCAATTGAATTAGTAAATATTAAAGTAAAAAAAGAAAATAAATTTAGGCATAAAATAAGATACTGCAGATAACACAGAAGTAGAGTGTATTCTGAGTTTTTACATGCGAGGCTTCGATTACCTGAATACCTGAGATTCAATCACAAGCACTAGGCCATTTATACTGTTCTCCAGAATGTGTCATTAAATGTCTGTACAAAGCGACACTATACCTAAACTCTTTTTTGCAAAAACTACAGGAATGAGATCTCTTTTCCGTGTGTATTAGCATGTGTCTTTTCAAAACTGGAAGTCGACGAAAAGCTTTACGACAAATTGTACAACTAAAAGGTCTCTCTCCAGTATGTGTCATTAAATGTCTGTTTAAGTCGATTTTGTACCTATAGTCTTTACCGCACATATCACAGGAAAAGGGTCTTTCTCTTGTGTGTACACGCATGTGTGTTATCATAACTTGTCTTGCACTGAAAGCTTTCCAGCAAAGTGTACACCTGTAAGGTTTTTCTCCAGTATGTATACGCATGTGCACTTTCAAACTATTAATAGAAGTAAGTTTCTTATTACAATGGGGACAAGAATAAATTTCCCTTTTTAAGTGAACTTTCATATGTAGTTTCAAATTGTGTACTTTTTTGCGACAAAATGTGCACTTATCAATTACTTTATCACTTAGAGAAACAGGATTCTTAAGTGGAGAATCTTCCAGTTTACGATGTGCTTCCGAATTGGATTCCAGATTTGAATCACAGATTTTTTCATTCTTCTGATAGTCCTCGCTTTGTTGTTTAGAAATTGTTTCACGTTTCTTTTTTAATGCTCTGTTTAGTTTCTTTATTCTTTCACTTCTTCTTCTTATCCTACGTCCAGATGTCCTCTCATCCATTATTTCTGTATGTTTAAATTATTGTTCGTATTTCGTCCTCTTAATGATGTACGTTTTCTTTATTTATTTCGTTATCTTCGTTCCTGAAAAAAGTTTAAAAAATTTAATTAAATATATATATATACATATATAAAGAAGAAATATGAAAGATAAGTTCAACAATTTTAGATTTCCCGTTTCCAAATAGACTGAAATAAACTTACAATATATGTTATATTTAAGAAATAATCTATGGTGCAATAGACCTAGAAAGCCGACCTACCAATCGGCTGCTGGCCTCACATCCACATGTGAATCACACAGGTAGACGATTTATAGCTAGTATAGGGGTGACGTAGTCACCTTGTCGAGACCTCCAGCTATTATGGCTGGTTTTCTCATCCTGGAGTCGCTATTATTTTTATTATATATTCCCAAATTCCTCTCCGATGCTGGGTTGGCAGTGATCCCATACTGGCCGAAATTTCACGAAAAAACTTCTTCCCCAATGGGAACTTGAACCAGTGCATGTCCCGTAGCTATGCACCAAGGCATGATGCCTTAAACCGCTCATCTACGGCGCGGAAGCGTTATATTTAATTTCTTGGATTTTTTAACAGAAGCACGGCATCTAGTTTTGATAGATATTTCCCAACATTCATTCGTTTGGAGTCGATATCAAGGGACATGTTTATCTCTGACATAGTCGATGGAATTTTTGGAATGAGAATAATGTCAAGAACTGGATTCCTTATGTAGATATGATATTTAATGAACCTTCGAATAATGTAGAAGCTTGGCTATATCTATAACATTATTTCCAAATTCATAAATATACTTTACTGTAGTACTGTAAAAGAATTACAAATCTGATCCACATAAACACGGCATTAGACAAAATGCTTATCCCCGCAAATGGCATACAACTCGGTGATTAAAATACAGAAACAATTTTGATTCAAAGTTATACAACTCCATCATTAAAATTAACCCACACCTCAGTAATCAGAATATTGATAAATTCAGAACTGAAATCATAAGACATATCAGACAAGCAGTGGATAAATTATTATTAATTCACTTATTGATATGTATTCTAGTAAATTAAAATATTTGTTTGTTTATATTTTTTTTTGGTCTTAACATCCGCATCCAATTTTGCTTTAAAATTGTTTTATTTTTCATTCTTGCTTTTAGTTTTCATATATATAGAAAACATAAACCAAAAACAGAAATCAACAATGTAAATTTTAGGATTTCAAATTGTATCTTGGGCTATCCCAAAGCTAGACATACTGCTCTTCGTATGTTTGAAATTTGTGTACGTACGTATGTAAGTAAACTGGGCACAAGATATCTGAAAGCCTGGATGACAGACACTTAAGCATTCCTATAGTTTTGTCCGTAGAATCTATAGAGAAGCTGTTCGATATAAGTCATCCACACAGGAGGCGGGCAAACATGTACGGCCAATGAAGCCGCGGAAGGAAGTTCAGGAAGGACAACAGATCACGTGGCATTACTCATTTCGCTCCTGAGCTTCAAGCGAGAAAGATATGTGATCGGAAAGCTTGCGAATTTCTCTACACATTCCACGGACAGACTTTATCATATTTAAACTGAATCATCCACCAATAAGGATAATACGTTTTCCCGTAAACCATTACCCTCCCCGATTTTCTTTTTCACTTTATTTCATTATCACTATACTCCAACAAGCGAGATCAGTTCTTTGTTCTGTGCTGCAGTATTGATGGGCACTCGTATCGAATAGCTTATATCAGGTAAGAGGGAAAGTTTTCAATCACTTCTGTAACATTCTCTTCACTCTGTGACAACTCCTACGACGTTGCAGAAGCTTCCAGTTAACTTGCGCTTAGTATATGCATGTATCGGTATATAGACTTATATAAGATTGTATATGTGTATGTGTAGTCTATATATATCCACGAAAATCTGCAATATAACATACATATATATGTGTGTGCTACGTAGATGGCTTTAAGACATGATACTTTCGTGAAGAGCTACTGGAACTGCACTAGAACAAATTTTTTCACGGAATTTTCGCTAGTATGGGACCAGTGCCCACCCAATACCATAAGTAATTTGAGTAGCTGCAATAAGTAGAGTCTCAAAGGTTGTTAAAACCAGGTGAAACGGTTTTGGGACTAGATATGCAGACCACATGTCACCCCTACACTAGCTATATGATCATATATCTCAATTATTAATACAGTGGTTGTGAGGCCAGCAGCAGGCTGATAAGCTTATGGCCTTTCATACCTATCGTGCCATGGAGTGGAGTTTATGTATGGATTATGTGTATATATTAGGCGTTAGCGAGGAGATACTAAATAGCCTGCATGCATACTTTATAGGGTAACACTAAGAAATTAGACTTGAAGTTAACATCAATAAAACTAAATATGTGGTCACCCACAGAAATATATTATTTAATGGAAGTATACAATTAATGACAAATATTAAGGGGGAATTTTGAAGTGAGCTAATGCAATTAATTAATTTTAATGAAATTAAAAGGAGAATAATTATAGCAAACAAAACTTACTTCTCCCTGCTATCAGCTTCTAAATCAAAAGATGTACATCATATAACACTGAGCAACAAAAAAGAAAGTTTTTTTTATTCAGAAAGAAAAATATGTGATTCTGATAGTATTTTTCTCCTGTATTCAAATATGATATAGGTTTTTCTCCATCACGCAAGGTTTCCGAGAGACAGGAATTTATAATTTCAAACACTTTAATAATTTCCTACATTCGTAACTACACAATATTCGAACATTCGGACTCGCCTACAAAGTAAGAAATGACGATTTTCTGCTATATTTGGCCTGTAGAGTATCCCTCTTGATGGTCCAATAATAATCGGCCAGTATATTAGGATTTCATTTGCCTCGATATCTCTTTTCCATAGCTGAAATCATTTGAGTTAGCTCATTTGGTTTTATTTTACAATGGACAAATGGGCGAAAAAAGCTTATTAAAAATAATTATTTAAATCCATTAATTGAAATTGAAATAAAAAAACTGTGAGTGATGGAGAAATTCCGAATACATATTTGAAAACACGATAAAAAAACTGCATTAAGTACAACTATTGGTACTCATGAGACAAAAATCATGTCGACCAGTGTAATTAAACTTAAGCTACATAAAACAATTATCAGACCAGTATTGCATTATGGTTTTGAGAGCTGGAATCTTAATATATCACAAGAAAATGTAATAAATACCTTCGGAAGAAAATCTTAAGACAGGTTTATGGTATGTGGCATATGGAGAAGTAGATTACAACAGAGAGTTATACGAGCTGTATAAGAAACCATGTACTTATATGATAGTTAACCTCAAAAGACATGAGTTGGCAGGGCATGTTCATCGCATGTAGAATAGTCGTTTCCCAAAGAAAATCCTCTATAAAAATATATCCTTAGGGGGCAAGAGAAGAGTGGGAAGACCGAAGACCGAAGAACGGGTGGATTGATGCTGTGGACGAAGATGCAAAGAAGATTCTAGGAGTGAGGAACTGGAATAGAAAGACACTAGATAGGCATATTTGGAGGGACTTAATATAGGAGGCCAAGATCCGACATCGGGCTGTAGAGCCATAGAAGAAGAATAAGGAGGAGGAGGAGGAGAAGAAGAAGAGTGCATTCAAATAGGCTCTACCTAGGAACAATAATTACAAATAGGTATGATCTGCAGAAATAAATTAAACATAGACTCAATGCTGGAAATGCATGCAATTATGCATTACAAGGATTGTAATCGCCCCTAACTTCTCTCAAAAACACGTTAAACTGAAAATATATAAAACAGTTATTCTCCATCTCATTGTTACATTTATTGGATGCGAAACACTGACACTAACTTTAAGGGAGGAGAAAAGATTAATACTAATGGGAGATTTAAATGGGAAAGTGGGTAGAAGAAACAATGATGAAGCAGTAGGAAAATATGGGGAACAAGAAGTCAACGATAATGGAAATAGAATCATAGAGATGTGCAAACAACATAAATTAAAGATAGTAAACACATTTTTCGACCATAAGGATATTCATAAATTTACTTGGGAACGACCTAGTCTCAATCAGAAATCAATAATAGACTACATAATTGTAAAGCAAAATACTTCCTTATTTATTAAGGACTCAAGGGTAAAAGAGGAGCAAATTGTGGTTCTGACCACTATCTACTCACAGCACAGATCATCCCCAAATTCCCTACAGGGAAAAAAAAAGTGCATGATGAAGCAAGGGAATCAACAATGCAACCGAAGCAGGAAGAAAAATTTAAACTGTATTATTTAATCAGGATAGTATCAAAAACTTATATAAAGAAAGACTGAGGATTAAAATTGAGAATTTGGATTACAAGGAAGACATAGAAGAAGAATATAATCAATTAAAGGAAATAATACATTCGGCAGCAAAAGAAGCATTAGGCACAATAAATAAAAAACAAAATACCCAAGATTGGTGGAATGATGATATTGAAGAATTAACCAAAAAGAAGAAAAAATGCTACTTAGAATGGTTGGCAAATAAAACAACAGAAAATTGGATAGAATACAAGAGAACAAACGCCAAAGTTAAAAGGAAAGTGATAGAAGAAAAAAACAAATTATGGAAAAGCAAATGCCAAGAAATAGAAAGTTATATAGGAGGATCACAATCATCAGAAGTATGGAGATTTCTAAAAACACTGAAAACCAACCAAGGACCCAGCAAGATAAATTTGTTAGCAAAATCAGACGCAGAAAAACATTACAAAGCTTTACTGTCAGAAACTAGAAATGAGTTTATGGAAACAACAGAAAATCCATCCATAGAAATGAACACCCTGGAATTTGATACAATAGATATAGAATTAGAAATTCAAACCCTAAAGAATAAAAAGGCACCAGGGCCGGGAAACATACCAAATGAGTTAATTAATATGGCCCAAAAATTTAATAGGTAGATTGAGGGACTTGTATAATAAGTGCATTGCAATACAGAAGATTCCTGATGAATGGAAAATAAGCTACATAGTACCAATATACAAGAAGGGCGATAGAAGAGACGCAAAAAAACTACAGAGGAATAAGTATAAATAACACATTATATAGAATATTTACGAAGTTATTAAAAAACAAAGTTACAAAAAGATGTTAAAGACAAATTAGGAGAAGATCAAAATGGATTCAGACCAGGAAGGTCATGTGTTGACAATATATTTGCAATACAACAGTTAATTGAAAAACGGACTGCAGTTGGAGAAGAAACCCATTTGACAATGATAGATTTAGAGAAAGCTTATGACTCAATTCCGAGGAACAAATTATGGGAAGTATTGGAGAAATACAATATTGACAGAAACCTAATAGAAATTTTAAAACAAACCTATAAAGATAACTCCGCTTATGTTAAAATGGGAAATATAATGTCTAATCCTATAAACACCTCAAAGGGATTGAAACAAGGGTGCAGTCTATCACCAATTTTATTTAATATTTATGTAGAATTTATATTAACGAAATGGAAACAAAGCTGCAAAGGTATGGGGATCCCAATAGGCAATAGATTTTTGCTGACATTACAATTTGCCGATGATCAACTGGTTTTAGCGCAAGGCAATTTTGATATGGAATTCATGATAAAAAGGTTGAAAAGCACATATGAATCATGGGGTCTCACAGTAAATTTACAAAAAACAGAATATCTGGCAATAAATAGCAATGAAAGAGAAAACTTAGTATTGGAAGATGGAATCCAAATAAAGCAAGTGAAACAAACTAAATATTTGGGAATCATTATGGATAACATCGAAGGTATAGGCAAAGAGAACATAAAACATAGAATTGAATTGAGTAGCAAAATAATATCATCATTAAATTCCATATGGTGGGATAAACATATTTGGAAAGACACAAAAAAATATATTGGTAAAACATTGGTGGAATCTGTTGCAATGTACGGAAGTGAGGTATGGACAATCAATTAGTACTACAAGAATAGACTAATAGCTCTAGAAATGGATTATTTACGAAGAAGTGCCAGAAAGTCTAAAGTCTAAATTAGAACGTGTCACAAATAAGGAAATTAGAAACAAAATGGAAGCAGAAGAAAGCATAATTGAAAGAATTGAGGAAAAGGAATTAAAGTGGTTAGGACATGTTTTAAGAATGGAAGATGAGCGATGGCCGAAGCAACTATATGAATGGCATCCTAACAGAAAGAAGAAAAGAGGAAGACCAAGGTTAACATGGAAGGAAAACATGAAGACAGTAATGCAAGCTAGAGGGCTAAGCATCGAAGATGCCCAAGACCGTAGGCTTTGGAGGTTTGGCACGGGAAGACGGCAGCAGCTGTAAAAACCCGAAGATAGATAGAGATAGAAAAGATTACGAGTATTTGAGAAAAAAGTCCATAGGAAAATTGTTGGACCAAAGAGAGATGGACAACAAATGGAGAAGACTACGTAAGAGTGAGCTACATGATATTTATGGGAAACTAACTAACTGTCACTATCCAACCCGTAGGTTCATGGCCGCGCGGACATAAGCTCTCCATAATCCCTATCCTGAGCCAATGTTTTCCATTCACCCCCTGTATAATCTACCAACTAGGCGTTTTCTCTCTGGTTTTCCTACAAGAAGCCTCCATGCACGTCTTTCATTCCCCATTCGTGCCACATGTCCTGCCCTTCGCACTCTACGAGACTTAACTGTTATCATATCTGGCTTCATATAAAGACCATGTAATTCAATGTTATGCAGTCTTCTCCATTCACCTGTCTGTTCATCTCTCTTTGGTCAAAAAAATTTCCTAAGAACTTTATTCTCAAATACTCGTAATCTCCTTTCCTCCCTTAAAGTAAGAGTTCATGTTTCACATCCATATATTATAACTGGTAGAATAATAGTTTTATATACCGGGTGCGGCAGCATAACTTCCTTTTTTAAAATGTGCGCCATTTAGTCGGTTGATGTCGTAGCGGAGCGCTAGTGGTCTCGTTCGAGAGGGGGGACTATAAAGTTTTGTCCTGACACAGTTCAGTCGCCATCATGCGTTGGAACAGTGAGGAGCGTGCGTTTGCCATTGAGGCCTACTTTTCGAGCGGATGTTCTGTGATCGCAACCCGGCGCGCCTTTCGGAATCGCTTTAAATTAGCCCCGTTGGCCCCTGTCCCGGACCGGAAATCAATTGTTACGTGGGTCACTACGTTCAGACAAAACTGCAAGTGCGACAGACGAAGAACTGGAGTCCCTCGGCCGATTAGATCACCTGAGAACATTGAGGTAGTGAGAGCTTCAATGTTGCGATCACCACGGCGTTCTGCGCGCAAACATGCGTCTGCCCTTGGACTTTCCGATCGTTCTGTAAGGAGAATACTTCATGATGATCTTCATTTCCATCCATACAAGATGGCAATTGTGCAGGAACTTTCTGAACGTGACTTCAATTCTCGGAGGAACGCGTGTGAGGTTCTTCTGGAAGTCATTCCTGAGGACGCTATTGTTTTTTTTTAGTGATGAAGCCCATTTTCATTTGTGTGGGATCCGTCAACAAACAAAACATGCGCTACTGGGCTGACACCAATCCTCGACATTGCATCAAAGGCCTTTGCATTCACCTAAAGTCACAGTGTGGTGTGCAATTTCCTCAAGTGGAATTATTGGTCCCTGGTTCTTTGAGGAAAATGAAGTCACAGTGACAGTGAATTCGGACCGGTGTGTAAACATGTTACAGGATTTTTTTTTTCCCACGGCTAGATGAGTTGGACTTAGGGGACACTTGGTTCCAACAAGACGGTGCAACGGCACACACTTCAAGAGCATCGATGACTGTTTTGAGGGAACACTTCCCAGAGCGCCTTATCTCAATTAGGGGCGATTTGAAGTGGCCGGCCCGCTCTCCCGATTTGACCCCTTGTGATTTTTTTCTATGGGGTTATTTGAAATCCCGTGTTTATGTGAACCGTCCAAGGACCCTACAAGATTTGAAGACCAACATCCAGGAAGAAATTGCCAACATAACGCCTGCTATGCTGGCAGGAGTCATGACAAACGCCAGAAATCGGTTTACTCAGTGTATGGAGAATGGGGGACGTCACCTACCTGATTTGATCTTCAAAACTGAGTAAAACAAAATTTTATGTATGTGCCTATATTATAAAAAACGAATAAAAATTTTCTGATTCATACAATGCATTTTATTAAGTTTTAAAAAAAGGAAGTTATGCTGCCGCACCCTGTATATTCAGTTAAACGTTTTTTAAAAGGAGTAGGGACGTCATGAGTCTCTGTAATGCATAATAGCACGTATTTCCACAATTGAGCCTATGTTTAATTTCATTGTGCATCTCATTCCTGTTTGTGATTATTGTTCCTATGTAATTGAATTCAGCCACTTCATCAAAATTTCCCTCATTTGACATTTACCTGTCCATTTTCATTATATAATGTATTTCTGTGTGTGTCTTTATGGGTAACCAGATATAATAAGAACAGTTCAGTCCCATATACTGCGAATGGCAGGACATGTGGCACGAATGGGGAAACGAAAGAAGGGCATGAAAACTCCTTGTAGGGAAACCAGAGGGAAAGCGCTCAAAAGTAGCCAAGAATGAGGTGGGAGAATAACTTTAACCTTGATTTGGAGGAGTAGATTATACAGGGAATGATTGGAAAACATTAGCTCAGGATAGGGATGTATGGAAAACGTATGTCCGCGCGATCACGAAACTACGGGTTCGATAGTGCCAGTGAGTATATTATTATATGTAGGCCTACTACCCACCCAAGTATTATCTGCACGCGGAAAATATCCCAGGAAAGTGTGTTGTCTTTTTGTTCCTTATTTATTCTTTCTCGTCCTTCTTTAATATGTTGCCACTTCCTGTGCTGTGTGTTGTGTCATTTGACAGTAAGGTGAGAGCTGGCAAAAACTATGGTTTTTAAATGGACCGACCCATTTAAAAGTCGTTGACCAAATTAATAGTCTGGCAGCGCTGCTGCTACTGGAGTTACGTATAGGGTTGGGCTGTCCATTATTTGCCTTTGTCATTACTTGAGATTTATTGTGAGGCTGGAAATAGAGAGGGGACAAATACTGCGATTTTAACTGATCCGATAACTTCAAAGGCGCTTGAACAAATCACCAATTTGACAATCATGTTGTGATCTTTCACACGTATTCGGGGATTCTCCGCCCTTTGGTGTTTTGGGGTGTATAGTCGGTCGTGTAATTTTTAATGTGCCAGTTTCTCAATATTAGATATTCTTCTTTTATTTATTTTATAATTATTTTTAATAACACTACATTTATATTTTATTTTATGTAACAAGGTTGTCAAATGTTAATATTCATAGTGAAGGTAGATATTTATACATAGGGTTATTCAAAATGTTGACATTTTTCTTCTCTTAACATGATTACATTTTACTGTCTTACGCGCTACTTTTACAATCCGACGTTGAGAGCTTTAATGGCGATAATGATAAATACAGACCGGATGTTAGGGAAAATACCTATAGATATTGTAAAAGTGACTTCATATAAGTTCATACCAACGATCCTAGAGTTGTTTTCCATTAAGTTAATTTTACCTACAATGCCTATAAATGTTTATTTACAATTTTTTCTCGAAATTAACTTAGTATTTCAATGAAATTAATTGAAATGGGCAAACTTCATGACACATATCATTGCAGAGAAACCTTTAAGTGACTGATATAATTATTTTTATGTTGGTAACACTGAATTCAGTCTGTAGTCTTCGTTCACAGGCGGGTGTATCAAAGACAAGTGGTGCGACAAATGTATGTGGATTTTTTTAACCTTTAGAACAGTTGTTTTACTATGCCATAAGAACGGACAACAGTGACAGTAAGACAAACTGACCAATTTCGTGAAAGAATTTGGTGCGGTAATGTTCTTAAGTGACGGTTCAATATTGTTTTGCAAAGTGTGTAAAATTTTAGTGAATTGCGCGAAGAAGTGCCATGTTTCGCAGCACCTACACATTGCAAAACATACGCATGCCCTTTGTAAAAAAAAAAGGCAAAACAAGTTCCAAAACCATCTCTGATATTTTCGTATGCTATTGATAGCATATGTTTAGCTATATTATTTACGTAAGGCTGTAAAAATTCATGTTGTAGTCTATTTTTTAAGAGCCTATTTTGAATTTTATAGTGCCTATATTAATGATTTTAGTGCCTTTTTGCCTGCCTATTTTGAATTTTTTAAGTGCCTAACATCCGGACTCTAGTGATAAATAAGTATCCCAACATTCAGTTACTATATTATGGTATATAGGAAATAATAATAATTTTATACAGATTTCCCATGTTTACACATCTTTCTGTAACTGAAGTTTCATTTTTCCCCATTCGCAATAATATATATATATATATATATATATATATATATTATATATATATATGTGATCAGGAATGAGGTGCTGAAGGAAATTAAACATAGACTCAACTCAAAAGAATGCTATTACACATCACAGGAACCCTTGGGATACCAACTTCTCTCAAAACTGTTGAACTACAAAATGCATAAATCAGAGATTTTTTTTTCACTTATATTAAGTTATGACAAGACTCTGGATTTTATGTAATATTAATCTCCAAAATATTTACATAAATATTTAGTAAAAAAGAGTCAAAATATGTAATATTACATTTTTATTATAAAGAATGAAAATTTATGTTTTTATAAAATACTGTGTTATACCTTTGTCCAAGCTTTGTTCTGTTATGATGACTTTTTTCAGTGCCTATTATTACTTATGGATCCGAAACATGGACAGTGACAACACAACTGTCTGCCAGAATACAAGCTGCTGAAATGAGATTCCTCAGACCAATAGCAGGATATCAAAGAACAGACAAAAGGCATTACACAGAAATAAGACAACTAAAAGTAGAGGAATTAAACACAGCAATAGAGAAATACAGAACAAACTGGAAAGAACACTTGGCAAGGATGAATGAGAATAGAATACCAAAAGCAGCATACAGCTATTCACCACGAGGAAGAAGTAGTTTGGGAAGACCAAAGAAAATATGGAAAGAGCAACAATTTGGAGCCGGAACGGCTAGTAAATAAGCCTAAACCGTGACGAAGAAGACTTTTTACACGCTTTATATTAGCTTGACCTGTATCTATCTATGTAACGGAATCTTTCAACGCGATTTTCACCCACTTAAAATCATTGGATCGACTTGAAACTTTGTATACTTGTAGAGGACCCGTGACAATACAATAATTTCATATCTATTTTTTAAAATCCTGGCCATAATCATCAGAAAATCAAAAAAAGTGTTTTTGTATCAATGTAACGGAATCTTTCAACGCGATTTTCACCCACTTAGAAACATTGGATAGACTTGAAACTTTGTATACGTGTAAAGGACCCGTGACAATACAATAAATTCATATTTATTTTTTAAAATCCTGGCCAGAATCATCAGAAAATAAAAAAAAGTGTCTATATATATATATATATATATGTAACGGAATTTTTGAACACGATTTTCACCCACTTAGAAACATTGGATCGACTTGAAACTTTGTGTACTTGTAAAGGACCCGTGACAATACAACAATTTCATATTTTGTTTCTAAAATCCTGGCCAGAATCATCAGAAAATCAAAAAAATGAAAACTGGTATATAGGTTGCGGACTTGTCGACTTTTTAGTCAATCGTTGTAACAGCTCAGATGGTAGAGCGGTCAACTCTAATAGTATATAATTTCAGTAATCCATGTCGCTGGTTCAAATCCGGCTGGGAAGTTTTTTTAGAAGAGTATTACTTTTAGCTCATACTACAATAGTAGCCTATCGAATTTAAATATATTTACATTTTTATCTTATTCTGTAAAATATTAAAACTAAAAAGTAAAAAATAAATAATAGTTTTAAAAAACTAAAAAAACACGCTTTATTAGAAAACCGAACTAAAAAATTGAAAAATAATTTTAATTTCCAACACGCTTGGGATAAATAATTTTACCATCAAAAGCGTGGGGTGCTTTTTATGATTTTTACATTTTCTTCTTAGAGACTTTACTTTTACCAATATCTGTTTATTGTCAAACATATTAATTGGTAAACAGCACCCCACGCTTTTGATGGTAAAATTATTTATCCCAAGCGTGTTGGAAATTAAAATTATTTTTCAATTTTTTAGTTCGGTTTTCTAATAAAGCGTGTTTTTTTAGTTTTTTAAAACTATTATTTATTTCACTTAAAATTCACTAATTTTATAAGAATGTTGAGGTTAGTATATTTATACAACCAATGATAAAGTAACGAACAATCCAGAAATACATTCGTGTAAAAAGGTATAATGAATGTATTTTAAACATAGGTCCTGATCTTAAATTAAGATACAAATAGGCTCTAATATTACTAAAAAAGACATATTAGAACAGAGCGGAATATATAACCTTATACTATCCAACAACATTAACGTTTTAGCCGGTGAGGGGAAGCAAAGGCGTTAGTGTTGAAGAGGGGAAAAATGTCTCCTTCCACCGTTGGTACAGGTAAATGACTTGGCAAGTGGTTAAATCATTGATTAAACCGGCAAAATATACTGGTAGGCCTATTTGAAATAGGAGATGAAGTAAATGAAAGATTGTCGGAGTTTGTAAGTTTATTATTTCTGTATAATGTGACGTACAAAGAGATTAAATCAGTACTGATTTCCAGTCTCTGAAACAAATGTAGGAAAACATTACTGGAGAATTAGGTATTCATTTATTGTATTAGTTTCAAGTTAAAATGGAGAGATTATTTTTATAATAATGATAATAATGATAATAATAATAATAATAATAATTATTATTATTATTATTATTATTATTATTATTATTATTATTATTAATCAACCAACTCACTGGCACTATGGAACCCGTAGGTTCATGCCAAGCAGACATAAGCTCTCTACACATCCCTACCCTGACCTAATGTTTTCCAATCATCCCCTGTATAATCTACTTCCCTCAAATCACGATTAATGTTATTCTCCCACCTCATTCTTAGTCTACCAACTGGGTGTTTTCGCTCTGGTTTTCCTACAAAGCTTCCATGCACCTCTTTCATTCCACATTCCAGCCATATGCCCTGCCCTTCGCAGTCAACGAGACTAAACTGTTCTTATTATATCTGGCTTCCTTTAAAGACCATGTAATTCAGTGTTATTCAGTCTTCTCCATTCACCTGTCTGTTCATCTCTCGTTGGTCCTAAAATTTTCCTAAGAACGTTATTCTCAAATACTCGTAATCTTCTTTCTTCGCATTCGTATAACAGGCAGAACAAAAGCTTTATATATTTTCAGTTTAACGTGTTTTAAAAGAAGTGTGACGACAAAAGTCCCTGAAATGCATAATAGTACGCATTTCCAGAACTGAGCCTATGTTTAATTTCTTTGTGCACCTCATTCCTATTCGTGATTATTATTATTATATTATAATAATTATTATTATTATCATCATCATCATCATCCACCGCTGTGGTATCGAGGTAGCGTGCTGCCTTGTTACGCAGCAGGCAGGCCCCGGTTCGATCCCCAGTCGGGACAAATTTCCTAGGTGATGGTTTTTTTCCGGGTTTTTTCGTCACCTATAAGACAAAAATCACGAAACTTTGAGGGCCATACGATCCCCGAATATCATCTACCCATCATTATCATCATTATCCTCTGCCCTCGGGCAGAATTACTATGGATTATTATTATTATTATTATTATTATTATTATTATTATTATTATTATTATTATTATTATTATTATGGACGGGAATTTTCAAATCGTCCTTTATTTTCTCCTCTTCGCAAAATTAGATAACTCTCTTAATAATTTCATGACATTCATTGTGGATATTGGGTTCACACTTGACATTGTAACTAACAACTGACTATACGCGACTAACGGAAAGTAAACACTGTCACTGCAGCCTAAGACAAGGGTCTACTACCTCCAACCCCTACTCACTCTTACCACATTCTTTTCGTTCCCAGTTTTTTCTGCATTGGAAGTTAATGTGGCGGAGTAACAGTTATTTCCATATAAATTTACTGAATGAAAGTTTGCATTTTTTATTGTGGAATATTCCATATCATTTTTTTCCTAGAAAACTAAAAAGGGGTTGCATTGTATTTCAATGTCAGGTAGTCTTTTTCAGCAGGATTGACTAGAAAAAATGTAGTGATATGACTATGACGTGTCTATTATATGAGTCTCCAAACAGACTTGAGAACAAATCACACAGAAATTTTGGGAACTTACATTTGAAGACCATTTTATGTAAAAAAATATGTACGATATCAAACATGAGTATAAGGTCAAGATTTATGTGAATTGTCAACATTTTCGGGTATTACGAAAGAACATATCAAGGATAAATATGTAATTACATATGAATCCGGACTCTGGTTATGGCATAAGCCTGTTATACGCATGGGAAACGAAGGGTTTTACTTTAAGGTTAAAAATTTACCGGAACGAGCATTTGAGAATATTTTTTAGGAAAGTTTTTGGACGAAATAAACTAGAACAGACAGGTGAATGGAGAAATTTGAATACGTGATATATTGCCTTCTCCAAGCGCTAAAGGCTTAGAAGGCCCTTGGCCTATCAGTCGGCTGCTGGCCTCACATCCACATGTGTTAATCACAGAGTAGACAATCATCTAGCCAGTGTAAGGGAGCCATGTGGTCAGCGTGTCGGTTCCCCAGTCGTTATAGCTGGTTTTCTCAACCTGGAGTCGCTACTTATTGTAGCTACCCAAATGGAGGGTGGGCACGGTCCCATACTGGCCAAAATTTCATGAGAAAATGTCTTCCCCCAAGGAGATCCGAACCAGCGCATGTCCCGTAGCTCTGCGCCAAGGCTTCTTGCCTTAACCACTCGGCTACGGTGCGAGACACCTTTATGAGAAACCGTATGTAATAACTAATAAGAATTAGCTAAGGTCAGATGCTACAATTTTACAAAAGCCGAATGAAAGAGGAGCGTGTAAACGTCTAGAGAACGCGCCCAATAAGTAGGCCTAGCTAGGCGAAGAATTATATTAACCAATATTTGAGGGAGATGGATTCCAATTGGAGAAGACTACTGATTTTTGTGGGATACCTGATTAAATAAGAAAAGTCAAGTCTCTTAGAATGCGATGTGGAAGAACATGTGGCACGGATGGGGAGGACATGCGGTACGAATTGCGAATGAAAGAAGGGCATGGAAGTTCCTAGGAAAACCAGATGGAAAGCTCCCAATAGGCAGGCCAAGAATGAGGTGGGAGAATAACATGAAACATGGTTTGAGGGTTTATAAAGGGAATGACTGGAAAACGTTAGTGAAGAATACGACTTATGTAATATGCACACGACGTCCACCGCTGTGGTCTCGAGGAAGAGCGCTGCCTTGTCACGCATTGGGTCCGGGTTCGGCCTTCGGTCGGGACAGTTTTTCTGGGTGAGGTTTTTATCGGGGTTTTTCCTCACCTGTAAGACAAATGTCAGGAAAACTTTAAGGCCCAAACGGTCCCCGAATTCATATGGCCATCGCAATCATCATTCAATCATCATAATTAAGCTTAGGATTTGGGGCTCTCCTGGCGCACCCACTATCATCATCATCACCCATCATATCAGCGGGGCAACGTAAACCCGCATTCCAAGCACCCCGACCTCAGAAGTGAACACCAGAAATGTCTAAAAGGACAACCTGGTGCATTTAAAAAAATATGCACACGGCTATGAACCTCTTCCATTACACTTCTACAGTGATCTACTTCTTCCCCTAAATAATTTCCATAGACCGCACTAGCGCTGAAACGCTTTTCCACTCCTGCAGAGTTAACTTGAATAATATATGTAAGCCTATGTCTTTTAGGGAAAGCGCCCAGGACGTAGGCCAAGAATGAGGTGAGAGAATTGCATTAACATGATTTTAGGAAAGTAGGCTACATTATACATTGGATGATTAAAAAACAGCTCAGCATAGGAATGTATGGAGAGCTCATGTCCATGTGGCCATTAACCTACAGTTTCGATAGTGCCAGTGAGTTAGTATGTATGTGTACGTAAGAATGTAACTATGTTCGTGTGTGTGTGCATGTACAGGGCAAGTCAAAATGTTGTGCAGGTTTTCAGAAATTTATTATGTGAAATGTAATGAACATATAATATTGTGAGACATATTGTATGAAAGGTAAACTCTCAAAGTTTTTTTTAAATATTCACAGATGTTCTATGTGAGCGCCTTTTGTTACACGACAGATGTCAAGCCGATATTCAATCTCCTGCCAAACTTTCTGTAGCAGTCCGCGGTCGATATCAGCAATGGCTGCTGTGATGCGGGCACGCAGTTCATGCAGTGTTGTTGGAAGTGGTGGTACGTAAACATGATCCTTTACAAGACCCCACATGAAGAAATCACACGGGGTTAGATCTGGTGAACGAGGTGGCCAATGAATGAGTTGTTGATCACCCTGAGATGCACGGCCTATCCAGCGTTGTGGTAAAGCCGTATTCAAATGGTCTCGAACACTGCCATGGTAATGTGGAGGGGCACCATCCAACTGCAGAATGAAATCTGGACTATCCGCTTCAAGCTGCGGAAGGAGCCATTGTTGTAGCATATCAAGGAAAACATGTCCGTTCACAGTACGTTCATGAAAGAAAAAGGGCCCATAAACCTTTGCATGGGAAATGGCACAAAAGACATTCACTTTCGGAGAATCGCGTTGATGTTCCAGAGTTGCATGGGGGTTACCAGTTCCCAAATCCTTACATTGTGTCTATTCACTTTTCCTGAAAGGTGGAAAGTCGCTTCATCACTGTAAACTACCCTCTCATGGAACTCATTCTCTTCCATTAATGCGAGAAAATCAACACAGAAGGACGCTCGCAAAGCATAATCGGCGGGTTTTAAGGCTTGAACCAGTTGCAAGTGGTAGGGTTTCATCTGTAAACGTTTCCGGAGAATCCGCCATAACAGTTTTTTTGTGGTAGTTGAAGTTCTGTCGCTCCCCGGTAGGTGGATTTCTGTGGACTCCGCACGAAGCATGTGCGAACGCGTTCGACTGTCTCTTCACTCGTCGACGGACGGCCAGTCGATTTTCGTTTACAGATACAGCCTGAATCCCTAAATTGTGTGTACCACTTACGAATGGATCTCCCATCCGGCGGGTCTTTATCGTATCTGGTACGGAAATGTCGTTGAACACTAGTCACAGAGTTGTTTACATGGTAATCAAGCACACAGAAAGACTTCTGATCCCCAGTCAACGCCATTTTCCTTTACTGCTCTGCTGTTGACATCTTGCATGTGAAACGCGGAACTTTAGAGTGGACAACTAAACTTTGAGAGTTTACCTTTCATACAATATGTCTCACGATATTATATGTTCATTACATTTCACATAATAAATTTCTGAAAACCTGCACAACATTTTGACTTGCCCTGTATTTGTACACTATGGTTAAAAATAAATAAAAATAAAATGTAGGAGCTATAGTCACACATAGAAATACATTATATAATAGAAATGGATAGTTAATGACAAATAAGGGGAATTTTGAAGAAATGGCTGAATTCAAATACCTCGGAACAATAATTACAAAGTGGAATGAATTGTACGAAGGAATTAAATATAGACCCAATTCTGGAGATTTATGTTATAGACCTAATGCATTGCAGAGCCTCATGTCGTTCCAACTTAAAAAAAAATTAAACTGAAAATATATAAAACAGTTACACTTCCAATCATATTATATGGATGAAAACATGGAGGTAGGAAAAGATTACTAGTATTTCAGAAATATTTTTGGTTCAAAGACAGATGAACAGACAGGCAATTGGAGAAGACTATAGTCCCTCTGGTTTAACTTTACGAGACATTTGTAGAATTAGACAACTGTACTCGCCTCTCTCACTCGCACCAGTGTTGTAGGTTTTTCTTCACCAGATGTTAATACGGACAGGGAGGAGAGGAAAACTGACAATAGGGTGGGTTCTTTCTTTTGTATCGGCCTAAAGCGGTCAACGATCTACCCTTGTATCTCCATCTCTCTCTCTGCCAAGTTAAACCAGCTATACAATAAATAATAGGGAGGTACATGAACTTTATGGGAAAACATATAATAAGAAAAGTCAAGTCTCGTAGAATACGATGGGGAGGACATGTGGCACGAAAGGGGAATGAAAGAAGGGCATGGGACTTCCTTCTAGGAAAACCAGATGGAAAGCTCCCAATAGGCAGGCTAAGAATGAGGTGGGAGAATAATACCAGCCATGATTTGAGGGAAGTAGTTTATACAGTGAATGATCGGCAAACAGTTAAGGATAGGGATACATGGAGAGGTTATGATCACGCACTAAAAATTATATTAAAAAATGTATTCAATTATATTGGATAACTATCCGGGTACTACTGACCATTGATATACATTAAACGATTAATACTGTTTTAATATAAGTTTCTGGTCAAGCATCCATCCATAGTAATTCTGCCCGAAGGCAGATCTTTCACTGCAATCATAGCATTTTCATGCTATGCTTGCAGCTTTACTAGGGAATTGTAGGTGTGGTAGCTTCCCGTTACTTTCCACACCGATGAAGGATGATAATGATAAGGATGATGATGATGATTTTCATTGGTATTTCCGCGCTTATTATTTATAAAAGTAGCGTATAAAATGTATCTTGTGTCCAAAATAGGGCTACTACGTTTTATTAATGTCCGGGTATAGTCATCATCCGCCTTTCAAGTATTAGGCCCAGTGGCCCGTTACAGTCTCCCGCCATCTCCGAAAAGGTCGACCCACAGATCTTCTGCCTCGAGGAATGTAGTGAAGAATTTGTTTTGGTATTCTGTGACGATCCATACGCTGAATATGGGTTAGCCAATTGTTTCTATATTGTTGGAGGTATTCAGATATAGGTACGATGTTTAACTCTCTGGCTATTGTTGAATTTCTTTGGTGGTCTAGAAGGCTATAACCTGCAGTTCGTCGTAGAAATTTCAACTCCGTTGCTGTAATATGACGGTCATCCTGAGTTCTGATGGTCCAAGCTTCACTGCCATAACAGATTATGGGTCTAGCGAGAACTTAATGTAGATTTTCATTCTTGTGTGTCTCCGGGTATAGTGTAAACGATAATATGCCAATCTCTTACATTCCTCTGATTTTTCAAATTGCATTACCCCATCACTAAACCTTAAATAACAAACTAACTAACTAACTAACTGGCACTATCGAACCCGTAGGTTCATGTCCGCGCGGACATAAGCTCTCCATATATCCCTATCCTAAGCCAATGTTTTCCAATCATCCCCTGTATAATCTACTTCCCTCAAATCATAGTTAATGTTATTCTCCCACCTCATTCTTGGTCAACCAACTGGGCGTTTTTCCTCTGGTTTTCCTACAAGAAGCTTCCATGCCCTAAACCTTAAGCTTTAATAATAATAATAATAATAATAATAATAATAATAATAATAATAATAGTAATAATAATAATGATAAACACACACACACACACACACTATTGAGTAACACTAAGAAACTGGGACTGGAAGTGAACATAAAGCAAAAATATATGGTCACACACAACAATAATGGAAATGGACAATTAATAAATTATGAGGTAACTTTTGAACAAGTGGCTGAATTCAAATACCTACGTACTAAAGTTAAAGGACCTTGGCCTACCAGCCGCTGCTGGCCTCATATCAACGTGTGTTATTCACAGAAGTATACGATCATTAAGCCTTTGTAGGGGTGACGTATGGTCAGCATTTCGGGTCCCCCAGCCATTATAACCGGTTTTATAAATCTGAAGCCGCTACATAATGTAGCTACCCAAATGCCTCACGATACTGGGTGGGTACCGGTCTCATACTGGCCGAAATTCCATGAGAAAATATCTTTCCCCATGGGGACTCGAACTAGCGTATGTCCTGTAAGCTCTGCGCCAAGGCATCTTGCCTTAACCACTCGGTACGGGGTGGGACGAATTCAAATATTTATAGAAGGTTTGGTTCAGTTTAAAAATCCCACTGGGACTCGAACCCTCCATATTCCGGCTTGTAGCGTAGTACTTAACCACTACGCTACGGCGTGCCCCGGAATTAGTATTTAAATATGTAAATTTAATAATACGTATAGTTAAAAACCACTATTTTATGGATAATTTAAGCTCGCAGAAATGTATATTCATTCACTTTACGAGTTTATGATACCTGAGACCATACAATTGTTATGCCCTACAATTTAAGAAAAATGTTTTCGTTTTTTGCGATTTACATAGTTTCTATTACGCCGTAGCGTAGATAGTTAAGGCAATACGCTACAAACCGGAGGGTTCGAGTCCCGGTGGGGTCAGGATTTTTAAACTGATCCAAACCTTCTGGTGGCACCATGACCCTGGGTTCGACTCAGCCTCTAACGGAAATGAGTATCGGTGCTTATTCTGGGGGTAAAGACGGCCGTCACTCAGGGCTGAAATCAAGTGCCGCTTATATAGTAAACGTGGGAACTGGGGTTTCGAGATCGAGTCTCGGTCACCTTTTACTACCCTAAGAGTCTCCTGCGACCTGTAGTGGGATCACTTTACTTTACCTATTTTGTAATTTTTACAGTAAACTGACACCAATTATTTTTTTTTTGTATTCTCAACTCGTGTCCAACTCAGGGTCGGGTTGATGGTTGAGATGAGATGAAGCCCTTATATAGAGGTCTGTGAATGACAAGGGTGTCGGCCGACCACGCGTGACGCACCATGACTGGGGCAGATGAACGAAAAGAAACGAAATGGAAGAGATGATTATGGACAAATGGTGGAATGAAATTATGGCGTGGGGAAACGGGAGAAAACCTCGAGAAAATCTGCTCAAGCTCGGTTTCGTCCCGTCGAATCCCATATGGAGTGATCGAGACTCGATCTCGGGACCCCCAGAGGTGAGAGGCGAGTGTCTATTGTATATCTGGCTTAACTTGCAAAGAGAGAGATAGAGATTTGGCCCAGTTACAAAAGATAGAACCCACCCTGTTGTCAGTTTTCGTCTTTCCCCTATTAACATCTGGTGAAGACAACCCGGCAACACTGGTGCGAGTAAGACAGGTGAGCACAGCTGTCTCTTTCTACAAATTGTCTTGCAAAGTTAAGCCAGACGAACTATAACCGCTTGCGTCATGGAGCCGCCACATCAATTTAATAAACGCAGATAAACGTTTACTAACTTAGTACAAATACAAACTCCATGATCACCTAGAAGGCATTTGGCATTCCATCCAACTGCTTGCCTCACATCCATGTGTTAATAGTAGAGGTAGACGATCTCCAGCCAGTGTAGGGGTGACATGTGGTCAGCATATCATATTCCCCAGCCGTTATAGCAGGTTTTCTCAATCTGAAGCCGCTACTTATTGCAGCTACCCTAATTTCCCATGAAGCTGAGTGGGCACCGGCCCATTACTGGCCGGAATCCCATGAGAAAATTCCTTCTTCCATGGAGACCCGAACCAACGCACGTAGCTCTGCGCCAAGGCTACTTGCCTTAACCACTCGACTAAAGCGCGAAATTAAACGTTTGCAAGTACTAACCAACCAACCAACTAACTCACTGGCACTATCGAACCTGTGGATTCATGGCCGCCCGGGCAAAAGCTCTCCATACATCCCTATCCTGAGGTAATATGTTACAATCATTCCCTGTATAATGTACTTCCTTCAAACCGTGGTTAATGTTATTCTCCTACCTCATTCTTGGTCTACCAACTGGGCGTTTTCCTACAAGAAGCATTATTATTATTATTATTATTATTATTATTATTATTATAACTAACTCACTGGCTCTGCCAAACCCACAGGTTCACGGCCGCGCGGACATAAACTCTCCATTCATCCCTATTCTGAGCTAATGTTATCCAATAAATCCCTGTATAATCTATTTCCCTCAAACAGTGGTTAATGTTATTCTCCTACCTCATTCTTGGTCTACCAGCTGGGCGTTTTCCCTCTGGTTTTTCTACAAGAAGCTTCCATGAACGCCTTTCATTCCCCTTTAGTGCCACATGTCCTGCCCGTCACAGTATACGAGACTTAACTGTTATTACATCTGGCTTCCTATAAAGACCATGCAGTTCACTATTATGTAATCTTCTACATTCACCTATCTGTTCATCTCTCTTTGGTCCAAAAATTGTCCTAAGAACTTTATTCTCAAATGTAATCTCCTTAAAGAGCCCATGTTTCGCAATCATATAATATAGGAACGTTTGCTAGTACAGTAACTAAAATTGGTATAGAACGTTCTAACGTTTCTTACTAAATAACACGACCTTTACTATCAGAGTGATTTTAATATTTTGTTTGTGCATTTCACTGTGTAAATATTGAATAAGTTATGACTTCATGGAATACACTGTAGTTATATTACATGCTTGACGTACCTACCACTTTCCTGCCGTGTAAATCAATCGATCAAACTAGATCACAAGCTTAGATTTTACGTAAGTCTAGATGCATCTGGAGCCACTTTTTCAACACGTTCACTTCACATACTGTACACACTTGAGACACCACAATTTAACTGACTGAGGTAGAAGGATACAGGGAATTTGACTCTGTCACACTGCTTTTCCTAGTATTATGCCTAAGTTTCTAAAAAGAAAATACGTTTTTGAATGGCATGTACATAACGGTATTTTCACTTACCTGACACCAGAGGCCCGACCCAAACCCCTCACTCAGATCCTGCCCCTTACTAATAGCCTGCATTCAACAGCGCATCAGACTAACAAAGGAGAAAGGATTTGTGAAAATGTATACAATTGAGACATTCAGAAATTATTCTAGACTACTTTTTCAAAAGGTTGGAATTCCCAGTTTTAACATAACTATCTGCTATTCTCTTATGATAACTAAAATATTTTCTATGGGAAAATGAAATTCGCCAATTAATTTACCAGTCTATAAAAAATAAAAACGATGAAATGTTTGAATGTAAAATTATGTTATGCGCTTTGTTTAATATGTAAAATAAAATAATAAACTCACTAACTAATTGGCACTGTGGAACCCGTAGGTTCATGGCCGTACGGACAAAAGCTCTCCATACATCCCTATCCTGAGCTAATGTTTTCCAATCATTCCCTGTATAATCTACTTTCTTCAAATCATAGTTAATGTTATTCTCCCACCTCATTCTTGGTCTACCAACTGGTCGTTTCCCTACTGGTTTTCTCACTCACGTCTTTAATTCCCCATCTCTCGGGATCATTTAAGCACGCAAGCCACTCCACCATGACAAGGTAAAGATGCCATGGAGAGAAAATTTAATAATAATAATAATAATAATAATAATATGATCTAATATATAAAAAATAATGTTTGTTTGTTCGTACTCTATGCGCGGCCATACCGTTGATCCGATTGTAATGGGGCTTTTTGCAAAATGTTCAGGAGATTCCCGGGATGAACATACTGTACGCTATAAGAGAGTTGTGATACTCAACTCCTACAGTCTAAAAAATCACCCTTTGTAGTGGAAAACGAGAAAAAAGTAGCTCTTTGGGTGCTTAAATGGTTTACGCTGTCTAACCCGTAACAGATACACAAAATTAATGTACACAGAATTAAATATCTCAAAAAGCTCTACAAAAAAGTCCACGGCAGCATATGTTTATCTCTTGCGGATAACTCACAATAACCATTTTTGTCTTTCATCGATGCCAAGAAGTAGGAGACAAGTTTCCTGTGCAAGCATAGCAGCCCATGACGGGTATTCTTTTACGGATAACTCACAACAACGGATATTATCTTTTAGCTCACTTATGCCAAGAAGTTCAAGATAAGTAGACTCCCGGGCAAAACCGGGTAATCAGCACGGGAAATCTTAAAATAATTACGATATACATTTATAATTATTTTCCATTATACTTATTCAACTAATCTTAAGAAGTACATTAATTTTTGTCTTTCAGCTCATTTATGCCAAGAAGATCGGGATGAGTAGATTCCCGGACAACGCCGGGTAAACAGCACGGGGTATCTAAAAATAATTACGATATAATTGTTTCCCTTCACTTATTTAACTAAACATAAAACACATTAATTTTCATATTTCAGCTCATTTTTTTCAAGAAGATTGGGATAAGTAGACTCCTGAGCAACGCCGGGTAATCAGTACCGGGTATCTAAAAATATAAATTTTTTATTATTTTTCCTCATACTTATTCAACTAAACATAAAAGCACATTAATTTTCATTTATTTATGCGTAGCAGCGCATGCCGGGTATTAGCTAATGCTTTATGTAATCTGACAGAGTTATGGGCCATAAGGTCTTCTCTAATCAACCAAAGAATAATAAAATCATACAAAAAATAAATAATACCTATCACAATTTTAAAATACTGTATTATTAAAATACAGAATAAACAAAGCACAATGCGGGTGTGGTCAGGTAATTATGTCATGTTATTAAGAATATATAGGCCTATAGAGGCTAAGACAAAACAGTTAAGTATAATTTCCTCCTATGTTTAACTGATTATTTTTTTTTTGTTTTGTTTTGTTTAGTAGCTACTGACGAGCTTTAGTATTATGAATAAAAATGTTTGGAAACAGTTCTGCCGTTTTAATGCAAGGCAGTGTTTATGGCAAATCTCCATGGTGTAAGAGTTAAATTTCTTACAGAGAAATATTATGTGATGTACCAAGTCCATGTCGAAAAAATCTACCGTTTTTAACTGCAAGGCATTAAAATCCAGCGCCAAAACACCCATTTAAACAATGCGAAAGTAACACATGTACATATTTTAATCACAGAGGTAGACTATCACCTGGCAGTGTAGGGGTGATATGTGGTCAGCATGTCGGTTCCACCAGCCGTTATGGCTGGTTTTCACAACGTGCAACTACCCACATTTCTCAGGATGTAGAGTGCTAATTTAGAATATTTTCACCCCATTATTAATTAAACTTTAACATAAATATATACTCTGTATAGCTAATGTACGCGCGGCCATGAACCAATGGGTTCGATACAGCCTGTGAGTTAGTTAAGGTCTTTCATTAAAATCGTCCCCATCCAGTGGGGCCAGGTTTGAGCCCCGTTCGGGATAAGTTTCCTGGGTGAGGAAACCACCACGCCCGTTGTGGTAAAAAAAAAAAAGCACGTGATCAAAAGTTTAGACATCATCTCCCGTGTCACTGCAAGGCTCCGAGTGGCATGGGACACTAAAAACAATCCACATAAAATGGAAGGGTTAAACTAAGAATAAGAAGAAATAATGATACGTCAAATTAATATTTTTTCTTCAGAAATTATATTGATTCTTCGTAATGAGCTGATGACCATCGGCCGATAACTCTTAATTTATCAATCAATCAGTGACGCTTCGGTCCGTTTTTGGGGGCCATGTCCTCCCCAACTGCTTTCTTCCACTCTTCTATTTTTCAATTCCGGATATAGGGTAGATTGACAGCATCCTTTCCGACCATATTAATCTTCCCAATTGCTTCCCTCCGAAGTGTCCATTTAGTACCTTATTTGGTAAATAAAAATAAATATCCTCAACTCGTCCACCGCTGTGGTCTCGAGGTAGAGTACTGCCTTGTCAAGCAGCGGGCCCGGGTTCGATCTCCGGTCGGGGCAGTTTTTCTGAGTGAGGTTTTTATCGGGGTTTTTCCTCTCCTGTAAGACAAATGTCAGGAAAACTTTAAGGCCATCATCATCATCATCCTTATCATTATCATCATCATCATCATCCTTTACCGGTGTGGAAAGCAACGGGAAGCTACCATACCTACAATTCCCATGAAAATCCTATGATTGCAGTGAAGGACCTGCCTTCGGGCAGAATTAGGCCAACTATGGGTGGATCCTCAACTCGTGCCCAACTTAGAGTTTAGTCGAGGAATGAGATGAGATGAACCCCTAATATTCATAGAGCTCTGTGAACTACAAGGGTGCCGGTCGACCATCCCTGACTCACCGTCACAGGGGCGAATGAACGAAACGAAATGGATGAGATAAGTACGGAGATATGGTGGGATTAAATTTGTGGCAGGGGAAACGGGAGGAACCCCGAGAAAAACCTACCCAAGCTCCACTTCGTCCTCTACGAAACCCATATGGAGTGACCGAGACTCGATATCGGGACCCCAACAGTGGGAGGCGAGTGTCTAACCGGTTGCGCCACGGAGCAGCTACTGTATTTGGTATTGCTTCTAATTTATTTAGATAGCAATTTCCAATAAAGGGCAAAATAATTAATCAATGGAGAAGAATAGTCTCATGAAATGAATATTATAACTAGGGCTAGGAATTTTATGTAATAAAAGATAAGATTGCAATTTAGATAGTATATACTAAAAATAATTACGATATACATTTTTCCTCTTACTTATTTAACAAAACATAAAACACATTAATTTTCGTATTTCAGGCCATTTATGTAAAGAAGATCGGGATAAGTAGATTTCCGGGCAACACCGGGTAATCAGCACGGGGTATCTAAAAATATAAATGTATAATTATGTTTACTTTTACTTTTTTAACTAAACATAAAATTACATTAGTTTTCTTTTATTTAGGCGTAGCAGCGCACGCCGGGTATTAGCTAATAATATATATTATGAAACTGTTTATATGTGGAACCAAAACAAAAGACAGTCAGAAGCCTAACTTCTCGTTATACTATTCAACTGTTTGTGTGTGAAAAAAAAACAAAATATATTCATAAGTCTAACTTCTTACTATACTATGTTGCAATCTTAATTTTTAGTACATAAAAATCCTAGCCCTAATTATAACTTACTATCCCTCTACTTTATTTAATCTCCTTCTCTATAGGTACTTCTACGTGCCTCACACTATCTGGCCATTACAACGACACCATCTGTCCGGAAATTATTTGTAACTCTGGATCATACACACAATTTCTTGATCATATAAGGGAGTATATGGTGTCCCCGGATGAGCGATGAGCTCAATGCCAGGGCCACTACCGATACAATATGAACATTTAAAACAAGACGTGTAAGATTCAAATATCCATACTAAACAAGGTGACTGCATGACTGCAACAGTACTCTCGTCATCAGTCGAACGTCTCTTTCTTCCGCACCGACCTTCCAACACATCTTGCACCATTCCAGCGTCTTCAAACTTGCCTCGGATTCTTGTTATTGTTACCCTTGTTAATAGTGGTGTCCCAAATTCAACCATCCAACTTCGTTGCACTTCAACAACATTCTCCACTTTCCAATAACACTTCAGTATCCACTTACGTTCATCGAATGATAATCTCGCCGCCATTGTTGTTTATAAAGACGAGAAGATCGATGAACGTATTGTTATGCTTTCCCAGTGCCTTGTGGATTATACACAACAAAAATTGTATTTCTGTCTCATTTCGTTGCTGAGATACAACGTTTCAAAGAGTGTATACATCAATTTGGGACACTCTGTATTATTATGTGGAACAATTCCTATAGTACTGCAATAAGAGGCCAACTCGTAGCAAGAGTCAGTTCGTGATTATCATTATTGCCGAGGTGATTTCGGGGTTAACGAACGAGTTAAAACCCAGCTGTGGATGGCCTATTCGAAAGTAAAAGTCCAGAATGGAAGATTAGCCTGAGTCGCGAATCGTAGATTTATTGCACATAAAGAATTTCATGTCTGATATACTAAGAGATATCTGAACAAAACGTGTCGGACCTCTGACGCAAAGATTTGAATTCGATTCCATAGTAATTCTGCCCGAGAGCAGTTCTTTCCCTGCAATCATAGCATTATCATGCTATACTTTGCAGCTTTACTAGGGAATTATAGATGTGGTAGTTTTCCACACCGGTGAAGGATGATGATAATGATGATGGCAGGATGATTTTCGGGGACCGTTAGGCCCTAAGCTTCCTGACATTTGTCTTACTGTTGAGGAAAAACCCAAAAAAAAACTTCACCCAGGAGCCTGTCCTGACCGGGAATCGAACCAGGGCCCGCTGCGTGACAAGGCACCACGCTGCCTCGAGACACAGCGTTGGACCTGATTTCAATTAAGGAACTAATAACCAGAGATTTTAAAGAGCTCGGTTAAATAAAATGCTACCGAACTACCCATGGTTCTAGTCCCAAACCTTCAGTTATATTCCAAAATCGGTGTGATTTTCTGAATACTAGATGATAAGAACGGATACATAATGTATTTAGTAGAATAAAGTGTTTTGTTAGCGTTTAATAGATTGTTTTTATACATTTCTTAAAAAAATATTTAGATAATTATTTGTTTAGTAATACTTCGTGCTTAGTTATTGTGTGATAGATATAAGGAAAACACAGTGAAACGTTTGTGTGTGTATATATATATATATATATATATATATTTCAAGACTGAAAGTGTATAAAACACTGGCTCTTCCAACTCTTTTGTATGGTAGCGAAGTATGGACGTTGAAACAGAAGGATATACAGAGACTTAGATCTGCTGAAATGAGATATTTTCGGAGGACTGCAGGATACACACTACTAGATCACAAAAAAAATGAAGACATCTTAGAAGAATTACACATGGAATCTTCAGAAAACAAAATTTCTGATTATAAGTCAAGATGGATACAACATGTTCATCGAATGGAAGATCACAGAATACCCAAACTAATGTTAAGATATCAACCTGCAGGAAGAAGAAGACCAGGACGTCCACTCAAAAGACTTCTGGATGGTGTTTCTCTTGAGGCCGAAACAGGTCAACAAATGGCCTAAATTCGTGAATGTACTATGATGATGATATATATATATATATATATATATATATATACACACACACTCAAACGTAATATATATATATATCCATCCATCGTAATTCTGACGGAAGCCAGGTCCTTCACTGCAATAATAGCATTTTCATGCTATGCTTGCAGCTTTACTAGGGAATTGTAGGCGTGGTAGCTTCCCGTTGCTTTCCACACCGGTGAAGGATGATGATGGCCATATGATTTCGGGGACCGTTTGGGCCTTAAAGTTTTCCTGACATTTGTCTTACAGGTGAGGAAAAACCCCGATAAAAACCTCACCCAGAAAAACTGCCCCGACCGAGGATCGAACCCGGGCCCGCTGCGTGACAAGGCAGCACGCTACCTCGAGAACACAGCGGTGGGCCTTATATAGGCCTATATATTTTTTTTTCTAATTGTTCAGTATATAATCCAATATAATTTTATTCTCTTAACATAAATTAGAAGACTGATGTATTTGTAACAGAGAGTAGTATCTTCCCCTTTACTAGCTGCCTGTACCTGCTAGTGGAGTGAGTGAAAGGAGGATTTCTATCAACTGGTTTGAAATAGAGAATAGACCACTCGGCTACGGCAAGGGGGCTGGAGTTTATATATAACAACAAAATTCATTTGTAATCATGATAAAATTCGTCTGAAGAAGGTACAAAGTACTGAAACAGCTGTTACGAATTTGTATTTTAATAAATATGAAAATCATATGAAACTTTAACAGTTTTATTTTATTTCATTTAATTAACATAAAATGGATTTTAATCAAGTGAACGCCAAATCAATTGATTATATTCAATATTGGAGAATGCCTGGAAATAATTTGTGAAGTAAATTAATTTATAGCAACATTTTTATATTCAGTACTTTGAAGCCACAAGCCGACAAAAATGTGATTGTTGTGAGAAATATTAATAGCACGAATGGGAGTTGTTTTTTATTCAATGCCCCAGGTTGTCATTTCGACATTTCTGATGTACTCTTCTGGTATTGGCTTAATTGTAACCCACTTCTGAAGTTCGGGCGCCTAGAAGGCGGAGTTACGTCACCCCGATGATACGATGGGGTGATAAAGGACAATGAAGCTCCACGAGAGTTCTTAACCGAAATTTAACCTAAATGCCAGACCATGGGCCAACCACAGGCAAAATTCCTATGGTTAGACCGGAAATCGAACTCGGAACCTCATCAAGAGTAGTCAGAAACGCTGACCACTAGACTGGTAATAATTTAATTAATAGTTGAATAAATTTTGAATATAAAAAAAATTAAACCATAAAGATGGCTTATTCTTCAGCCAAGTCGCTAGTATATTTAACAAGGCGATTTAGGTCTGTCCAATTATTTCAAATTGAATGCAAGAGTATTAAAATGGGCCATGTCCATTATGTCATCTCGTAAAAACTGCATTTTCTTCTACATAACTAACTCACTGGTACTACCGAACCCGTAGGTTCATGGCCGCGCGCAAATAAGCTCTACACATCCCTACCCTGAGCTAATTTCTTCCAGTTATCTCCTGTATAATTTACTTCCCTCAAATAATTGTTAATATTCTTCCACCTCATTCGTGGTCTGCCAACTGGGCGTTTTCTCTTTAGTTTTCCTACTAGATGGTTCCATGTCCCTCTTTCATTCCCTATTCGTGCCACATGTTCTGACGCAGCCTACGAGACTTAACTTTTCTTATTATATAGGTATTCTATAAAGATCGTGTGGCTCAGTGTTATGCAATCTCCTCTATTCACCTCTTTTTTGGTCCAAAAAGTTTCCTGAGAATTTTATTCTCAAATACTCGTAAATATTTCTCCTCTCTTAAAGTAAGAGTCCATGTTTCACATCTATATATTTTGTTCTATATACTGGTTTAGTCCACCGCTATGGTCTCGAGGTAGCGTGCTGCCTTGTCACGCAGCGGGCCCGGGTTCAACCTCCGGTCGGGGCAGTTTTTCTGGGTGTAAGACAAATGCCAGGAAAACTTTAAGGCCCAAACGGTCCCCGAAATCATATGGCCATCATCATCCTTATCATCATGATCATCCTTATCATCATCGTCCTTCATCGGTGTGAAAAGCAACGGGAAGCTACCACACCTACAATTCCCTAGTAAAGCTGTAAAGCATAGCATGAAAATGCTACGATTGCAGTGAAAGACCTGCCCTCGGTTAGATTTACTATGGATGGATGGATACTGGTTTAAACCATATTATAAACAATATATAGGCCTACATAGAATATTTTGTTTATAGACACCTGGAAACACTAGAAAAATACAATTATGATCATAAATATACTCTTGAGCTATCAGTAAACCTCGATTCCCAATTATTTATCATCCCGTTTCCAGTATCTATCCTCAAACCATAACTTAAACACAAGATCACAACATAGTCTCTTACTTAATATACCGCAACATAGGACATCACATCACTCCATGTCATATACCATCTCCACTTCTCGCAACTGGAATTCCCTACCACAAGAAATAAGGGGCTGCCGGACATTGGCATCTTTTAAAAGAAATCTAAATTTATATTTGCTCTAAACTCGACTTCATTATTATCCAGTGTAAGATATATATATTAATTGGTGTTTCCCGTATAATGTATCATATTTATATTATTATTATTATCGTATCATTATTGTTATTACCCTATAAAATGTTGTTTGTACATGACATTTACATTGTTACATTTATTGTATCTTTAAGTGTTTATAATTAGTATAGTGTATATCTATATTTGTCGAATATTTATTTGTATTTGTACTGGTTGAGTGGAAGAGAGGGCCTTATGGCCTTAACTCTGCCAGAATAAATAAAGTATTATTATTATTATTATTATTATTATTATTATTATTATTATTATTATTATTATTATTATTATAAACATGCTTAACCTATAAATCCATCAAAAGTGGACGTGGTCCCTTTTAATACTCAAGGGCTCAATTAGTATAGACGAGAGCCGTAGGCCTATTAGTATAAAGAATGCTACTGTTAACAGTTTAAATGGTATTCAAATATCTTTGAGAATGCCTAGAAATAAATTGTAAAGAAAATTAATTTATAACAGATTATTTACATTCAGTACTTTGAAACCATAAGCCGACAAAAACGTGATTGTTGTAACAAAAATTATTAACACGAATGAAAGGAAATTTGAGGTAAAAAAATGTGCCATGTTAAAATATCTAGAGAGAAATACATTAAGGGGGGTATGTAAGAGAAGTAAATAATGTCTATACACGTAGACCTGTAACGTCATAGAAGAAAAGGTATACCATAGTCCCTTGGCGGAATTACTTGAGTAAGCTAATTTATTTATGCTTATGCAGATGTGCTTCGAAGCAATACAAGGGCCGCATGCAAATACATTAGTCTCTACTCAAATTACTTCCAATCACTGGTGAGCTGACTTTCCGTGAGCAAGTGCAAAGATCGAATTAGCTACCCACTAACTGGTCATTCTCAGCAATAAAACCACTTCCGTTGTTTTTGTCTGCTAGAGGAACGCATTTACGCTTGCGTCCCGCAAATAATACCGTATACGACGACGTCTGCGTCGCGCAATATTACGCCGGTCCTCTTGTTCTTCCAGTTGAATTCTTTGGTAGACTCTTATCAAATTCCTCTTCTCCGCGTATACCGAAAACATGATCGAAGTCTTCAAGGTCCGACATTTGGATAAAGCAGCAAGGTACGCGGCAAGGTTTCAAACCACATCGGTTACCATCGGGTTGCTCACGATTCGTTTCTCTGCTAAGCCACCTCGCCAGGTAGCTTAGAAATTTCAACAATTATTATTGCATGAACAGATATTTGAGTACGCAAAAACGTATTTGGATACAACTTTCTCAGCAGAGTACAGGCAGAGAACGACTTTTACGGTCTAATGCGTTCATAGATTCGAGCCTTAGTAGGCAGGTTATTATTTGGATGAGAAAGAGCAAAACGTTTTCAGATACCTTTGAAATTCGTAACAGGTTAAAGCAAGGAGATGCACTATCTTATCTGCAATTCAATTTTTACTAAAGCATGCCATCAAATCTTAGAGGATAATGTATCGCATTGTCGATCCGTTAATCAAATAACCGCCTTCTTAATTTCATGGGCCTCGGCAGACTAAAATCTCGGCTTATAAAATTTAAGGGATGCGGAGATACAAACATCAGTGATGTGTGTGCAACTTGCAGCGATATCTCCAGACGTGCTTTCTCGAATCATCGATTTTGAGACTATTCGAGTCACGGCCACGGGCATATTTTTTGGCCTATCTGGTTTCTCATAAAGATCATGTAGAGTCTTCCCTCGATGTTATGTAGCCTTTGGCTATTCTGTGCCAACTTGCCACCTGTGGATATTTAATCGGAGAACAAGCGACTGTTAACGTTATGTTGTAAAATGTGATAACACATGTTCCCGCTAGAGCCAATTGCCAACATGTTTACTCACATATAAGAGGATTCTAAGCCAGGAGTGCACTATTGTCCACAGACGAAGTGAATGAAAGCAGTAGGTATTTCATACGTCATGAGTGTTCCATTATTCTCAGGTAGTATGCCATTGTGTCGCTTGTAATTCCCCGTGCCTCCCTTCGTCCCGTGGTTTCATTCTCTTCGTCTGTGGACTATACCTTAGTGGGTAAGTTAGGATGAGAAATTGGGCGAGTTAGTAGCCTACACCAAATTAGTTTAGCGTCCACATGTTTTTTAACGGGGTTTTTGTTATAAGTTGGCAATGTCTGAGCAATGACTTATCCTATAGGCTATATTTTACATTGTAAATATGCTGATTGTAGGTAACTCTGATCTCAACTTCACACTTCATTTTAAGGCATTTCTCTATTTTTGTTTTAAATCAACATATCTCAGGTACGGTACTTATCAGGGGTTGCCGCACACTTGGCACCTTTAAGTCACGCTTATACAGTTACCTGTTGTCTAATAATTAATTTTTCTCTATTTATTTAATTTTATACTATGTCATTAATCTTTTCCTCGTTTTTTTATATATCTTGTACATATTATATATTTAATTCGTTAAATTTAAAGTAAATCAAAATACATTATAAATATTAATTGTATTGTATTCATAACTTGTAATCGTTTATATATATATTGTAATTTAGATTTAAGACTTTTCTTTTGTATTTTTTTTAAACCTGGGTTGAGTGGTAGACAAGGCCTTAAGGCCTTAACTCTGCCAGGTAAAATAAAGCTATTATTATTATTCACTTAGTGCAACAATAAATTGCATGTTTTTCAGTTTTTTATTTTAATTTATTAAGGTGGCATTGAATCTCCTTGTATTTTACATGTATGTACAGTTTAAAGTTTTTTGAAAGTAGTTTGAATGACCAAACAAGCTGTAATGCATAATAGATTTGAGCCTATGTTAATGTATTTCTGCAGATCATTCCTGTTTGTAATTATTCCTAGATATTTGAATTCAACCACTTCTTCAAAATTTCCCCCATTTGTCAATAACTGTCCATTTCCATTAGGCCTATATGATGAATTTCAGTGTGTGATCATTTAGTTTTGTTTACTTCCAGTCCCAATTTCTTAGTTTTACTCAAAATGTGTTGGCATTTAGTATCTCCTCGCTGTGAGTTATACAGCGGCTGATTGATAAAGATTAGCTCAAGTTAGGAATGTATAAATATCTTACGTCGGACCACGAATCTCCGGGTTTAAGAGAGTCAGTAAATTAGAGCATTTTTTTATTATCGTTTCAGTATAACTCCACTCTTAATTGTTTGATTTTGCTGTTTAACTAAATCGATTTTACTTAACTTTATTTAAAGTAGGCATGCTTATATTTATAATAATCTATTTAAAAAAAACTGTCAGGGATATATAAATATATAAACGTTTCTTGGTCTATTGAAGTATCTGGAAGTAAAGTCGATGGAGAATTGCAAGTGTTTTTTAAAAAGCTTTATTACCGGTATATATATATATATATATATATTATCCATCTATTGTAATTCTACCCGAGGGCAGATCTTTCACTGCAATCATAGCATTTTCATGCTATGCTTTGCAGCTTTACAAGGGAATTATATGTGTGGTAGCTTCCCGTTGCTTTCCACACCGGTGAAGGATGATGATAATGGTAAGGATGATAATGATGGTCAGATGATTTTCAGGGACCGTTCGGCCCTAAGCATCCTGACATTTGTCTTACAGGTGAGGAAAAACTCCGAAAAAAACCTCACCCAGGAGCCTGTCCCGACCGAGAATCGAACCCGGGCCCGCTGCGTGACAAGTCAGCACACAACAGAGACCACAGCAGTGGACATATTTTAATATTAATTTATTATTATTATTATTATTATTATTATTATTATTATTAATCTTCTTCATCATTCTGTAGCTTCATTTAGCAGTGTGATTCACACGAAACCGTTAGCGTTTGAACCAACGTAGGCGGCAGATTTAAGCATATTTTTATCCTCTTGACAATCATGTTATAGGCTATTCATAATTCATAACTATTTTTGTTTATATCACATCTTCTACGTTATTTATATCTCAAATTTTCATTTATTTTCGCGACATTACGTACTTCTGATCAAAAAAACTTTGTAGGAATTGGCCTATGTATAATATAGCCTATATACAATACTTTTTGGCTACATTGTTTAACTATTAAGTCCCCTTTTGTGGATATCATCTGATGTGGTAAAAATAACCAAATTATCCGCTTGCAATAAAATTAGAGTATTGTTCCTTGACATTTTTATTCCATTTTGAGTGTTATTTGTATTTTTTATGATTTTGTTTATATAGGCCTATATATATATATATATATATCCATCCATAGTAATTCTGCCCGAAGGCAGGTCCTTCACTGCAATCATAGCACATCATGCTATGCTTGCAGCTTTACTAGGAAATTGTAGGTGTGATAGCTTCCCGTTGCTTTCCACACCGGTGAAGGAGGATGATGATAAGGATGATGATGATGGTCATATGATTTCGGGGACCGTTTGGGCCTTAAAGTTTTCCTGACATTTGTCTTACAGGTGAGGAAAAAACCCCGATAAAAACCTCACCCAGAAAAACTGTCCCGACCGGGGATCGAACCCGGGCCCGCTGCATGACAAGGCAGCACGCTACTCGAGACCACAGCGGTGGACATATATAGGCTATATATATCGCTCATTTGCTGCAACAACGTCATAACTCAAAAAAACATAGTTTTTCAGGAGAAGCATTTAAAGGTTTGAAATCCGTATACCTTTGTCTTTATTTATCATAAATATCAAATTACTATACCAACTCATTGTATACAATAGCTTATGTCGTTCTTCCTGAATATAGAACTGAGTTTTGTCTTTCATGTAGTACCAATAACTGAAAATCGACAATTTTTTAGTTATGACGTTGTTGCAGCAAATGAGCGATATATGAGATGAAAAGAAATATCTGAACCGTCATTTGAATCCGAAGCCTTCAACTTTGTGTTAGTACGCTACGAACTGCGCCACTCAGGCACTCTAGCATTTTTTATCCCTCATAAATGTTATTGTTCAATAGGGTAGGTGATACGTTATTCCAGTATTAACCGAAAGGATACAGATAAAGAGGAAGACCTAAACAATGCTGGAAAAATCAAAAACATCTTGAGATAGAGGAAGAGGCTCAACTGAGCCTAAAAGTAAAATGTTCATGATACATAAATCGCTAATCAGATTCTTGTTGTAAGTAATTCCTCCGTTTTTTGGCTGTTTTAATAAACGGAAATGCCCATTTGCACTACAATCCGGAAACAATTCCATCAAAATAACAAATACTCAATTGCAATATGAATATATAACAATCTAGACATATTACAAAACATAATTACAACATAAATTATTATTAATATAGGCCTAAACATTCAAATAAATTATGTCTAAATTAACTCTGTGAAGAATGGCACTTAAAGATAAATTAAGGCAAGTCATTACAATCATTGCTGATTTTAATGCCAAACAACGAAATACGTTAAATACTTAGCCTATATAAATATTCTCAAAAAAGCTGAAAAGAAACAGGAAAACTGCACTTTAACTACCGTGAAATATTTTTAAACTCCTATAGAACAACAGTGCGCATGTGCCAGAGTTTATAGAGCCACGATAACCCACAATCGAGGCACATATCGATTATCATCCTCGATTACAATCCGTCGAAAAGCTGAAAAGAAACAGGAAAACTGCACTTTAACTACAGTGAAATATTTTTAAACTCCTATAGAACAACAGTGCGCATGTGCCAGAGTTTATAGAGCCACGATAACCCACATTCGAGGCACATATCGATTATCATCCTCGATTACAATCCGTCGAAAAGCTGAAAAGAAACAGGAAAACTGCACTTTAACTACCGTGAAATATTTTTAAACTCCTATAGAACAACAGTGCGCATGCGCCACAGTTTATTAAAAATGGGCGTACACTTATCACTCCCTAACGCTGATCCAAACAGTGATAACCCAAAACAGCGATAGAAAAATCATAGACTGATAATATACTCTGTGGAGAAAAAGAGCAGTCAGAGTCACAATAATGTCTAACAGTGTCATAATATTGTGATTTGCATATTTAAATAAATACTTCAAAATTGTCTAATGTTATAAAAATTGTTTGAAAAAGTTTAAAATATTAAATAATGTTAGTAAATACAAAAGAAGAGCTATAGTTTACAATAATATAACTGATCAAGCGCTAGTAGAAGTGCAGTTTAGCCGAAACGTATTATGTACTGCACCAAACATAAAATAATAACTGGTATGGTAAAGTAAACTAATTCAAGGCAAGTCAAGTCTAGCTAACGTAAGTTCTATTAAGACTTTCGGCGTTGTTTGAATGAGTCTATAGTCTATATTTAGCGAATGTCGATCCATTAGACTTTGTTCCCAAACACGACACAGGATGTTTATTTATGTTCAAAGTATGTTACCTACAACTTATACTCGTTTCAATACAAACTGCTGGCTTGGAGCATACATTATAATTAACCATGAATTGAACAATTACATTTCAAATTGCAATTAATTACACTTCAAATTATTTTGATGAGATGTATTTATCACGTAATTACCAACCTTTTGAAATACCTCCGTCTAATTCTATTAGATTCAAATAGTCTTCAGTTTCAATTGGCTTTCAGTTAATAAACATAAAACGTACGTATTTATTATTGTTAATCGGTTTTAAAATAAGAATCACTCTTATTCAAATGCGCTGCTTAATACGTCATCACCATTCTACGTCTAACTTCAAACAACACAGATCACCGACTGCTGTATGACACTGATCAGTGCTGCCAATGCATTACATCATAATTCAAAAGACGCCAGAAGTGTTTCACAATCTATTTAAAATTAATAATACAAGCTAAATAATTTTATTTAATTATTATCCAATAATAATACGATCGTTGATAAATTAACGGGGATTCTATGCGAGTTGATCACCTACATAAATTAAAAATAAAAAAAAAGTACAGTAATTTCGTTATAAGCAGGTAGCCTATGTAATTACCGCAACGATGTATATATGTGTTTTTTAAACAAATCCAAGAAATCCCAGGAAATTTAATCAGAAAAATAACCTAAATGACGCCTTATTTTCTTTGTAGTAAGTCTATTATCTTTGCTAAAGCAAAATAACCCAGTTATGAAAAACGCTAACAAAAAAGAAAAATCTTCGATACCTACCTAATCTAATCTTAATAAATCTACTGATCTAATCTAACCTAAGAAATCTAATCTAACCTTACCTACCTAATTTAACAGGAATAAACACACTGACAATTGGATATTGCGGAAACTATTGATATATTTTGTAAATAGTACTGCGTTCCAAGATTCATAGGTGGTCATCTCACATAGAATAGGCTAATTAATCATTACGGTCTACTCCTATGTAGGGCTAATTCTGTGGTATGTTAAAATAAAGCGATCCCACTACAGGCCTCAAGAGACCCCTGTGGTAGAAGGAAGTTAAGGCTCCCACCTTCTTAGACAATCGGCTCGAGATGCCAGCCGGGTTGTCAGCACTGCGAGTCTGGCATTCATTTCCGTTAGAATCTGAATCGACCACAGGGCCATGGTGTCGCCAGAAGGTTTGGGACAGTTTAAAAATGTTGATCCACCAAGACTCGAACTCCCGACCTTCCGGTTTGTAGTGTATTGTCTTAACCAATTACAGTACTGCATGCCCCTGGTATCATGTTTGCAATATTTTCAATTATATATGTCATTGGTAACTACTTCGCAATGAACTACTTGATGGGAAACCTTATGTAATAAGAAAAAATTAGTTTCATGGACAGAGATGTGCAGGATATGTGGTACGAATGGATAGTAAAAGAGACGCATGGAAGATTCTTGTAGGAAGACCCGAGGGAAAGCTGTCCACTAGAAACGCAAGAATTAGGTGGACGAATAACATTAACTATGATTTGAGGGAAATTAATTACACAGAGAAAGATTGGAAAATATTAAATTAGAATAGGGATGTATTGAGAGCTTATATCCGCGCGGCCATGAATCTCCGGGTTCGATAGTGCCAATGGTTTCAGGTTTAAGTGCTCAATGCATTTCCCCAGAAACCGGATTTAAGTTGCCATAAATTATATTGTCTATTTTTAGACATTAAAAACAAACAGATGATAACGGTACTTGAGATCACAATAAGGTCGAAGGCAAAAACACATTCCTCTACTATTCTCCTCCTCCTCCTCCTCCTCCTTCTTCTTCTTCACGGTTTAGGCTTATTTTCTAGCCTGTTCCGGTTCCAAATTGCTGGTCTTTCCATCTTTTTCCTTGGTCTTCCCAAACTTCTCCTTCCTCGTGGTGAATAGTTGTATGCTGTTTTTTGCTATTCTATTCTCAGTCATCCTTGCCAAGTGTTCTTTCCAGTTTGTTCTGTATTTCTCTACTGTTGTGTTTAATTCCTATACTTTTAGTTGTTGTCTTATTACTGTGTTATGTTTTTTTGTCTGTTCGTTGATATCCTGCTATTGGTCAGAGGAATCTCATTTCAGCAGCTTGTATTCCGGCAGATTGTTGTGTTGTCACTGCCCATGTTTCGGATCCATAAGTAATAATAGGCACTGCCATTGTCTTGATTAATTTCATTATAGAGTCTTTCCTGGCTTATTTTTCAAAGTTCTTTTTAGTGTTCCTGTTATATATCTACTATTCATAAATGTTAACAAAAAATTACTCTGCCAATACTAAATACTGCAAAATACATAACAGCAGAGTTAAGCGAGTGTACCTCGTCTTCTGAGTTGAAGGACATTTAACTGCTGGCGAGTCTACCTCGTCTTTTGAGGCGAATTGGTTAAATATAAAATCCTAGCAATGATTCCTGACGAATGAAATTTGTAATGGGAGCTTAGATGCGAGTCCTGTACTAACCAGATGTAGGTCTCAGCCAATAGGAAGTATGACCACACGTCATTGCTCGCTAGCGAATATCAAATACAGTCACTGCTAAACATTTTTAAAATCTCACTACAAATATTAATTTATATAGGTAATCTTTATCGTAGACTGCGATGGGCAGGACATGTGGCATGAATGGGGAATGAAAGACGTGCATGGACGCTTCTTGTAGGAAAACCAGAGGGAAAACGCCCAGTTGGTAGACCAAGAATGAGGTGGGAAAATAACATTAACTATGATTTGACGAAAGTAGATTATACGAGGAATGATTGGAAAACATTAGCTCAGGATAGGGATGTATGGAGAGCTTATGTCCGCGCGGCCATGCACCTATGGGTTCGACAGTGCCAGTGAGTTAGTTAGGACATCTTCATCCGACTATATTTGATTTATATCACTCTGTTAATGTTTTAAATAACCACTAAATGTCACTTTAATTTAAACCATTTATAGTCTTCCCCGCGCCGTAGCCATATGATTAAGGCATGGCGCAGAGCAACGGGATTTGCGCTGGTTCGAGTCTCCACGGGCGAAGAAATGTTCTCATGGAATTTCTGCCAGTATGGGACCGGTGCTCACCCAGCATCGTGAGGCATTTGGGTAGCTACAATAAGTAACGACTCCTGGTTGAGAAGACCAGGTATAACGGATGGGGAACCCGACATGCTGACCACATGTCACCCCTACACTGGCTAGATTATCGTCTACCTCTGTGATTAACACATGCGGATGTGAGGCCAGTACCCGGCTGGTAGGCCAAGGGCCTTCTAGGCCTGTCGCGCTTGGAGATTTTATAGTCTTCCAGTTCTTCAACACCTGACATAATTATTATCATCATATTCCGTTTGGTAAGTTTCATCTTCACTCTCCTCATCGTTGGTTTCCATCCCATTGTCGTCAATTATAATTTTTTCAATCCTTTCTTCCATTATTCCATCTTTCTCCCAGTACTGGTGGTCGTTGTCTTCCTCTTTATTACACACATTTTCTCATTCCTCATCAATTTGTTCAAATCTTTCCCGGCACAGCATTTCAACATCTTTAATCTTTGCTACCAAACCACTGTTTTACATCTTCCCAAATTAATTCAATGGAATTTAAATCAGGATGATTTTTATTTTCGGTTAGTATTGTATGGATTATGTAATTTTTGTGTGTTGGTTTATTTGCTAAGATTAAATCATATAAATGTGTTTATTGTTGGCAAAGAGAGATATGGAGATATAAGGGTAGATCCTTGACCGTCTTCGCTCGGTTACAATCGAAATAACACCCTGTTGTCTCTTTTCGTCTTCCCCCTTTCCCCTATTAACATCTCGTGATGAAACTCCGGAAACACTGGTGCGAGTGAGAGAGGCCAGAACAGTTCTTTCGACAAATTTCTTGTAGACGGACAATAGTACTACGCATTTTCATCAAAATGATTACCGTATGTTCAATTAACCTGACTTGCATACATTTTTTTAAGGAATTTGATGTTGGTCTTCTTCTTCTTCTCGGCTTTCCCCCACTTATAGGTTTGCCGTCTTCAGTTTCCATTTATCTCTATCATTCCAATCTCCCTCTTCCAAATTCCTATCCTCCATTATTGTTCTGACGTAGGTTTTCCATTTCCATCTTGGTCTACCACGTTTATTTCTTCCAGGGGGTGACCATTGGTATATATTTTTTGGCCATCTTTCATTTTCCATTCTTTGTACATGGCCATACCATTTAAGCGTTTGAATCCTCTTAACAACAGATGTGGTGACATTCATTTCTCTCCAAAGGAATTCATTTCTTATTTTATCCTGTCTTGTTTTTTGGAGGCTTCTTCTAAAATAATCGAATTCAACTGTTCTAATTTTATTCTTTTGTAATTCCGTCGAAGACCAAGTTTCACTTCCATATGACAAAATATTCTGTATGCTCTTATAAATTTTCATTTTAGTTTCCTTTGTAATATTTTTGTTCCAAATTACTCCATGTTATGTCTTAGTTGCATTTTTTGCCATTGCAATTTTAGCCTGTACATCTCTCTCACAGGTACCGAAACTTGTAATTATTGACCCAAGATATTGATGTTGGTACTTTATTTAATTCTGTGTTACGGTACGAAGCGTTGTCAACAACTAAGAGTTTGGGGGTAAATTTGGAATCAACATGGTACATAATCATTTTATGTAGTTTTCAGTGTTAATTTCTTGAATTTTCTTCACTTCTTTAAAATACACGGGTGAAAATCGTTCCTTTCCCCCCCCCCTTCCTTTGCATGTAGTCGTGAACATTCACAATAAAATCCCGACTTTGACTATGAAGAGTTTTCATTTTAATTTTGAAACTATAGGAGGCATTGTGTAAATAAAAAAATCACTACTGTTAAGTAATTAACTGATTACACATTCACATTGCATTATAATTTTAAGACTTCAGGCAGCAAGTGTACAAAATATTATAATTAAAGTCTGACTAACTAACTCATTGGCACTACCGAACCCGTAGGTTCATGGCCGCGCTGACATAAGTTCTCCATATATCCCTATCCTGAGCCAATGTTTTCCAATCATCCCCTGTATAATCTACTTCCCTCAAATCATAGTTAATGTTATTCTCCAATCTCATTCTTGGTCTACCAACTGGGCGTTTACCCTCTGGTTTTCCTACAAGAATCTTCCATGCACGTCTTTCATTCCTCATTCGTGCCACATGTCCTGCCCATCGCAGTCTTCGAGACTTAACTGTTCTCATTATATCTGGCTTTCTATAAAGACCATTTAATTCACTGTTATGCAGTCTTCTCCATTCACATGTCTGTTCATCTCTCTTTGGTCCAAACATTTTCCTAAGAACTTTATTCTCAAATACTGGTAATATCCTTTCCTGCGTTAAAGTAAGAGTCCATGTTTCGCACCCATATAATATAACTGGTAGAATAATAGTTTTATATATTTTCAGTTTAACGTTTTTTGAAAGGAGTTGGGAAGTCAAGAGTCTCTGTAATGCATAATAACATGCATTTCCAGAATTGAGCCTATGTTTATGTCCCGCGCCGTAGCCGAGCGGTTAAGGTAGGAAGCCTTGGCGCAGAGCTACGGGACTTGCGCTGGTTCGAGTCTCCATAGGGGAAGACATTTTCTCATGGTATTTCGGCCAGTATGGGACCGGTGCCCACCCAGCATCGTGAGGCAATTGGGTAGCTACAATAAGTAGCTATAACGGCTGGGGGACTCGACATGCTAACCACATGTCACCCCTACACTGGCTGTTGATCATCTATCTCTGTGATTGACACATGTAGATATGAAGGGCCAGCAGCCGGCTGGTAAAAGGGCAACAGCTGAAAAGTGGAAAGACCCTCAATCGGAATCGGAGCCTATTTTTAATTTCCTTGTGTATCTCATTCCTATTGGTGATTATTGTTCCTAGGTATTTGAATTCAACCACTTCCTCAAAATTTCCCTCATTTGTCATTTCCATTATATAATGTATTTTTATGTGTGACCATATATTTAGTTTTATTGCTATTTACTTCCAGTCCCAATTTCTTAGTGTTACTCAGTAGTGTATTCGTGTTGGCCTTTAGTATCTCCTCGCTATCGGCCAGTAGTACTACATCATCAGCATAAACTAACAGCTTATTAATACCATTGAGTTGTAGGCCTTCCTCATTCTCTAAAGATTTTATGGCATGCTCTAGTACATTATTAAAGTCTACGGTTTAAAATCTAAAATCAACACATCCTCGTCTCACTATAATTATCTATGGACTGTACATGATTTTGTAAGAGGAACTGTTTTGTTTGTACACGTGGCAGACAGGGAATTCACAGATCAGCAGTCTGGATAGGCTCTCCCATTGGATAACGGTCAAGGACAGTGTTTAAATTCCCTTGCGCGACCTATGCTTCTCATAATTATGTAACCTATGCTGTTCTGTACAATCAAAGGGCTCCGCAACTGGTAAGGTGCACTGGGACAATAGTCCAGTAGAGTGTTAAACAGTCCCTGATTCCCCATATTTTTACAGTTCTTCCCCATAATTATTCATGCAATGCATGCATATGCTCCATACGTCCTGAGTAGGGACCCGGGTGCTCCCTATCGAAGTTTCTTAACCAAGGTTATTTAGTTATTGAAATTCCTTTCCTCTCTACTCATTGCTTTTAGAACTCTCACAGGCATTATATATTAATAGATCTGGCCCTATTGTCTTTGCTTTTGTTGAAATTATACTGTCTGAGGAAAAATTTAAGACGGCTACCTGCTTCGTTTGCCTGGAGTTGGGGGCTAGATTTGTCATTTGCCCATTGTTTTTCCTTCCTGAACATTGAAATTATTTAAAAAAAATTCAATGTCCATCGACCCTCCCCTTGAAGCGGCCCCTATGTGAAAGAGAGGGTGCGTATAGTCCACAAACGAAGAGAATGAAAGCACGGGACAAAGGGGGCACGAGAATTGCAAGCGATACAATGGCAAACTACCTGTGAATAAAGGAATACTCATCATGAGTCATGACGTATGAAATACCTACTGCTTTCATTCACTTCGTCTGTGGACTATACCTGTTACTATTTATTTCTAAAATCCTGCCTCAGGTGGTTACTTTTAAACTACAGAATATTCCGTGGCATTATATATATCTATATATATATATATATATATATATATATATATATATATATATATATATATATATATATATATTATATATATATATATATATATATATTATATATATATATATATATATATATATAAATGGATTGCGCACAAATGTGCAAAGGTGATAACACAGCTAAAAATCACTAACACTAACTTGGTCTTGCGTAATCACAAATTGTTTTTGTTCTTTGTGTACATGTTTCGATGTGATATCTTTCGCATTTCTGTTCACACACTTCGCATATGCATGACATCTTCGGGTCATGGAATGTTTTATCTCTACACATTAGGTGGTGGAATCCATGCACGCTTAATCTTGTGATGGCGTGTCGTATCTGGAAATTTGCTTCTGTCCAGTTCCTATCTATCATCGCTCCGGTGCTGAAGAATTCCGGCCATACTTCCTCTCTTTTTCTGCGTAGTCTTTGTAGCTCATGCTTATAGGGTTCTGTGGTTGGTAGTAGGTATGATGTTTTCAAGTCCTCGATAAGGAAAGTCTCCCTTGCCAGTAGGTACACTAGACGGCCTCTTGTCTGTGGCATTATATGTTATTAGATTTGGCATCACTGTAGACTTGCAGAATTGAAGAAGAAAACACATTTTTGCAAGTAGGTCTGTGGGACAACTTATTATAGTGTATCTGGCTAAACATTGCAAGAAATTTGTAGAAAGAGACAGCTGTGCTCACTTCTCTCACTCGCACCAGGGTTGTTGTTTCTTCACCAGATGTTAATAGGTGTAAGGGGGAAGACGAAAACTGGCAACAGGGTGGGTTCTTTCTTTTGTATATGGTCGAAAGCGGTCAAGGATCTACCCTTATATATATATATATATATCCATCTCTCCCTTTGCCAAGTTAAGCCAGATATACAATATATTTTTTTTACTCCAAGCGCAAAAGGTCTAAAAGCCCTTGGCCTACCAGTCGGCTGCTGGCCTCAAATCCACACGTGTTAATCACAGAAGTAGACGATCGTCTAGCTAGTGTAGGGGTGACATGTGGTCAGAATGTCGGTTCCCATAGTCGTTATAGCTGGTCTTCTCAACATAGAGTCGCTACTTATTGTAGCTAACCAAATGCCTCACGATGCTGAGTGGGCACCGGTCCAATACTGGCCGAAATTCCATGAGAAAATGTCTTCCTCATGGAGACCCAAACTAACGCAAGTCCCGTAGCTCTGCGCCAAGGCTTCTTGACATATTAATGTACTTTATGCTATTTAGTTTTATTCAAAATTGGTTAGCACTTATTCACATATAAATAAGGGCAACAGTGTTACCAATAAGTGTATTTACTATTCAGGGACTTTCTTCTTCTTCTTCTTCTTCTTCCTTCCAAGTATTATAGTGGAGGATGACTAAGTTGGCATGATTTCTGCTATCTTTGTCTAGAGAACTGTTCTTCCACCCTTCGCAAAACACAATGGGCTACCCTTGTAAAATTACTTAGGAATGCTAGAAAAACTCCACCCCCCCACTTCCGTCCAGTCACTTTTGTGTCAGGTAATTTTTGCCAGTGGCGACTGGTTCAGAGTGCTCTGTTAAAAGTGACTGCAGAAAATTGGAGAAGAGCGTGTGAACACACTGAAAAGATTGAAGAGTCATATTGGCAAGCAGACGGTTTAATGGACGAAATTAGTGATCGGTTTGAAATAAATGTAGACGATACTGACGATGATGAAAATGAAGACATAGAAACTTGCCAGGAAGAATCTTTAGAAGAAGGGAATCCCACTACTGATCTATGTTCACTAGAGGGACTGTCTGCCCTACCACTGTCACCGTGAAGAGATATGTGTATGAGTGAGAAAGAAGATGGTGAGTACTCTCTTCCTCTTTCTAAAATATTCTAGACAAGTTAGCCCTCATGGACTATAGGCCAAGGCTTGTTACGATCCTGTAGAAAATTTTCCCTCCAGCGTTTCATAGGACGGCCCAGTGATCTTCGTCCTCTTGGTATATAATTATAAACAGCTTGGGGATCCGATTTTAACTCATTCTTTCAAGATGGTGTTTCCAATTTAGTTGGTACTGTTTAATATATTCCAAAATTGGCGTAGTCTTCAATTATTTCAAGATATCGGTGTTCCTTTTCCGATCCCATCTGGTGTAACCCGCTGTTCTGCGCATGAATCTCATTATCACAAGCTCAGGGACTTTCAACCAGCAAAAAAGTCATTATTTCGTAACCGGTTAATTTCTGAACCTATTTTCACTCCAGTTTTTTTTTTCAAATCGTTACATTCTGTAGGTGCATACAAATATAATACGGAAAATAACCGAATGAAAAATTAATTATGGCGCCCGATGATTAACTGTAATACTGAAATAAAAGAAATCTAGCTCTCATCTAGAATAAAGCTTTATGTTTAAAATTAAAAGCCAAGCCATTATTGTGAACTTTTTGTGTTGTGTTCTCCAAACAGAATTACTTAGTTAACTTTAATGGCATTATGAAATTTTTATTATGATGGAATGGTCCACTTCTATGGTCTTGGGGCAACGGCGTTGCTTCGTAAAAAGCGGGCCAGGGCTCGATTCTCGATTCCTTGTTGTTATTTCGGAGTTTTTACTCACTTATAAGTTCGGCTGAAAAAAAAAGTATGGGTTACAGGCTAGGCTGCATCGTACTTCGACCGCTATGTTTACAAACTGCACGTTGATACGCGCTACTCGGGACAGACTGCTAGTACAGTCCGCTTTGTGTAGGAATGCTCTCATCTTTGCACAGTTTTTGTTTCGACATTCTGATACAACCACACGTCACGTAAACAGGTCTATTACTGAAGATAGTTGAACTACTCTCCTCTCCGAGCAGGCAGTTGAGACGCTCGACAAAGACATGCATTTTGTAAACAATGTGTATAGAAATTATGATTACTACCCTGATACCAATACTTTTTTCCAGCGCTATTTATAAGACAACTTTTAGGAAAATTGAAGGCCCAAACGGTCCCCAACATCAACTGACAACCGTTATCATCGTTAGATAGCTATTATATTCGTCATGTTTAGTATGAGTGTGTGAGTGAATGGTGAATTTCGTCTTGATGTTTTACTGTCTCAGAGGGGGGCCTGAATGAGCTGATCGCTCATTCGGGGAGATCCTCCATGTTCTCATGTGGTCAAAAAAGTGTGTGTGCGAAACAATGTCTAATATCCTGCTCTTGGCAGGCAGTTACTCGGTCGTGATGACTGATGACTCTTCCACAGACATCTCTGTTGATGTCATTGATGACACATTGAATGTCTTCCTTCAGTTGGAGAAACTGTATAACCACATAAAAAGAAGTCACATGGAGTAAGGTCACAAGATCTGGGAGGCCATTCCAAGTCGCCACGAATTGAAACCACAGACTTCATACAGTAGATCGAGTACCTGCATGCCGAGACATATGCCTGATATAATTTTGCTCACATAAATGGGACTGTATGCAGATAAAAACATTTTTTTTTTCATTTTGTTCATATTGATTTAATTATTTTTTAAAAATTGCGTAATATAAAAAATACCCTTTTATATTGGTGCATCCAATGTATTGTGTGTTTTATTATGTTATTCCTTGGATAAGTCCGGGATTTATTTTTAATGATATATTCATATCTCCGTATAACGTAGGTCGATATAACAATATATTCGTTTGATCTTAGCAAATTTTAATTTATATAATATTAAATATCTCTGAATATGGTGAAGAAATTTTAAGAACACCCTGTTTTAACGATACATATTTAGAAGCATATTGGTTTTGTAATACAACAGATTTACTCAGAAGACAATAGCAGGTATCAGATTATTGACAGCACCTGCTATAGAGGAATGAAACTATGTTTTCTGTAAAGTGAAAACTTTAAAAATACCATCCATCCATAGTAATTCTGCCCGAAGGCAGGTCCTTCACTGCAATCATAGCATTTCCATGCTATGCTTGCAGCTTTACTAGGGAATTGTAGATATGGTAGCTTCCAATTGCTTTCCACACCGATGAAGGATGATGATGATAATGATAAGGATGATGGCCATATGATTTCGGGAACCGTTTGGGCCTTAAAGTTTTCCTGACATTTGTCTTACAGGTGAGGAATAACCCCGATAAAAACCACACCCAGAAAAACTGACCCGACCGGGTATCGAACCCGGGCCCACTGCATGACAAGACAGCACGCTACCTCGAGACCACAGCGGTGGACTTTAAGAATACAAACACAAAAATATTATTAGGTTGATGAATGGGGAACCAATAGTGCTGACTACAGACCTGGTAGGCCAAAGGCCTTATAGGTCTGTCACGCCAAATGATTTTCTTAAGTAAGAGAAAATGTTTCGCTTCCGAATAGTAGTACAAGTGGAATGAAATTTTTAATTTAAGATTTTTGAGAGGAGTTGGGATGTTATTCTCGGACCAACGGATCTGTGCCCCTTCAGCGCTCAGTCGTTCTTAGAAAACTTACCGGATGTACTCACTCAATTCCACGCGCTTCCCTCCCTTCACGTCAAACAGCAGCCATGAACCTTTTCGAATAGGAATGTTGCCAAACTTCCTCCAAACAATGTTATGAATCTTGAATATTCAATCATGTAAGGTTAATTATTACTTCTTTATATTTAAGTAGGTATAATGACGCTGTTTGAATGTTATTTTTTGCTTAATAGCATTTCTTTCACCACTTTCTGCTACAGTGTTCATGTTGAGTTGCAAAAAACTGGACTCCTAGTGCAAATAATCTGTCCCCCAAGAAATTTCAAAATTGTGAATATTGAGGAGGCGAAAGAAAAGAGAGATATAGGAATGCAGAGAGGGAAATGAATAACAAAGAATGTTATATAAACTAAACGAAATATTAAAAAAATATAATATGGAAATATCATCAGAAAAATTAAAAAAAATGGTTTTCGAGTGCGCTCATGCAGTTCGGACAAAGACCATATTAGAAAATAAACCAATTGAACAAGTGACAAAATATAACTTCCTAGGTTGCGAAATATCATACACAACTGAAACAGATAAAAATAACAAATTAAATAAGTTTAATTATCTGACAGGAACACTAAAAAACTTTGAAAAACAAAGCCAGAAAAGACTCTATAATGAAATTATACAACACAATGGCATTTCCTATTATTACTTACGGATCCGAAACATGGACAGTGACAACACAATAATCTCCCAGAATACAAGCTGCTGAGATGAAATTCCTCATACCAATAGCAGGATATCAAAGAACATACACAAAAAAAAAAAAAAAAGAAGAAAGAAAAAACACAGAAATAAGACAGCAATTAAAAGTAGAGGAATTAAACACTACAATAGTGAAATACAGAACAAACTGGAAAGAATACTAAAATCAGCATATCGTCGCTTAGGAGACTATACCGCGTAACTGACACTTTTAGTGAAATTGACATTTTTATACTGTTAGCATCACTGAAGAAGTGCGCTCAGTTCAAACACAGATTAGAATGAAATTTTGTACCATGGCCTCGCTAAACTTATAGATACAATGGTTTCAATCTTTAGGTACTAAGGAGAAAAATAAAGAGTTTTTTCTTTCTCGTGTAAAATTTGTATTTTGTTAGTTACGCGGTATTGTTTCTTAAGTGACCATATAACTATTCACCTAGAGGAAAAAGAAGTTTTGGAAGACCAAAGAAAAGATGGAAAAAAAAAAACAGCAATTTGGAGCCGGAACAGGCTAGCAAAAAGCCTAAACCATGACGAAGAAGAAGAAGAGAGGGAAATGATTTACTGAGGCAGAAAAGGAATTACGGTATTATGTAGTTCGCATATCTTATGGGGGCACAAATCCGTTAGTCAGACAATAGTTATAATAGCATGAGTTTCCACAGTTAAGCCTTCCTCTGTGTACTTTCATTGGCATTATGAAATAAAAAAAATCTTTTTTTGCGCCATAGTGCGTTTTGTAGTAGTTACCAGCAATGGCGACCATTATTGAAAGTTCAACTTCTTATATTTCAGGGTTGCCAACTTAAGTAACTATACTGTAATATTACATTTACACCCACATGCGGGAAGTAAAACCACTGCCCTCTGTGTATACTACTTCTTCTTCTTCTTCTTCCTTCCAAGTATTAGGCCAAGGCCTGTTACGATCCTATAGAAAATTTTCCCTCCAGCGTTTGCGGGAAATTCTCGTATAAGACTTGAAAGCATAATAATAGTCCCTTCGATTGGTTGCTGGCCAAAGGAAGGCAAGACCAGTGATGGGGCTGCCATCTTATAGCCTCTGGTCAGGCTTTTCTGGAGAAGAAAAGAAAATAAAGGAAAGAAGAAATGGAAGAAAGGAAAGACTCCCTAGCCCTCGGATGCCCTAATAGCGTCGGAGTCGAAAAAACAAGAGTTAACCAAGAGAGGTTAGATAGTAAAGTTAAAAGAGTGCAAAACACAAGTAAGTGGAAGAAATGTTTTGCTCAGCTTGGGCACCTTGTGGTCGCCATCCACATATCCCCTAGATGAGGACCCCCGAGGGTAAAATATATATACAGAAAATATCCAAAAGGTAGTGTTAATATACATTATACGAAACAAATCACTGCATTTTAAATGAACTGAACTTTATTTGAAACAATGTAAAACAATAAATACGTACTTGCGTCCATGTTATCAATAATTGTTCACAAGGCCTCCTGTTGTTTCAACTAATAAACATTGCCCACACTATTAACGTTAGTCTTATAATGAACACAAATATTTCCATCAAAGATGTTATTATTTCACTATTATTTATTATTTTGAAATCACCATCGCGCAAAAAAATAATGTACAACGCACGTTTGTGAAGTGTTTTACTGAATCTCGGAAATTAAAAACCTTGCTATCGCTCGGTTTTTAAACATTTTCCCTAGATTCTGTAAAAACCACTTCCCCACCTCGCATCGTACTATTACCTCCTCTAAACAGAATATTGATTATTACGTATCAGTTTGTTCAAGTCATAAAACATGGCATGTATTAATGATTCTAATGACACGTTGTAATAAAACAATTTTATTATTGTGTCTGCATCATAGGCTATATTGCGTAATGATAATAATCATAAGGTGGACAATCCACTGTTAATACTCATGTTATTCAAACTCTAACGGCGTTATCTCTGTAACTAGACTCGTTATGAATCATCGCATTTTTCAGTGAAATCACATACCATCCGGTATTAATGTTTGTTTCTTTATGGCCTTGACATTATGATTACAATGTTCCAAAATGTATCACTAGATGTCGCACGAATTTTATTACTTAAGCATTAGGCCTACTGAATAAGGTCAGGATGACCTGGTTATACAGTTATATAGGATTTTTTGGCGAATTCCGAAGCTGTTGAGATTGTATTCATGAAAATATTTTGAAAAATCTTCACAAATCTTCATTCATCTTATTAACTAGACACCGAAAATTGTCTTGTCAGTTTATGATATAGCACATATACAAGTATATTTTTTAATTGTCGGATTTCGCTCAATTTAGAAATAATACCTACCTCGGTTTATTTTAATGGGATATAGGGCCTACCGAGTTTCGTTGTGAAAGATCGAAATTTCTGACCGCTAGAGCGATTTTTAAATTTTCACTACATATGAACTCCTACACCTAATACTTTTAGTGTCTAATTGTGAATCTAAACCATCTAGGGACCCACTCAAACATACACAAAAAATGTAATCAAAATCGGCCCAGTCGTTTAGGAAGAGTTCAGTGATATAGGCCTACACACGTACAAAATAATTATGTGTGTGTATATATATATATATATATATTTTTTTTCCATCGCTCTGGTCTCGATGTAGCGTGCTGACTTTTCACTCAGCGGGCCCGGGTTCGAGTACCGGTCGGGGCAGGCTCCTGGGTTAGGTTTTTTCGGAATTTTTCCTCATCTGTAACACAAATGTCAGGAAGCTTAGGGCCCAACGGTCCCCGAAATTCATTCAGCCATCATCATCCTTCACCGGTGTGGAAAGCAACGGGAAGCTACCACACCTATAATTCCTTAGTAAAGTTGCAAAGCTAGAATGAAAATGCTAAGATTGCAGTGAAAGACCTTGTCCTCCGGTAGAATTACCATGGATGGATGTATATATATATGGCATATAATATGTGCGTCTGTTATCTTATAGCGGAAGACAAAATAGTCATTTTGGGATCAAACTCGGTAACTAATAATAAATTAAGAAATTAAGCCCGATACAGCAAAATCAGACCAGTTGGAGGGGGTTAACACGAAGAAAGAATAAATAAAATGCTCTAGTGGCCTCATTTTTTATTTTTCTCAACAAATATCGGTATTGTTATTGACGTGAAATGAGAAAGGCATTCTCCAAACACCAGAAAACCCCGACCATTAGGATTTGTACATTATCTAAATGTCGAAATTTAAAAATTGCCCTAGCGACTCCCGTGTTTGTATTGTCGAAACGATTTAATTAACGAACAAAGGATGTGTTTCATAAACCAGTAAAATCGGTCCATAAATTTGACTTGCTAACAAATTAGCTTAATTTATGCACATCTTACGCGGAGAAATGTTATTTCAAATTCGAAAATTTGAGTTAAATGTCCCCTCTACAATATCTTCTTCTTCTTGCAAGGGTTAAAAATGTTTGGTTCGTTCCGACTCCAAGTATTATAGCTGCTGTGCCCATTCCCTTTCATTGGCGTTCCCGATCTCTTTTCCTCTTCGTTGGTAATTTAGACTTCTGCTTGGCAATTTATTGGTAACCATCCTGAAGACATGTTCATACCATTTTCTCCTATATTCTTCTATTTTATCTATCAAATTGAATATTTGTAGTTCTTTGCGGATATCTTCACTTCGTTTTATATCCATTAAAGTATATCCTGCCACAAATCGTAATTATTTCATTTAAGCTGCTTCTATTCTTTTAATTGACTGTTTATTGAGTCCATATGTCTGAGCCATACAAAATAACACTGAGCAACAGAAAATAAACTTTTTCTCAGAAAGAAAAATATGTGATTCTGATAGTATATTTTCTCCTGAATTCAAATATGATATCGGTTTTTCTCCATCCGAGAGACAGGCATTTATATTTTTAAACACTTTAATATTATTTACATTCGTAACCACACAATATTCGAACATTTGGACTCACCTAGAAAGTAAGAAATGAGATTTTCTGCTATATTTCGCCTGTGGAGCATCCCTCTTGATGGTCCAACAATAATCGGCCAGCATTCTAGGATTCCATTTGTCTTGATATCTCTTTTCCATAGCTGAAATCATTTGAGATAGCTCATTTGGTTTTATTTTACAATGGACAAATGGACGAAAAAACGTTTATTAACAAATTATTATTTACATCCATTAATTGAAATTGAAATAAAAAAAAGTGTGGGTGATGGAGAAATTCCAAATACATATTTGAAAACACGATAAAAACTGCATTAAGTACAACTATTGGTACTCACGAGACGAAAATCATGTTGACCAATGTAATTATTATAACAATGCTGTATTTAAGCAGAGAGAATAACCTCATATTTGATCAAGATATTCTGATAAAGAGCAGTAGTAAAATTGAAGAAAAAATATAATTCCGGCTAGATTGTGTAAGCCTACACATAATTATGTTTAAGAATATGTCATTATGTGTGTGTGTGTGTGTATATATAATATATATATATATATACTAGTGGTACAAGGAAATCTGGAGTATTGTTGAATACGAATATAATTTCCTTCGGATGCACCAGGAGTGTGTCGCAGCAGAAATACATTATTTTCGACATAATGTTTAGTGAAGGTTAGTTAGTAATTTAAATACTATAATTTTAATATCCCACTTATCAAAACAGGCTAATCCGATCACCGAAAACCACTAGAGCTGACGCCTGTCCTACTTGTCATCAAGTGCCGTAGAGAATATCATTAACTACCGTATAATTACGCTACTTTATCAAAACTACCGTATAATTACGCTACTTTATCAAAATAATTATGAATTCTTAGTTTATTCAGAAGAATATATTTCAAAGTGAGGTGACAAATTTGATAAATTCTTAGTTTATCAATACTTCTAAATTCATTGCAGAGCACCGTTGAGGTTATGTACTTAAAGGTCCATCCATAGTAATTCTGCCCGAAGGCAGGTTCTTAAGTGCAATGCTATGCTTGCAGCTTTACTAGGGAATTGTAGGTGTGGTAGTTTCCCGTTGCTTTCCACACCGGTGAAGAATGATGATGATGGCCATATGCTTTCGGGGACCGTTCGGGCCTTAAAGATTTCCTGACATTTGTCTTACATGTGAGGAAAAGCCCCGATAAAAACCTCACCCAGAAAAACTGCCCCGACCGGGGATCGAACCCGGGCCCGCTGCATGACAAGTCAGCAGGTTATGTACTTAAAGGTAAAATATTACAATAAGGGCTCATCTTTAGAATAATTTACCCTTGATTGTTGAGTTTCTTGTTGTCAATTATAAGTCCTCTTATGTATTCACTATCATTTTTAAATATTTTGAATTTTTTCAAACAATTTTTATAACTTTATTTTAGAATTTTTAAATATTTATTGAAATACACATATTGTGATGGTGACTTGCTAATTTCTCCAGAGAGTATATTATACAGTTGAAACCAGTGGAATATCGATGGTTGCGATTATTAAGGAGTGGAAAAAAGGGCATTTAATGGGATCCACCCTAGGTTAGAGTAATTGAATTAGGTTAAGTGTGAGTTAGTTGGCTTTTAGGTTCGTTACATTTTAATTGTGTCTAAATACATAATACAAAAAAAAAAGAGATAATAATCGATTGGTGGGTTATTGCTGGCTCTATAAACTCTGGCGCTAGCGCACTGCTACTCTATACGACTTTGAAAATATATCAGGTAAATTAAAGTGGAGAATTCCCAAAATAAGTATATATTATAAGAGTCGTCCCCAACTAAATTAAATATATTAATTACCATAGGCATACATAGTTTTAACTACTTGATGAAGTTTTTAATCAGAAATTATGTTTTGTTGAGGACGACTGATATATCATGTACTTATTTTAACTTTCTTCATTTATTGAAAATAATGTGAGCTTGTACGATTTTAATATATTAATTTAAATAATGAACATATTGATACATAATTGGACAAGAAACATTAATTCTGTTGTACAGACGAAATAATAAATTTCAAAATTATTAACTTAAACACAAGGTACAAGAGTAAGAAATAACAGTAGATACATAACACTATTCCGCAATCTAATCAAAATTATTTAAAATCTCTGGTGAAAATGTTTTTTGCAATGTTTTTGCACAGATTTTAGGGAATGAAACTTTTCACTACATTCACTGCAAGTATACGATTTTCCTCCTGATTCAACGTTGTATTTCTTCCTGCTTAAATTCTTCACTCGCACTTTTTCACTCATTTCAGATGCAATTTGTTTCTTTGTATCAAACTTTTTATTTTTTTACTTGTATCACTATCAGACGTATCAGTACTTGAACTCGAAGATGGCTGTCTTTTTCGAGATATTTTCAATGTAATAGGCTTACTCAACACTGTAACTTTGTAGTCAGCTGCTGTTCTTTCAGAAGAGCTGTTTTCAGGTTGTTCTCCTTTAGAAGCCAACCGTCTTTGCTGGTACCACTGAAACCTGTGTAATTGTGGAACAAGACTCGTAAACAACTGGTACTCACCGGCCGACTTTGCTAATGTATACATCATATCCTCATATTTTTGGAATTCTACTGATTTGTTAGTATCTGTCATACATTTTGGCACTGGAGAATCATTTTGAGAATTAATTGGCAAATCGTTGTTTTCATTTTCGGATGGAAGATGACTACTTTCTTCTTCAGAAGAATCAGATAACTTTTCGTGTCCGAATGGCGAATCTTTGTTTTCATTTTCGGACGGAAGATCAATACTTTCTTCTTCAGAAGAATCAGATAACTTTTCGTGTCCGAATGGCGAATCTTTGTTTTCATTTTCGGACGGAAGATGATTACTTTCTTCTTCAGAAGAATCAGATAACTTTTCGTGTCCGAATGGCGAATCTTTGTTTTCATTTTCGGACGGAAGATCAATACTTTCTTCTTCAGAAGAATCAGATAACTTTTCGTGTCCGAATGGCGAATCTTTGTTTTCATTTTCGGATGGAAGATGATTACTTTCTTCTTCAGAAGAATCAGATAACTTTTCGTGTCCGAATGGCGAATCTTTGTTTTCATTTTCGGATGGAAGATGATTACTTTCTTCTTCAGAAGAATCAGATAACTTTTCGTGTCCGAATGGCGAATCTTTGTTTTCATTTTCGGACGGAAGATCAATACTTTCTTCTTCAGAAGAATCAGATAACTTTTCGTGTCCGAATGGCGAATCTTTGTTTTCATTTTCGGATGGAAGATGATTACTTTCTTCTTCAGAAGAATCAGATAACTTTTCGTGTCCGAATGGCGAATCTTTGTTTTCATTTTCGGATGGAAGATGATTACTTTCTTCTTCAGAAGAATCAGATAACTTTTCGTGTCCGAATGGCGAATCTTTGTTTTCATTTTCGGATGGAAGATGATTACTTTCTTCTTCAGAAGAATCAGATAACTTTTCGTGTCCGAATGGCGAATCTTTGTTTTCATTTCCGGGTGGAAGATCAATACTTTCTTCTTCAGAAGAATCAGATAACTTTTCGTGTCCGAATGGCGAATCTTTGTTTTCATTTTCGGATGGAAGATGATTACTTTCTTCTTCAGAAGAATCAGATAACTTTTCGTGTCCGAATGGCGAATCTTTGTTTTCATTTTCGGATGGAAGATGATTACTTTCTTCTTCAGAAGAATCAGATAACTTTTCGTGTCCGAATGGCGAATCTTTGTTTTCATTTTCGGATGGAAGATGATTACTTTCTTCTTCAGAAGAATCAGATAACTTTTCGTGTCCGAATGGCGAATCTTTGTTTTCATTTTCGGATGGAAGATGATTACTTTCTTCTTCAGAAGAATCAGATAACTTTTTCGTGTCCGAATGGCGAATCTTTGTTTTCATTTTCGGATGGAAATGATTACTTTCTTCTTCAGAAGAATCAGATAACTTTTCGTGTCCGAATGGCGAATCTTTGTTTTCATTTTCGGATGGAAGATGATTACTTTCTTCTTCAGAAGAATCAGATAACTTTTCGTGTCCGAATGGCGAATCTTTGTTTCATTTTCGGATGGAAGATGATTACTTTCTTCTTCAGAAGAATCAGATAACTTTTCGTGTCCGAATGGCGAATCTTTGTTTTCATTTTCGGATGGAAGATGATTACTTTCTTCTTCAGAAGAATCAGATAACTTTTCGTGTCCGAATGGCGAATCTTTGTTTTCATTTCCGGGTGGAAGATCAATACTTTCTTCTTCAGAAGAATCAGATAACTTTTCGTGTCCGAATGGCGAATCTTTGTTTTCATTTTCGGACGGAAGATCAATACTTTCTTCTTCAGAAGAATCGGATAAATTTTCGTGTCCGTTCATTACGTTTATATGCTCCATGTTTTGGCCGTGATTGAGCATTTAAGTTGATCAATATTATATTTTTAAATGCATATGAGAACACTGCAATGTTTCAAGGAGTTTCTAATAATTAGAAACAATTATTGTCCACTTTATGTCTGGTTTGTATTGAAACTTAAGATCTGCAATCCAAGGTAACGTTGTTCGGGGTCGATATTCTGCTTGCTGATCACTATACATCAAGAACACTACAATGGAATTGTCGTGTATTGGGCTTATAACAGGTACAACAGAAAAAAAGGGAGGGGGTAAATGTTGCCGATTCTATTTGGTGTAATAGTGGGGAGAATATTATAAAATAAACTGCATTTTGAAGAATTTGAAGCAGTGTAAATATTTGCGGTGAGTGTTTGGGTATGTCTACCTGAAGGGTTAGGGGGCGGTACGGAAGTGTTTGGGTATCTATTGTCAAGTTTGTATGTCTGGCTAGAACAAAAGAGACCCACGATATTATCTAATGCTCAACATTGTAATCTCTAAATATCAATGACTAATGTGTAAAAATTGAGTACAAAGTCTAATAAACATACACAATGAACTGACTTTGTAACGAAAAAAAAAAAAAAAAGAATTGGTACAAACTAAAAACTTAAGTGTTTATATATTAGATAAATAATCTTGGAAAAAATAATTTGATATTTTATAGATGTTGGAATGCGAAACATGGAGTTTTACTTCAAGAGAGGAAAGAAGATTTTGAGTATTTGAGAATAAAGTTCTTACGAACATTTTTTGACCAAAGAGAGATGAATAGGGGTGAATTGAAAAAACTACATAACATTGAGCTACATGATGTTTATAGGAAGCCAAATATAATAAGAATAGTTAAGTCTGGTAGACTGCAATGGTCAGGACATGTGGCACGAATTGAAATGAAAGAGGTGCATGGAAGTTACTTGTACGAAAACCAGAGGAAAAACGCTCAGTAGGTAGACCAAGAATGAAAATAACATTAACCATGATTTGACAGAAGTAGATTATGCAGGGAATGATTGGAAAACATTAGTTCAGGATACGAATGTGTGGAGAGCTTACGTCCGCGCTGCCATGAACCTACGGTTTCGATAGTGCCAGTGAGTTAGTTAAAGCGATTTTTAAATCTTCGTTTCAGGTGAACTCCTACTCTAATGATTTCAGAGAATAATAGATACCGGCTAAACACTCGCAGTATTATGAAATAAAAAAATATATTTTTTTACGCCATAGTGCGTTTTGTCGTAGTTACCAGCAATGGCGACCATTATTGAAAGTTCAACTTCTTACATTTCGGGGTTGCCAACCTAAATAACTCTACTGTGATATTACATTTACACCCATGTGCGGGAAGTTAAACCACTCCCTTCTATGTATACTACGTACAATATATATATATATATATATATATATATATATATATATATACAGGGTGGACCGCTCGAATGGACCTAATTTCAATTGCTTGTTACTGGCAAACGGTTGAAGATAGAAACTTAAAACAACGTTCATAGTACAGAAAAACTCACCAAGTTTCGAATCCTGTCGGTAGATGGCACAAAGATACGTTTCTCGTTCTTAGATTTAATTGTTTGTGAAAATGGCGACTCCGCAGATGAAAGCGCAAGCTGTTTTGTGGTATGCGGAGTTTAAAATCAATCATTAGAGTTCAAAGGGAGTTCCGGCGTGTGTTTTAACCGTGATGCTCCAACTGCTAGAAGCATAAAGAAGTGGCGTGATACATTATTAGCTACAGGATCTGTGTTGAAGAAGCATGGTGGTGGTCGCAGAGCATCCGATGAAATGGTAGCAAATGTTCAAGCCGCATTTGAGCAAAGCCCCCGGAAGTCATTAAGAAGAGCTTCGCGGGAACTTCAAATACCAAAATCGACATTACAACGGATTGTCCACAAATGCCTCAAACTGCACGCATATAAAGTGCAGTTAGTGCAACGTCTGGAGCCGAATGACATGCCGAAACGAGTGGAATTCGCCAATACGATGCTGGACCGTCTCGGCGCTGATCCTGACTTCATGACCAAGATTTTCTTCTCGGACGAAGCCACTTTCCATTTGTCAGGCAAGGTAAACCGGCATAATGTGCGGATCTGGGGATCGGAGAATCCTCACGCTATTCAAGAGCATGTTCGTGATAGTCCGAAGATGAATGTTTGGTGCAGTTTGTCACATAATAAGGTCATTGGACCGGTTTTTCTTCGCCGAGAAAACTGTTCGTGGTACCACATATCTTGACATGCTGGAGCAGTTCTTCTTTCCACAAATTGAACAACTGCAGCCTAACATCGTTTTCCAGCAAGATGGTGCTCCTCCCCACTGGTCCAATGAAGTTCGTACGACTTTGGACAACATTTTCCCTGGGCCGTTGGATTGGTAGGGGAGGACCAATCGCGTGGCCCCCCGAGATCTCCCGATTTAACACCACTGGATTTCTTTCTCTGGGGCTATGTCAAAGATAAAGTTTACACCACCCCAGTCAAAGACCTTCGTGATCTTCGTGAGCGCATCATAGAGGCTATTGAGAACATTCCAGAAGACATACTCCAACGTACTTGGCAAGAAATTGTTCATCGCTTTGATATCGTCACAGTGACTGCTGGGGCTCATATAGAGATGTGGTGATCTGGATATCAAAACTTGGTGAGTTTTTCTGTAATATGAACGTTGTTTTAAGTTTCTATCTTCAACCGTTTGCCAGTAACAAGCAATTGAAATTAGGTCCATTCGAGCGGTCCACCCTGTATATATATGTGTGTGTTCTCGCGACATCTAGTAATAATGGAGAGTATAATACATGTATAAGAAAAATAAGTGTTTGAATTGGATTCGCCTGGTAGTGTAATGGATATCACGCTGAGGTACAGACTCAGAGATCCGGGTTCGAATCCCGTCCAGGCATTTATTTTTCTTATCATACCATATATATATATATATATATATATATATATATATATATGCTATAATTAAATGTTTAACATTGACCAATGCAAGCCTAATATGGAATGATAAGAAAAATAAATGCCTGGACGGGATTCGAATCCGGATCTCTGAGTCTGTACCTCAGTGTGACATCCATTACACCACCAGGCGAATCCAATTCAAACACTTATTTTTCTTATATATGTATTTTACTTACTTACTTACTTACTCACTGGCACTATCGAACCCGTAGGTTCATGGCCGCACGGACATAAGCTCTCCATATATCCCTATCCTGAGCTAATGCTTTCCAATCATTCCCTGTATAATCTACTTCCCTCAAATCATAGTTAATGTTGTTCTCCCACCTCATTCTTGGTCTACCAACTGGGCGTTTTCCTTCTGGCTTTCCTACAAGAAGTTTCCATGCACGTCTTTCATTCCCCATACGCGCAACATGTCCTGCCCATCGCAGTCTACGGGACTTAACTGTTCTTATTATATCTGGCTTCCTATAAAGACCATGTAGTTCATTGTTATGTAGTCTTCTCCATTCACCTGTCTGTTCATCTCTCTTTGGTCCAAAAATTTTCCTAAGAACTTTATTCTCAAATACTCGTAATCTCCTTTCCTCCCTTAAAGTAAGAGTCCATGTTTCGCACCCATATAATATAACTGGTAGAATAATAGTTTTATATATTTTCAGCTTAATGTTTTTTGAAAGGAGTTGGGACATCAAAAGTCTCTGCAATGCATAATAGCATGCATTTCCAGAATTGAGCCTATGTTTAATTTCTTTGTGCATCTCATTCCTATTTGTGATTATTGTTCCTAGGTATTTGAATTCAGCCAATTCCTCAAAATTTCCCTCATTTGTTATTAGCTGTCCATTTCCATTATATAATGTATTTCTACGTGTGACCATATATTTAGTTTTACTGATATTTACTTCCAGTCCTAATTTCTTAGTGTTACTCAATAGTGTGTGCGTGTTGGCCTTTAGTATCTCCTCGCTATCGGCCAGTAGTACTACATCATCAGCATAAACTAACAGCTTATTAATACCATTCAGTTGTAAGCCTTCCTCATTCTCTAAAGATTTAATGGCATGCTCTAGTACAAAATTAAATAGTAGAGGAGATAGTGCATCTCCTTGCTTCAACCCATTCTGGATTTCAAAAGTGTCTGAAAACTGTTTGCCTACACGCACCCTACTCGTTGAGCCATTTAGACACATTCGTATAAGTCTAACTAACTTTTTAGGAATTCCGAACTCCAGCAGGATACTATATAACTTCTCCCTCTTAATTGAATCATATGCTTTTTTGAAGTCTACATATAGTTGATGTACAGTACCATTATATTCCCATTTCTTTTCTAAAATCTGTCTTATACTAAAAATCTGATCTGTTGTAGACCTGTTTCTTCTAAATGCACATTGATGATCTCCTAGAATGTCATCAATATAGGGAGTAAGTCTGCTTACTAATATATTTGTTAGAATTTTGTACGAAGTTGAAAGTAATGAGATGCCCCTGTAGTTGTTGCAATCAGTTTTATCTCCTTTCTTATAAATTGGTACGATAATTGATTCCTTCCATTCATCTGGAAGAGCTTCTTTTTCCCAAATCATACTAAGCAACCAGCGTATCTTGTCCATCAATTTTTCTCCCCCTGATTTTATCAGTTCTGCTGGGATCTCATCTGAACCTGATGCTTTATACATCTTCAATTTTTCAATTGCCATTTCAACCTCTAATGCACTTGGCTCTGCGACTAGCATTTCTGCTGTCTGTAACTTATCCTCCTCAATGTCCTGTTCTGTATGTAGGCTACATTTAATAGCTGATTAAAGTAACTTTTCCATCTATTTAATATACTCTTGGAATCTGCAATCATATCCCCATTTTCATTCCGAATTATGTTTGTTCTAACCTGAAACCCTTTCTTCTCTATACTAATTCCCTGATATAATTCTCTAATGTTCCTATTTTTTTGCATTCATTTCAAGGTCATTAATCTTCTCTCTCAAATATTCCCTCTTCTTACTCTTTAGTAACTTGGTGGTTTCCCGTCTAACACTACCCAATTGCTCTAAATTTACCTCATTTGGCTCGTGTAACCATTTCATTTTTGCTAGCTTTCTTTTCTTTACAATGTCGGCACATTCCTCATCAAACCATTTCTTGTTTTGCCTCTTTTTTAAACAACCAATGCTTTCTGATGCTGACAATTTAATAGTATCTCTTATAGCCTCCCATTCTTTATTTATATCAGTTTCTTCTTCGTTTGCCACATTGTCATCTGAAGATTCCAGTACTTCAAATCTATTAGCAATTTTGATTTGGTATTCTTGCCGCATTTCATCATTTTTCAAGTTTTTTAATTCATATTTTACAGAATCATCTTTAGCGTTTGTTCCTCTCATAAGCGATAGCCGTTGTCTGATTTTCACCTTGACCAGATGATGATCTGAATTGCAGTCTGTCCCTCTAACTGATCTAATATCAATGATGCTACTGTGCCAGCGTTTATCCACTAATACATGATCTATCTGGTTCCGAGTTTCTCCATCTGGGGACGTCCAGGTGTATTTATGAATATCCTTATGCTGAAATGTTGTGCTCTTAACAATGAGATTCTTTGATGTGGCAAATGTGACTAATCTAACCCCGTTGTCGTTACTATCTTCATGAAGACTGAATTTGCCTATTGTTGGTTTGAATATATCTTCCCGCCCCACTTTTGCATTTAAATCTCCTAAGACAATTTTCATATGATATCGTGAAAGGCTATCAAATAAGCATTCTAATTCTTCATAGAACTCATCCTTGATCTTGTCATCTTTATCTTCTGTGGGGGCATGTACATTTACAATTATAAAATCATGTCGTTTACCCTTTAGAATTATGTATGATATCCTATCACTAACAAACTTAATATCTCGGATAGCGGATAGGATCCTCCTTCTGACTAAAAAACCTGTTCCAAATGCAGGTCTTTCTGCACCCCCATAGTATAATGCAAAGCTTCCTGATTCCTGACTACCTTCTCCTGGCCACCTAACTTCCTGTAAAGCGACTATATCCAAGGGCGATTTATCCATTATATATGTATTTTACTCTCCATTATTACTAGATGTCGCGAGAACTCGGTCTTCACCGCCATCCAGCAGCTGACTATATCAAGTAAGCGAATTAAAGAGAATATTTTTACCTTATAGCAGTGACGCTTTATAGATGTTATAATTAAATGTTTAACATTGAGCAATGCAAGCCTAATATGGAATGATAAGAAAAATAAATGCCTGGACGGGATTCGAACCCGGATCTCTGAGTCTGTACCTCAGTGTGACATCCATTACACCACCAGGCGAATCCAATCCCGTCCAGGCATTTATTTTTCTTATCATTCCATATTAGGCTTGCATTGCTCAATGTTAAACATTTAATTATAACATCTATAAAGCGTCACTGCTATAAGGTAAAAAGGTAAAGGTAAAGTGATCCCACTACAGGCCTCAGGAGGCCCCTGGGGTAGTAGGAGGTTAAGGCTCCCACTTTTTCTTGACAATCGGCACTTTATGTCAGCCGGGTTGTCAGCCCTGCGTGACGGCCGCCTTTACCCCAGAACAAGCGTCTGGTACTCATTTCCGTTAGAGGCTGAGTCGACCCCAGGGCCATAGTGCCGCCAGAGGGTTTGGGTCAGTTTAAAAATCCTGACCCCACCGGGACTCGAACCCTCGACCTTCCGGCTTGTAGCGCAGTGCCTTAACCACTACGCTACGGCGTGCCCCCTATAAGGTAAAAATATTCTCTTTAATTTGCTTACTTGATATAGTCAGCTGCTGGATGGCGGTGAAGACCGAGTTCTCGCGACATCTAGTAATAATGGAGAGTAAAATACATATATAAGAAAAATAAGTGTTTGAATTGGATTCGCCTGGTGGTGTAATGGATGTCACACTAAGGTACAGACTCAGAGATCCGGGTTCGAATCCCGTCCAGGCATTTATTTTTCTTATCATTCCATATATATATATAGAAAATATCCAAAAGGTAGTGTTAATATACATTATACGAAACAAATCACTGCATTTTAAATGAACCGAACTTTATTTGAAACAATATAAAACAACAAATACGTACTTGCGGCCATGTTATGAATAATTATTCTCTAGACCTCCTGTTGTTTCAACTAATAAACATTGCCCACACTGTTAACGTTAGTCAGTTGTTTATAATGAACGCAAACATTTCCAACAAAGATGTTATTATTTTACTATTGTTTATTATTTTGAAATCACCATCGCGCAAGAAATAATGTACAACGCACGTTTGTGAAGTGTTTTACTGAATCTCGGAAATTAAAAACCTTGCTTTCGCTCGGTTTTTAAAAATTTTTCCAAGATTCTGTAAAAACCACTTCCCACCTCGCAACGTACTATTACCTCCTCTAAACAGAATATTGATTATTGCAGGCATTAAATTATTGCGTATCAGTTTGTTCAAGTCATAAAACACGGTATGTATTAATGATTCTAATGACACGTAGTAATAAAACAATTTTATTATTGTGTCTGCATCATAGGCTATATTGCGTAATGATAATAATCAGCAGGTGGACAATCCACTGTTAATACTCATGTTATTCAAACTCAAACGGCGTTATCTCTGTAACTAGACTCGTTATGAATCATCGCATTTTTCAGTGAAATCACATACCATCCGGTATTAATGTTTGTTTCTTTATGGCCTTGACATTATGATTACAATGTTCCAAAATGTATCACTAGATGTCGCACGAATTTTATTACTTAAGCATTAGGCCTACCGAATAATGTCGGGACGACCTGCATTATACAGTTAGGATTTTTTGGCGAATTCCGAAGCTGTTGAGATTGTATTCATGAAAATATTTTGAAAAATGTTCACAAATCTTCATTCATCTTATTAACTAAACACACAAAATGACCTTATCAGTTTATGATATAGCATATATATATATATATATATATATATATATATATATCCATCCATCCATAGTAATTCTGCCCGAGCGCAGGTCTTTCACTGCAATCATATCATTTTCATGCAATGCTTGCAGCTTTACTAGGGAATTGTAGGTGTGGTAGCTTCCTGTTGTTTTCCATACCGGAGAAGGATGATGCTAATAATGGTAAGGATGATGATGATGGCCATATGATTTCGGGGACAGTTTGAGCCTTAAAGTTTTCCTGACATTTGACTTACAGGGGAGGAAAAAACCCTATAAAGAACTCACCCAGAAAAACTGTCCCGACCGGGGATCGAACCCGGGCCCGCTCCGTGACGAGGCAGCACGCTACTTCGAGACCACAGCAGTGGAATATATATATATATATATATATATATATATATATATATACATATATATAGGCCTATTAATTGTCGGATTTCGCTCAAATTAGGAATAATACCTATCTCGTTTTATTTGAATGGGATATAGGCCTACTGAGTTTCGTTGTGAAAAATCGAAAATTGTGACCGCTAGAGCGATTCTTGTGAACTCCTACACCTAATGGTTCTAGAGTCACTAATTGTGAATCTCAACCATCCAGGGACCCACTCAAACATACACCTAAAATGTAATCAAAATCGGTCCAGTCGTTTAGGAGGAGTTCAGTGATATACACACGTACAAAATTATTATTTTGATTACATTTTTTGTGTATGTTTGAGTGGGTCCCTGGATTGTGTGTGTATATATATATATACATATATACATACATACATACACACACACACACACACACACACATTTATATATATATATTATATTGCATATTTTCGCAGATATAAGTATGAATATAAAAGTTTTCTTGGGTTTTCCGCGTCTTGGATTCAAGTTCGGCCTCTGGCCTCTGATTCCTACGTGGGATCATGCCAAAACGTCGGAATCAGTGGCCAGAGGCCGAACTTGAATCCAAGACGCGGAAAACCCAAGAAAACGATGACATTCATATATATATATATATATATATGTATATATATAAATATATATATATAGTCCACCCCCTAGGGATTGCAAGACCTTGTCGTTGGTGGGGGTGCTTGTGAATCACAATGATCCTTTGGGCTATGCCAGCAGTAGCATCGCTACAGGTAGGGCCTCCCAAGCTGGACAGGCCAAAGGTGAGTGATCAGACTAAGAAGCAGTCCAGATGGGTAGATCAGGCTCAACAGCTGTGGTGAAAGCAACTGATCTAGGGGACGGAAACCCCGAAATCAAATGACCTGGTCCTCCGAGCTGGGGGTTGGGCGTTAGGCCAGCAACCTATCACTGCGAAAAGCTTTCCCGCTACATCATCTCAACGAAGTACAGCCGGACAGAAACAAAGAAGACGACCACAGCAGAGAAAAAGGACTATGAATAAACTAGAGTTAGGTACTTGGAATGTCAAAACTTTATTAAAACCTGGAAAATTACACGAATTAGTCGATCAAATCAGAAGAACTAATCTCAATATAATAGCCTTACAAGAGATAAGGTGGGCTCAAGGCGGAATAATCGACAAACAAGATTATACATTGTATTACTCTGGAACTGAAAACAAAATCGGACAAGCTGGAACTGGTTTTTTAGTCATGAAGAAATTGCAGAATCATGTTATAGATTTTGTTCGTATTAATGAAAGAGTATGTAAACTGCGCATTAGGGGAAAATATAATAATTTTACACTAGTAAATTGTTATGCACCAACTGAAGATAAAGATATCGAAACTAAAGAAATTTTTTACAATGTAGTACAAAAAGTAATGGACAAAATACCTACAAGCGACACAGTGATAGTGCTTGGAGACTTCAATGCCAAATTAGGCAAAGAAGAATCATTCAGCTCAGTAACTGGAAAACATACTCTTCATGAACAAACTAACACAAATGGTGAACTGCTATGTGATTTTGCAACGGTGAACAACCTTAAAGTCATGAGTACACAATTTCAACATAAAGAAATACACAAGGGTACATGGCAATCACCTGATAACAATACCATAAACCAAATTGATCATGTTCTGACTAATGATAATCAACATGAACTGATAGAAGATGTAAGATCCCTCAGGGGACCAAATATAGATTCAGATCACTTTTTAGTGAAAGTGATAATGAAACAATCATTGCCAACCATCTATAAAAACAAAAAGAAACAGGAGATAAATATTAAATGGAATCAAAATAATTTACAGAATGCTGCTAAATTAAAAGGATATTGTAAGAAGTTATATGAAAATCTGATTAAATTAGATGAAAAAGAAGATGTTAACGAAGAATGGAACTCAATACAACAAGCAATTAAAGAATCAGCTAATGTCACCATAATGAAACAAGAAGTCCAACCACGCAACGAATGGTGGGATGAAGAATGTAAAGAAGCCATAAAACAGAAGAATGAAGCAAGGCAGAAAAAATTACCAATGAACACAAGAATGAATCAAGAAAGTTATAAAATCAAAAGGAACGAAGCAAATAAGTTATGTAAGAAGAAAAAACGAACATGGCTTAATATGAAACTCAATTCAATAGAACTAAATTATAAGAAAAATGAAACCAGAAAATTCTTCAAAGATGTAAAGAGTTTCCAAAAATACAAAGCAGGTTCTTTAATATGCAGAGATAATGAAGGTAATATCCTAACACAAAAAGAACAAATTCTTCAAAGATGGAAAGAATATTTCACCGAAATCTTTCATAAAGATAATCAAACAAGAATTACTATACCAGAAACTCCAAACCTTCCCAACTCACAATCAATACAACCTCCATCGTGGAACGAACTATGTTATATTATACAAAATTTAAAATCAAATAAATCAGCTGGTCCTGATAATATTCCACCAGAACTAATTAAACATGGAGGACGAACATTAAAACAAAAAATACATAAACTAATACTCAATATTTGGAATAAAGAAGAAATACCGACAACCTGGAATGAAGGAATTATCTGTCCTGTGTTCAAGAAAGGAGATAAACTGTTATGCAATAATTACAGACCAATAACTCTCTTGAACATAGCATACAAGATTTTTGCAATTATATTAAACAATAGACTTTTAGAAATAATAGATGGGAAAATGAGTGAGGCCCAAGCAGGATTCAGACCAAACAGATCAACAATAGACAATATCTTTGTAATGAAACAAATCTTTGAGAAATGTCACGAATACAATATTAACTTATATAATATATTTGGTGATTACTCCCAAGCTTTTGATACTGCACATCGAAACAAAATAATTGAAAGTCTAAGTGAATATGAGATACCTAAAAAATTAATAAAATTAATAGCTTTAACCTTGATAGATACCAAAGTAAGATTGAAATGTAGCAACGCACTCAGTGATGCGATTGAAGTAAACTCTGGGGTCAAACAGGGAGATCCTTTATCTACGACATTATTCTGTATAGTAATGGATATGGTCTTAAAACAACTGGATCTAAGAGGAAATATTTCAACAAGACTAAAACAATGTCTTGCATATGCTGATGATGTAATAATAACAGCAAGTAAAAAATTCCCTACTGGAAACCTTTGACAAATTGAAAAATGAAAGTATAAAATATGGGCTTGTAATCAATCTAAATAAAACAAAATATTTAAGATGTATGAGAAATAAAACAAATTTGACTGAACTAACTATAAATAGTGACTGTATTGATCAAATTAACTCCTTTAAGTACCTAGGCACAATACTAAACGATAATAATACTGTTGAAGAAGAAATCAAAACAAGAATATCGCAAGGGAATAAAGCATATTTTGCTAATTTCGATATATTCAAAAGCAAATTAATATCAAAAAATCTTAAATTCAAATTATATACAGCAATAATAAGACCAATCATATGTTATGGAGCTGAAACCTGGGCACTAAAAGAAACAGATAAATTAAGACTATTAACGTTTGAGAGGAAAATATTTAGAAGAGTGCTAGGTCCAGTAAAGGAAAATGGAAATTGGAGGTTGAGAAGGAATGACGAATTATACCTCAAGAATAATAAAGAAAATATAGTTAGTTTCATTAAATCCAAAAGATTACAATGGTTTGGACATACACTAAGAATGCAAAAGGGAAGATTGCCGAATGATATTTTGAATTGGAAGCCACAGGGAACAAGACCAAGGGGAAGACCCAAGGATCGATGGGAGGATGACGTAATTGAGGATTTGAGAGAGATGGGGATTTTTGATTAGAAATCTACTGCACAAGATAGGAAGAAGTGGCGTAAACTGGTTGAGACGGCCAAGACATTCCACTGGAAGTCCTAGAGCCTGACGAAGAAGAAGAAGATATATATAGTCCTTCGCTCTGGTCTCGAGGTAGCGTGCTACCTTGTCACGCAGCGGTCCAGGTTCCATTCCTGGTCGGGGCACGCTCCTGGGTGAGTTTTTTTTCGTTTTTTTTTTCTCATCTGTAAGACAAATGTCAGGAAGCTTAGGGCCCAACGGTCCCCGAAAATCATTCATCCATCAACATCATCTTTATCGTTATCATCATCCTTCACCGGTGTGGAAAGCAACCGGAAACTACCACACCTATAATTCCCTAGTAAAGCTGCAAAGCATAGCATGAAAATGCTATGATTGGAGTGAAAGACCTGCCCTCGGGTAGAATTACCATGGATGGATACATATAGGGCATATAATATGTGCGTCTGTTATCGTTATAGCAGACAAAATAGTCTTTACGGGACCAAGCTCGGTAATCAATAATGAATTAAGAAATTAAGCCCGGTACAGCAAAATCAGACCAGTTGGAGGAGGTTAACATGAAGTAGGAATAAAAAAAATGCTCTAGTGGCCTCATTTTTTATTTTTCTCAACAAATACTGGTATTTGTTATTGACGTGAAATGAGAAAGGCATTCTCTAAAAACCAGAAAACCCCGATCATTAGGATTTGCACATTGTCTAAATACCGAAATTTAAAAATTGCTTGGCGGCTCCCGTGTTTGTATTCTCGAAACGAAACTAGATTCAAACGATTTAATTAACAAATGAAGAATGTGTTCCATAAACCAGTAAAATCGGCCCATAAATTCTTGCTAAGAAATTAGCTTAATTTATGCACATCTTGCGCGGAGAAATGTTATTTCAAATTTGTAAATTTGAGTTAAATGTCCTTTCTACAATATCTTCTTCTTCTTGCAAGGGTTAAACATGTTTGGTTCGTTCCGACTCCAAGTATTATAGCTCCTGTGTCCATCACTTTCATTGGCGTCCCCGATCTCTTTTTCTCTTCGTTGATGATTATGCTTTTGCTAGGCAATTTATTGGTAACCATTCTGAAGACATGTTCATACCATTTTCTCCTATATTCTTCTATTTTATCCGTCAAACTGAATATTTGTAGTTCTTTACGGATATCTTCACTTGGTTTTTTATCCATTAAAGTATATCCTGCCACAAATCGTAATTATTTCATTTATGCTGCTTCTATTCTTTTAATTGACTGTTTATAGAGTCCATATGTCTGAGCCATATAAAATAACACTGAGCAACAATAAATAAACTTTTTCTCAGAAAGAAAAATATGTGATTCAGATAGTATTTCTTCTCCTGAATTCAAATATGATATCGGATTTTCTCCATCGCGCAAGATTTCCGAGAGACAGGCATTTATATTTTTAAACACTTTAATATTTTCTACATTCGTAACCACACAATATTCGAATATTCGGACTCACCTAGAAAGTAAGAAATGACGATTTTCTGCTATATTTCGCCTGTGCAGCATCCCTCTTGATGGTCCAACAATAATCGGCCAGCATACTAAGATTCCATGTGCCTTGATATCTCTTTTCCATAGCTGAAATCATTCGCGTTAGCTCATTTGGTTTTATTTTACAATGGACAAATGGGCGAAAAAACGTTTAATAAAAGATAATTATTTAAATCCATTAATTGAAATTGAAATAAAAAAAACTGTGGGTGATGGAGAAATTCAGAATAGGCTACATATTTGAAAACAAGATAAGAAACTGCATTAAGTATAACTATTGGCAGTCATGAGACGAAGATCATCTTAATCAATGCTGCATTTAAGCAGAGAGAATAACCTCATATTTGATCATAATACTCTCATAAAGAGCAGTAGTAAAATTGAAGAAAAATAGAATTCTGGCTAGATTGTGTAGGCCTACACATAATTATGTTTAAGAATATGTCATTATGTGTGTATATATATATATATATATATATATATATATAATTCCACCGCTGTGGTCTCGAGCTGCCTTGTCACGCAGCGGGACCGGGTTCGACCCCGGTCGGGGCAGTTTTTCTGGGTGAGGTTTTTATCGGGGGGTTATCCTCACCTGTAAGACAAATGTCAGGAAAACTTTAAGGCACAAACGGTCCCCGAAATCATATGGCCATCATCATCATCCTTGTCACCATCATCATCATCATCCTTCACCGGTGTGGAAAGCGACGGGAAGCTACCACACCTACAATTCCCTAGTAAAGCTGCAAGCATAGCATGAAAATGCTATGATTGCAGTGAAGGACCTGCCTTCGGGCAGAATTACTATGGATGGATATATATATATATATATATATATATATATATATTATATATATACATATATACTAGTGGTACAAGGAAATCTGGAGTATTGTTGAATACGAATATAATTTCCTTCGGATGCACCAGGAGTGTGTCGCAGCAGAAATACATTATTTTCGACATAATGTTTAGTGAAGGTTAGTTAGTAATTTAAATACTATAATTTTAATATCGCACTTATCAAGACAGGCTAATCCGATCACCGAAAACCACTAGAGCTGATGCCTGTCCTACTTGTCATCAAGTGTCGTAGAGAATATCATTAACTACCGTATAATTACGCTACTTTATCAAAATAATTATAAATTCTTAGTTTATTCAGAAGAATATATTTCAAAGTGAGGTGACAAATTTGATAAATTCTTAGTTTATCAATACTTCTAAATTCATTGCAGAGCACCGTTGAGGTTATGTACTTAAAGGCCCATCCATAGTAATTCTGCCCGAAGGCAGGTTCTTCAATGCAATTATAGCATTTTCATGCTATGCTTGTAGCTTTACTAGGGAATTGTATGTGTGGTAGCTTCCCGTTGCTTTCCACACCGGTGAAGGATGATGATGATAATGGCCATATGCTTTTGGGGACCGTTCGGGCCTTAAAGTTTTCCTGACATTTGTCTTACACGTGAGGAAAAACCCCGATAAAAACCTCACCCAGAAAAACTGCCCCGACCGGGGATCGAACCCGGGCCCGCTGCGTGACAAGTCAGCACGCCGCCTCGAGACCACAACGGGTTATGTACTTAAAGGTAAAATATTAAAGGGCTCTTCTTTAGAATAATTTACCCTTGATTTTTGAGTTTCTTGTGAATTATAAGTCCTCTTATGTATTCACTAACATTTTTAAGTATTTTGAATGTTTTCAAACAATTTTTGTAACTTTATTTTACAATTTTCAAGTATTTATTCAAATACACATATTGTGATGGTGACTTGCTATTTTCTGCAGAGAGTAGACTATATTACACAGTTGGAACGTGGATTATCGATGGTTGCGATTATTAAGGAGTGAAAAAAAGGGAATTTCATGGGATCAACCCTAGGCTAGAGTAACTTAATTAGGTTAAGGGTCGGTTTCACCAACAGAGGTAACTGTATTACGCCAGTTTAAGCTATGTATTTTATATGGAGAAAACTGGCGTTATACAGTTACCTCTGTTGGTGAAACTGACCCTAAGTGTGAGTTAGTTATCTTTTAGGTTCGTTACATTTTAAATGTGTCTAAATACATAATACAAAAAGAACGATAATATGTGGTTCAATGGTGGGTTATTGCTGGCTCTATAAACTCTGGCGCAAGCGCACTGCTGTTCTATAAGACTTAATATAGCAGGTAAATTAAACAGGAGTATCCCCAAAATAAGTATGTTATAAGAGTCGTCTTCGACTAAATTAAATATATTAATTACCATAGGTCTACATTGTTTTAACTACTTGATGAAGTTTTTTAAACGCAAATTATATTTTGTGGAGGACGACTGATATATCATGCACTTATTTTAACTTCCTTCATTTATTGAAAATAATGTAACTTTGTATGATTTTAATATATTCTTTTAAATAATGAACATTTTGATACCTAATTGAACAATAAACCTTAATTCTATTGTACAGACGAAATAATAAATTTCAAAATTATTAACTATCATCCTCATATTCAAAATTATTAAGTTACAAGAGTAAGAAATGACAGTAGATAGATAACACTTTTCCGTAATCTAATCAAAAGTATTTAAAATCTCTGGTGAAAATGTTTTTTGCAATGTTCTTGCACAGATTTTAAGGAATGAAACTTTTTACTACATTCACTGCAAGTATACGATTTTCCTCCTAATTCAACTTTGTATTTCTTCCTGCTTAAATTCTTCACTCGCACTTTTTCACTCATTTCAGATGCAATTTGTTTCTTTGTATCACAACTTTTTATTTTTTTTACTTGTATCACTATCAGACGTATCAGTACTTGAACTCAAAGATGGCTGTCTTTTTCGAGATATTTTCAATGTAGTAGGCTTACTCAACACTGTAACTTTGTAGTCAGCTCCTGTTTTTTCAGAAGAGTTGTTTTCAGGTTTTTCTCCTTTAGAAGCTAACCGTCTTTGCTGGTACCACTGAAACCTGTGTAATTGTGGAACAAGACTCGTAAACAACTGGTACTCACCGGCCGACTTTGCTAATGTATACATCATATCCTCATATTTTTGGAATTCTACTGATTTGTTAGTATCTGTCATACATTTTGGCACTGGAGAATAATTTTGAGAATGATTTAGCAAATCTTTGTTTTCATTTCCGGGTGGAAGGTCAATACTTTCTTCTTCAGAAGAATCAGATAACTTTTCGTGTCCGTTCATTACGTTTATATCCTCCAGGTTGTAGCCGTGTTTGAGCATTTAACTTGATCAATATTATATGTTTAAATGCATATGAGAACACTGCAATATTTCAAGAAGTTTATAATAATTAGAAACAATAATTGTACACTTTATGTCTGGTTTCTATTGAAACTTAGATCTGCATTCCAAGGTAACGTTGTTCGGAGTCGATTTTCTGCTTGCTGATCACTAGACACCAAGAACACTACAATTAAATTATCGTGTATTGGGCTTGTAACAGGTACAACAGAAATAAAGGGAGGGGGTAAATGTGGCCGATTCTACGTGGAGTAATAGTGGGGAGAATATTAACTGTATTTTGAAGAATTTGAAACAGTGCAAAATATTTGTGTAGAGTGTTTGGGTATGTCTGCCTGATGGATTAGGGGACGGAAGGGAGGTAATTGGGTATCTGTTGTATGTCTGGCCAGAACAAAAGAGATCCACGATATTATCTAATGCTCAACATTGCAATCTCTAAATATCAATGACTAATGTCTAAAATTGAGTACAAAGTCTAATAAACATACACAATGAACGGACTTTGTAACGAAAAAAAAACAATTGGTACAAACTAACAATTTAAGTGCACACACATTAGATAAATAATCTTGGAAAAAATAATGTTATATTTTACAGATGTTGGAATGCGAAACATGGACTCTTACTTTAAGAGACGAAAGAAGATTACGAGTATTTGAGAATAAAGTTCTTAGGAAAATCTTTGGACCAAAGAGAGTTTAACAGACAGGTGAATGGAGAAAACAACATAATATCGAGCTACATGATGTTAATAGGAAGTCAGATATAATAAGAACAGTTAAGTCTCGTAGACTGCAATGGGCAGGACATGTGGCACGAATGGGAAATTAAAGAGGTGCATGGAAGTTACTTGTATGAAGACCAGAGGGAAAACGCTCAGTTGGTAGACCAAGAATGAGGTGGGAGAATAACATTAACAATGATTTGAGGGAAGTAGATTATGTAGGGAATGATTGGAAAAACATTAGCTCAGGATAGGGATGTATGGAGTGCTTATGTCCCCGCAGCCTTGAAGCTACGGTTTCGATAGTGCCAGTGAGTTAGTTAGAGCGATTTTTTAATTTTCGTTTCAGGTGAACTCCTAGACCTAATGATTTCAGAGAATAATAGACAGCGGCTAAACACTCGCCGTACCTGAAAACCTGTAGGCCTATATGTATAAATTTTCATGAAGATCTGCTGCGTGTTGCTTAAGTCTATAAGTCATAACATCCACATATTCACTTTTATATAATAGAATAGGACGCGCCGTAGCGTAGTAGTTAAGGCACTACGCTACAAGCCGGAAGGTCGAGGGTTCGAATCCCGTGGGGGTCAGGATTTTTAAATTGACCCAAACCCTCTAGTGGGCACTATGGTTCTGGGGTCGACTCAGTCTCTAACTGAAATGAGTACCAGATGCTTGTACTAGGATAAAGGCGGCCGTCACGCAGGGCTTACAACCCGGCTGACATGAAGTGCCGATTGTCTAGAAAAAGTGGGAGCCTTAACCTCTTACTACAAGATTTTAACTAACTCACTGGCTCTATCGAATCACATTTGAATATAAAGCGTTCAAATGAACTAACGATTAAACCTGAATCGTTTAATAGATCTAAATATTCTATCTGAATCGTTCAAATGAGCTAACGATTTAAATGAACGAATGATTTTATGGCCGCATGAATATAAGCTCATCATTCATCCCTATCCTGAGCTAAAGTTTTCTAATCATCCCCTGTATAATATACTTTTCTTAAATCATGGTTAATAGTATTCTCTCACTTCATTCTTGGTCTACCAACTATGCGTTTTCTCTCCGGTTTTCCTACAAGAAGCTTCCATATCCCTTTTATTTGTCCATTCGTTCCACATGTCCTACCTATCGCAGTGTACGATACTTAACTGTTCATATTATGTCTGGTTTCCAATAAAGATCATGTCCTCATAAGAAATTATTAAATTAAAATAAGAATGTAGGACGATTTGGACTTTGAGGATTGGAAGGTAATATTTTATTTAACGGTACTCGTTAAAATCACAGGAAATTAGCGTCGCAATCCAAATTGTGGTGTCTAACGCCACATAAATTTTGCTAAGATGCCTATTTTTATGTCAGAAGTTCTTTTACGTGCCGTAGATCTAACAAGTAAACTGACAACTGCATGCCGAAACTTACCTCCAAACTCAATTTCTCCCAGAGAAGCGTTGTGATATACCAAAGCCGTGCCCAAAAATATATCTGCCGTTCTTAACTGCAAGGCGCAGAAATCCGGTAATGTCAATCCACTGTACGGGGCAGATAGTCACCCTGCATGAATAAGAGATGGGAAGTGAGGCGGGATCAGCTTAATTTGTTAATCACAGAGCAATATGATCACGCAGTCACTATATATTTGCTTACACAGTAAACACTGCAGAACGTTTACCTTCACTGTTGCTCCGTCGCACGGACGTACATATTAACCATGTGTAGTCAGGAACAAATAGCAAATGAAGCACTTACCAGCTTACTTAGGGCAATAGCTGCTCCACACAACAGACTGACGTGAAGCGAATGGTCGCGGCATTAGTTCGCAAATCTTCCACAAACATAGCAGGTCAAAGTTCCTCTTTGTCGGATAATATTACAAGATTAAATGGTTACAACAGTGTGCCATTATTCAGCGAATGCCCTAGTATAATTCACCGAAATATAATTTGTGTGTAAAGTCTGTCTGTTATATCATATGGATGTGAAACATGGACTCTTACTTTAAGGGAGGAAAGGAGATTACGAGTAATTGAGAATAAAGTTCTTACGAAAATTTTTGGACCAAAGAGAGATGAACAGACAGGTGAATGGAGAAGACTGCATAACAGTGAATTAAATGGTCTTTATAGGAAGCCAGATATAATGAGAACAGTAAGTCTCGTAGACTGCGATGGGCAGGACATGTGGCACGAATGGGGAATGAAAGACGTGCGTGGAAGCTTCTTGTAGGAGAACCAGAGGGAAAATGCCCAGTTGGTAGACCAAGAATGAGGTGGAAGAATAACATTAACTATAATTTGAGAAAAGTAGATTATACAGAGAATGATTGAAAAAACATTAGCTCAGGATAGGGATATATGGAGAGTTAATGTCCGCGCGGCTACGGGTTCGATAGTGCCAGTGAGTTAGTTTAGTTAGTTAGTGTAATTCTTTATCCTGCTCATGTTTTCATCTGACCGCTGTTCAGTGTGACTTCTACCGATGATTGAAGCTAGTAAACATCGTGTCACTGGAAGAAGAGTTCTCATCTCTAGTAATAACATACAGTTAGGCCTACACATGATTTTGTTTTCTGTGGGGTCCTACACATTTAAATAACTAGCAGAAGAAATTAATATTTTAGCAAATTAAGGGTAAACAATAGTAGCCACTTCTTTGCGATTACAGTTACTTACGTATTTAATATGGGGGCAGGCAGTAGCGTAGTGGTTAAGGCACTACGCTACAAACCGGAAGGTCGAAGGCTCGAGTCCCAAAGGGGTCAGTATTTTAAACTAACCCAAAACTTCTGGCGGCACTATGACCCTGGAATAGACTCAGCCTCTAACGGACTTGTTATGGGGGCAAAGATGGCCGTCACGCAGGGCTGACAACCCGGCTGACATCAAGTGCCGATTGTCCAGAAAAAGTGGGAGTCTTAACCTCCTACTAACCCAAGAGTCTCCTGAGGCCTGTAGTGGGATGACTTTAGGCCTACCTTTACCTATTTAATATCCGTAATGTAGCGACTGTCGGATGCTGCAAAAAAGACATTGACCTATACGTAGTAAACTATAGTTCACGTATTTTCATAAGACTATTTAACTCGTGCTCCAAATGGTAGTCACTGACTAGAGTCAGGATGTTAGGCACTTAAAAAATTCAAAATATGCAGGCAAAAAGGCACTAAAATCATTAATATAGGCACTAAAAATTCAAAATAGACTCTTACAAAAATGGACTACAACATAATTTTTTTCAGCCTTACGTAAAGAATTAATATAAAATTATAGAATATTCACCTGAAAGGTCCGTCTCCTCAACTTAATTAATCATTTAACTGTAGCGCTTTCGGGACTTGTCCCATCATCGGCAGGATTCAAAACTGGTGTTTCACTGAAGATCTGGTAGAGGGGGTTGCATGTATTGGGTTCGTTTTCGTTTATCAGGCTGTCGTTGTGAGCTGCTTTCAAGATTCCCATCTCTTCGAGTACGTTTATCTTCGCTGGATTATTTTCTCTGTGCATTACTGTTAGGGCGTTTTCAATATTTAACATGCGATGTCCTTCAAGGATAACGTGTTTTGCATAGCTTGATTTCCCTTCTGCGTGAATGAAGTCTCGAAAATGTTCTTTGAATCTGATGTTAAAACTCCTGTTTGTCCTTCCTATATAAAATTTGTTGCAGTCCTTACATGTCAGTTTATAAACTCCTTTGCTGTTGAAAATGTTATTTTCTTCAATGTTATTGTTTATTATGTTGTTTAATTTGTTATTGGTTCTGTATGCTATTTTTACGTTTTTATCGGCTTTCTTTAGTGCATTGGCTAATTTTGTCGTTTCTTTTCCTGTGTATGTAAGTGTTATCCATGTTTTTTTTTGTTGTTGTCAGATTCTTTTTCTAGTTTAGTTATGTTACGTAAAGAATATAAACATATGCTATCAATAGCATACGAAGATATCAGAGATGATTTTGGAACTTGCTTTGCCTTTTTACAAAGACCATACGTATGTTTGGCATTGTGTACTGTGAAACATGACACTTCTTCGAGCAGTTCATTGGAATTTTGCACACTTTGCAAAACAATATTGAACGTCACTTGAGAATATTTTCCGCACCAAATTCTTTCACGGAATTGGGTCAGTTTGTCGTCCTGTTTACTGTTGTCCGTTCTTTAGGCATCGTGAAAAAACTGTTCGAAAGCTAAAAAAAAGAAAGAAAAAAGCCGCATACACTTGTCGCACCACTTTGTCTTTGAAGAACCGGTCTGTGAACGAGGACTACAGACGGAACTCAGTGTTACCAACATCAAAAATAATATTGTCATTCACTCTATGCAATTATATGTGTCATGAAGTTTGTCCATTTAAATTAATTTCATTGAAATACTAAGTTAATTCCGAGAAAAAAATGACAAACAGGCATTTATAGGCATTGTAAGCTGAAATAGGCATTTACGGTATAGGCAAAATTAAGTTAATGGAAAACAACTGTAGGGTCGGTATGAACTTATATGAAGCCACTTTTACAATATCTACAATAAATAACTGTAGGCATATTCCCTAACATCCGGGCTCTATCAATGACCACGATTCAATTAATGTTATTTTACAACCAATGACAGTCGTGTTTCACCTCGCTCTTTATCCATTTCTCTTTATCAGCTCCTGCTTTTATGATAAAGATAGCCCTTCCTTTTAATATTCAGAACAGGTCAGACCATCATTTTTCTCGAACATATACACTGAATATAGCAAATAATGAACAGATTCCTTGATTGTACTGAGTCGTGTACTAAAAAAAATTGATAAGCTATAATGTTGGTTATAATCTACAGTTTGATGTGTTTCATTATTTCTCCACTAGGATGAATTCTTACAATATTGGGATCCTGTTTGGTAATAAATAATATGAACAAGTTGCAGTGAATAAATATAACCTCACATTTCTGATTTGTTTTCAAACATCGCCGTTTATATTAAATATATAAATATTTTAAAATACTGGTAACTGTACTTATATAATGAGTAAACAATTTAATTTTATTCATTAAATAGTCCTAACAAATGGCACTTTTGATTTCCAAATCCTCTAGATAAATTGTAAATCACTCCCGGCATTACTCATGATACAGGTCACTGCTTAGCTGCCACATTGAATCCAGTGATAAGTTGTATACTATGTGGAGTTACGTGGATTGAGATTGTCTCGCATTGCATCAGGCAACCCTGCACGCAACTAGAAGACATGAGGGGGAAGGGAATTGGCATTACAGTATGACCTTGATCCGACTAATTAAAATATAGGAAATGTAATTGATTTATTTAAATAAAACAATTTCATCTCTTCAAGTTCAGAAAATTCTGTATGTCTCCGACAGAAGTTTAGTTACAATGAGAGTAATAAACAATTGCATTTCTATAATAGAACACAAAATATTATCAGCGAATTTAGTTTACAAATACATAAAATGTTAATGGAAATATAGCGTGTTCGGAAATTCACATTAAGAAAACTTCTAGGGCTAGGGCTAGTAGATGGGACTGAGTAGACAATATTTTGAATAGGAACCCTTGTCCGGAAACGTACCGTTTCTGTGGTACAGTAATTGTGTGTCGGATTTACCGGTGTTGTTTTGTAACCGGATAGGCAGTACATGACATCACGAGTTATGATCGCTGCAGAAGAGATTAACGGGACACCAGGTGTAATGGAACGAGTGTATTGGAACATGATTCGTCGGTATAATGTATGCAATGACGTTGGTGGTCGTCACATCGAGCCTCCGTTTTAGTGTGGAGTTTCGTATGGGAAACAATCAGTGGAGAAGACAGAAACAAATTTGTTCTTTCCACTGCTGACACAAGTGTTATTGTGATCAATAAAAGTGTTTTTGTTACTTTCGTATAGCTACCAAATAATTTTGACTTTCTTCTGAAATGAATCAAACGTCATTTACTTTACTTTACACCTCATTTGACATGGTGCTCTTCTGACGTCATGTACTGCCTATCCGGTAGCAAAACAACACTGGCAAATGTATCACATTGTAATGGCTGTAGCACAAAAACGGTACGTTAACGGACATGGGTTCCTATTCAAAATATTGTCTACTCAGTCCCCTCTACTAGACCTAGAAGTTTGTAATATGAATTTCCGAGCACTTTCTATAGTATATAGTAATTGATGGGTTACGGGGATTAACAACATAAGTGACAAGTCATTAATTTACAAATCACGTTTTCCTACATATCTAATACTCGGGAAGAGCTGAATGCGGCCTTCAGTTGGGCGGCTACAGTGTACGCCCAATTGAGGGCCTCAGTCAGCTGTTTTTGAGTATTAGATAAATCAAAAAAATGTGATTTATGTAATAACGACTTAAGGTCACTTAGGTTGTTAGTCCACGTATTCCCTTAATTATATTTGAACATCTTATTAACAATGAATATCTATTAATAAGATCACGGTCGAACAAATAAATTAAAAATATATAAAACCTTGATTAGACCCATGGTAACATCATCATCATCTTAAGGCACGACAACTTCAAAGGTGAAAGTTTTGGCCTTCTCAACAATCCTCCTCCATGCCAATCTGTCTCTTGCCATATTCAAACTAGTCACTTTCATTTCCCTTAGATCGTTCATTGTGTCATCCTCCCATCTGATCTTCAGTCTTCCAACAGCTCTGCCTCTTATAAGTTTCCATTTGTAGAGTTTTTTTGACCAATCTCTGATCATCCAAACTTATCAAATGTCCAAGCCAACCAATTCTGAGAAATCATATATGGTTTACTATGTTCTGATTTTTTACTAACTTGTTTAGTTCGTTATTTGTTTTGATTCTCCAACAGTTATCAGTTCCTCTATTTAGTCCAAGTATTCTTATTAAAATTTTTCTTTCAAAAATTAGTAATTTCTGTTTATTGTTTCTTTTAGGACCCAAGTTTCACAAGCATATGTAACTACTGGTCTAACGAGTGTTTTGTACAAACTTATTTTTGCAGTTTTTTTATATTAATTTGCTTTTAAATAAGGTTCTATTTGCAAAATAAGCTTTATTCCTATTTACCAATCTTTCTTTAATTTCCTCTTCTATTGTATTATGTCTATTTACTTTGGTATCTAAATATTTAAATGATTATACTGTGTTAATCTGTATGTCATCAATTTGTAGATTTTCCGATTTTCTATTGGGATTACTACATATTAAATATTTTGTTTTCTCTTGATTTATTATTAGAACAAATTTTTTAGATTCCTCTTTCAATTTTGTGAAGGTTTCACACAATGCTTGTCTGGTTCTTGCTGTAATCAGTATATCATCTGCATAAGCTATACACTGTTTAAGTTTTGTTGTAATATTTCCCCTTAATTCCATTTTCTTAAATATATAATCAATGATTAAGCCGAATAGGGTAGCTGAGAGTGGGTCTCCTTGTTTGACTCCTGATTTAATACTGAAACTTTCACTTAGTTTATTGTTGATTCTTACTTTAGCAGAGCCTTCCATCAGGGGTTTACCGTCTACGATGGAGTCAACGCCGTGGTAACATACTCTGCTAAAGCATGGGTGTTAAACAAAGAAGATGAAAATGCTTCACATATATTCGAAAGAAAGATAATAAGACGAATATATATGGACCAGTATTGGAAAACAATACATGGAGAATCCAATCAAATTCTGAAATTGATCATGTACTCAGAGGAGAGGATCTTGTAAGATACATCAAGTCATTGAGATTGAGATGGGTGGGACACGTTGAAAGAATGGAAGATGGAAGAATACCAAAACGATTAATACACGATGACATAATACGAGTATGAAGGAGAGGAAGACCAAGAAAGAGGTGGCTGCAGGATGTGGAACAAGATTTGAGAAGGATGGGAATTAGAGGATGGAAAGAGAAAGTACAGGATCAAGATGAATGGAGGAAATTTGTGAAGGAGGCCAAAACTTACAACGGGTTGTAGTGCCAAATAGGAAGGAAGGAATAAGATTACGATAAAATATACCAAACGTTTTAGGGATTTGGAGCGTATTTGCTGGCATATAGCCTGTATATTATATATTACATATAAGTTATATCCTGATACATACATGCATAATTCGAACATTAAAATGGAAGTAAAAAAATATATATATTTCATGAATAATACAATTCATGAAACTAATCAAATTGTAGTTGTAGTTTCTTTAATTTAAAATCTCAACTTTCATTTAAATATTTTGAATTTTTGTTTGGCTAGTTCTTGTACACGTTAAAATGCAGATGTTACATTGTTTTTGAAAGGCCTCCATAGTGGATCTACTTGAAGTTTAATAATTTAGTTGAGGACGACTGACTTACCAGGTACAAATTTTATATTTACTATCTTATTACATAACCTCAATGGTGCTTTAAAATGAATATTAAAAGTGTTTATAGTTATTTAATGTAAATAACCTAAACGTGTCTTTAAAGAAGGCCATTGTTTATAATACAAATATTATCATACTTAAGGAGACGTTTAATGACTCATATAATGTGTTGGTACATCTAGTTTTTATTTTACGTTTTTCACATTGAAGTTTCTTCCGTTGACGGCAATATATGTTGTATGCAGTAATGGTATGAAAGCAGAATAACGGCTTGTGAAATGAGATTCATGCGCAGAACAGCGGGTTACACCAGAGGGGATCGGAAAAGGAACACCGATATCTTAAAAGAATTGAAGACTACGGCAATTTTGGAATATATTAAACAGTACCAACTAAGTTGGAAACACCATCTAGAAATAATAAGTTCAAATCGGATCCCCAAAGCTGTTTATATACCAAGAGGACGAAGATCACTGGGCGGTCCTATGAAACGCTGGAGGGAAAATTTTCTATAGGATCGTAACAGGCCTTGGCCTAATACTTGGAAGAATGAAGAAGAAGCAACAATGGTATTTATAGTGCTGAAAAGCTCTGTGTGATCTGCAATTTGATAGAAATAATTGCACTAAGCAAATACAACGCTTATCTACAATCATGTGAGAAAACAAGGACCCTTCCGGAAGTTGACAGAGAAATGACATCACCAATTTCTCACAACTGTTAGTTTATCTCCACAGAAAATAAATTGACGTCCAATGAACGTATTTAACGTACAGGGGAGATCTTCCACAGACAATATGGAGCGTGTTGAGAAAAAATTGCACATGAAACCGCATAAATTGTTACAGCATCTAAAGCTTAAGGATCTAGAGAGATTTCACTTTGAATATCATTTTCAAGAGTTAGGATAGAATGTCGGTTTTACGGAGTACATAATTATACAATGACGAGGCAACATTTCGAGTCAGTCGAAAGAGAATTGTCAAAAATACCGAATTTGGGGGACCGAGAATTCATTCAGAATCATAGACAATGAACGAAATTCCCCCAAGCTGAAAGTTTTCTGAGCCATGTTACAACGCAGGCTGCAGGATCCATTTTCCTTTATCGGTGCTGGTGACATATTTTACTAATATTGACATGTCTTACCTTGACTTTCTCGAGCTTCGGTTAATGCCACAACTGAATGCATATTTATATGATTATATGTTCCAAAAAGATGGGGCGCCGCCTCGTTATCAGTGTCAGGTTAGCAATAATCTTAATCTATAGCTTCCAGAACGTTGGATAAGGCGAACATGACCTTTAGACAATGCTCGTATTAAATTGCCTCCGCAAGCCCCAGATTTAACATCTGATTTTTTTTCTATTTAGGATTACATGAAGGACAGTGTTTATATCACACCTCTACGATGCAGTCTATGTGAAATTCAAATGAAGATTGTAGAAAGTACAGCTATAGTCAAATCTGACTTATTATTCAGAGACTGACAAGACTTGGATTACAGCATGGATGTAGGAACATTATACACAACATCATCACCGATACATTGTGATGTAATGCTCAAAGAATACCTTAGCATCCAGTGCGTCATAATGTGTCATCAATCGTCAGCTTAGAATATTAGTATTTGAACAATAATTTATCTTTAGAGACACACTGTATTTACAATTCATTTCACATTATGTAAGGCATAACTTTGTACTAAAGTATATAAATTGAAGTTTACGATAGGCCTACAGTCATTCCCATTTATGGAACGATTTAAAACATATATAACACAGTACTGGTACACACATGATTATATGAATTGTTATCGGGGATTCAGCACTTTTACTTACCCTATATATTTTCAATAGAAGAACAGTGCGCATGCGCCAGAATTTATGGAGCCAGCGATAACCCACAGTTGAACCACATATCGACTATAATCCTTGCCTAGTGGGTTATCGTACTAAAGATTTACACAGCTTACGCTAGATGACAGCACATCGCTGTGAAATTTGAATGGCCAATCTTTGCAATAAATCCCCAAATCTATCTTAAAGAAATATATCAATAATATTAACATTTCCAAACTTTTATTAAAATGGGTGTACATTTACTTACCACTTCTCACCAAATCTATGTTAAAGAAATATATCAGTAATATTAAAATTACCAAACGTGGGCTCAACTGCACTTCTACTATCTCAACATTTTTCTGTTATATTGTTGTAGACTGTGGCTTTTGTTCTGTACTTCCCATCATTTTCTAATATTTTAAAACGTTTTAAAACAATTTTTATAACATTATTAGACAATTTTAAAGTATTTATTTAAATACGCAAATCGCAATATTATGAGACTGTTAGACTGTTGACGCTAACTGCTATTTTCTCCACAGAGTATATTACTTAGTCTATGATTTTTCTATCGCTGTTTTGGGTTATCGCTGGTTGGATCAGCATTAGGGAGTGATAAGTAAGTGTACACCCATTTTTAATAAACATTTGGTAACTCACTATGATGTTTGTGGGTTATCATTCAATGATGACGTTATCGCTGCTACTAACTGCTACCGTGTATTCGGAGTTCTTTGGAGTTTTGAGATAGTGTAAGTGCAGTTTTCCCCCAAACGTTTATTAAAATGGGTGTACATTTACTTATCACTTCTTAACGCCGTTCTAAACGATCTTTTGTACGTGGTGGACCGAGTAATATACTCTGTGGAGAAAATATCAGTTAGCATCACAATATTGTTTAACAGTGACATAATATTGTGATTTGCGTATTTAAATACCTAAATACTTAAAAATTGTCAAACAATATTGTAAAAGTTGTTTGAAAAAGTTTAAAATATCAAGAAATGTTAGTAAATACAGAAGAAAAGCTATAGTTTACAACAATAACTGAAAAATCAAGGGTAAGTAGAATTGCTGTTCAGCCTTGTTATCTAAATTGTTTCAAATATTCCCAACAAATACTCTGAACAAGATTACAATAGCCATCATGAAATACTACAATTATATAAATACTCTTTCGTTATAAATAAATCACTTCTAACAATCATTCATCATAGTGAAACAAAACTGTCTAGAACTCTTCTTTGAAATTCTGTTATCACTATTTCGTCATATAAAGCACAACGTAAATGCAAAATAAAGAGTTTTATGATCACAGTGTAATAACGACACAATTGAACAAATCGTATTTATGTTTTCGCATCCCGATGTTTATTGCGCATGTGACGTCTCAGAGTATTCTTTGTTTTATACTTTTTCTGGCATATGTGACATTGGTTACGTTTTTGGCGATAGTGCATGAGAATATGTCGATTAAGATCAATTTGAGAGTCAAACGAATTGGTACATTCATTACAAGTAAATTGCTTTTGTCCAGATGGTCTATGTGAGATTTCAAAATGTTCGTTTAGAGCTTCACTTGTCAGATATGATCTGGAACATGCACCACATTTTAACCAATTAAAACTCTCAACGTTTGGTACACGACCTGTGAATAATTGATACTCGGCACTAGATTCTGCTAACTTGTACATCAAATCACAGAAGTTTGTTGTAAATATTGGATGTGTTAAATTATTATTGTAAGCGTCCATTGTACACCGTATCAAAGAAACATTAACTTTTTTTTTTCTCGGCACAGTAGTTTCAAGTTCTATTGTAGAAACACTAATGCTATCTTCTTTATGAGCCCTTGAAGACCTTTAAGAAGCTGGTTACGCTTATCCAATTTTTTTTTTCACTTTTAAATATGTTTAATTCAATCAGACGATTTGATTGTCCGGACAAATTAAATTACTGGATAAAATATTCTAGAATATCTTCATATAATATGTCTTATATGTTTTAAAACTTGTGGTAAACAAGGTTTTCTTTAACAACTAATTTTTCGTCTACAAAACAAATATACTAGATCAACTGCATTAAAGTATGAAGTGTCCATTCAATCAGCACTAGTTACCAAAATAATTAGGAAGCTTCAAAAATCTGAAGTAATTGGTGTGTGTTGTCATCAGTAAATATATAAATTCTTGCTAGTAAATGAAAAATAATTTATTTGGTTTATTGCTAAAAATTCACGATTAATCACGTACTATAAAAACACTTGCGTGAGCTTTAATCAAAGTTGTACTGATCGTGCACACTTGTTTTCGTTATGTTTCAAGCGACGACACTGCACTCTGGAATGCGTTGGTGTATTTTTTCTAGCAGACGACACTTCTCATTCTCAATGCTCACAATATGGCTGTTCTAGACTAAAATAAATTTATTTTTTCAAGCCAATTAAACAGTAAATTATAAAACCGTGATTTTGTATTGTAGTTTGTGAACTGATCCATCGCTGTGGTTGCTCGGGCACAGCAAGCCAGGTTTTTTTCCTCGCCTATAAGACAAAATGGTTGCGAAACATGGACTCTTACTTTAAGAGAGGAAGGGATATTACAAGTATTTGAGAATAAAGTACTTAGGAAAATTTTTGGACCAAAGAGAGATGAACAGACAGGTGAATGGAGAAGACTTCATAACAATGAACTACATGGTCTTTATAGGAAGCCAGATATAATAAGAACAGTTAAGTCTCGTAGACTGCAATGGACAGGACATGTTGCACGCATGGGGAATGAAAGACGTGCATGGAAGCTTCTTGTAGGAAAGCCAGAGGGAAAACGTCCAGTTGGTAGACCAAGAATGAGGTGGGAGAATAACATTAACTGCGATTTGAAGGAAGTAGATTATACAGGGAATGATTGGAAAGCATTAGCTCAGGATAGGGATGTATGGAGAGCTTATGTCCGCGCGGCCATGAATCTACGGGTTCGATAGTGCCAGTGAGTAAGTAAGTATAAGACAAAAGCGGGAAACTTTACCAAATAGTTCCTATATACTATTTTACCAACTTAAACACTATCATATCCGTCTTGTTTAGAAGAAATATACGGATGAATTGTGTGTTTTATTCAAAGTGTTTGTGTTGTTGGAGAGATGGCTTTGGCACTCAGATAACTCATCCATAGAGGTCCTCCAAATCCTTGTGTGGTTAAAAAAGTGTTATATGACCAAGAGTTAAAATCCTCCCCTGAGCGTTTGTGCCTCTGTAAGGCCAGGATTTCAAGTAACAAACATGACTACAAATGTATATTTTAAAATAAGGGAGAGAGAGATATATAGATATATTAAAACAAGATTACTAATCAAAATAGGCCTACTACTATATTACTTTTATATATTAAATGTATATCATTTTAAGATCTGCCAGTAATAGTTAAGTCGTAACATATTTAATGATTTAATAATTCAGAAAATTCCATTATTTTTTTCCCTGAAAAATATGAAAAAAAAGTATGCCTCTCTTCTAAAAATATTCTTGAAAGGCCATTTAAAATATTGTATGAATTAAATGTAATTATGGCTCAATTTTCTGAGCCTACTTATTAACTCACTGGCACTATCGAGTTTTACGAGATTTACTCGTATGGCCGCGCTGTTCATACATTTATAATCTGAGATACTATTTTTCAACTATATTCTGTATAATTCACTTACCTCAAATCACGGCTAAAGTTATTTCCTCCATCTTATGGGCCTATCTACTGGTCGCTTCCTCTCTGGACTTTCTATAAATATGATATAAAATTGGTACCTGTTAAGTCAGTCATCTTCAACTAAATTATTAAACTTCATTAAGTAGTTCCAATTTGATGAAATTTGTAATAATTTAGTTGAGGACGACTGACTTACCAGATACCAATTTTATATTTGATATCTTATTACATAACATTCCATGTTCCTAAGAACATGTCCCTGTGTTTGAGCCTTTGGCATGGGTTCCCTGAAGTAGTCCCCACCCGGAGAACCGAATGAGGGACTATTTGACCTCCGGAAAATTTTACCCCAGTTGAACCCATGTCCGCATTTCTTGACGGTTGTATTTTTACGGTGAAAGATCGTCACTCTTTCGACCAAGGTACTTTTTTCGTCTGGCTTATCACCTTCGACCAGTCCGGCATGGGTAACCCTATCGGCAGCAATGCTACCGCCGGCATAGCTCTCAGGATCATTTAAGCACGCAAGCCACTCCACCACGACAAGGTAAATATACCATGGAGGGGGGAATGAAAGACTTGCATGGAAGCTTCCTGTAGGAAAGCCAGAGGGAAAACGCCCAGTTGGTAGACCAAGAATGAGGTGGGAGAATAACATTAACTAAGATTTGAGGGAAGTAGATTGTACAGGGTATGATTGGAAAGCATTAGCTCAGGATAGGGATGTATGGAGAGCTTATGTCCGCGCGGCCATGAACCTACGGGTTCGATAGTGCCAGTGAGTAAGTATCTTATACAATAGCTTCAGCGGTGCTGTAATATGAATTTTAAGTGTTGATTCCTATAAACATGTCCCGCCCATTGTAGTCTACGACACTTAATTATTTTTATTGCATCAGGTATCTCATCAAGTTAAAGTAGCTCACTGTTATGTAGTTTAATTCATATTTGAAATAACGTAACTAAATTAACTTGGTCAAGTGGCTCCTGATAAAGGAGAGGATTTGTCTCAGCCATTGTAGATAATTAAGAATCTGCAGTCTAGTCTCAATTCCAACTTCTTTCAAAAACACTATCTAGTTTTACTTTTGAAAGACGTTTCACATTCCAAAAACTTTTGTTCCGTGAAAAAACTATTTCCTCTCACAAAATATCACGTTATTTTTAATTGCCAGCCACTGACCGCGTGAATTATTGTATTTCGACTTCAAATTTTCTAAGAAGTTGCTACTTTCTGAAAATTACCTCGAGCAGAGGGCGAAGGCAGCGATGTTGTCTTTATACACTCGTTAGTAACTACAATACATTTTACATCCTTTTCTTTTTTTTCTTCCAGTTTTTAGGTCTTTGTAGGATAGCTTTAGGCTTTTTTAAAGGTCTTTTATAGGTCCTCAACTTCAGACTCCTAACAATGCCATACGGTGCAGAAACATGGGAATTAAAATCTAGATCAGTAAGTAAATTAAATTGTACAGAAAGGGATTTTTGGAGGCGTTCAGCTGGAATTTCTAGAGGAGATAAAGTAAGAAACAGTGTAATTAATCAAAGGATGAATGTTCAAACTTCAATTGTGGATTCATAAGAAACAATTACCTCATGTAAAAATAATGACAGAAGACAAATTTCCAAGAAAAATACTAGAATGGGTGCCACTTGATAGAAGAAGAGGACGGTAAAAAATAACGTGAATTGATGGTGTTTTGACAGCATTAGGGAAAAAGGATTGGACGATGGAAACTTGAATGACAGAGAGATGTGGAGGAGAATAACAGTAGATTAATTAGACGCAGGAAGATGTGGAACATTGTGAAACCTGCTAAATAAATAAAACAATAATAATAATAATAATAAATATAATAGCATGCATTACAGAGTCTCTTGAAGTCCCAACTCCTTTCAAAAAACGTTAAATTGAAAATATATAAAACTATTATTCTACCAGTTATATGAATGCGACACATGGACTCTTACTTTAAGGGAGGAAAGGACATTACGAGTATTTAAGGAAAAAGTTCTTAGGAAAATCTTTGGATCAAAGAAAGATGAGCATACAGGTGAATGGAGAAGACTACTTATCCGTGAACTTCGTGGTCTTTATAGGAAGCCAGATATAATAAGAACATCGTAGACTGCGATGGATAGGACATTTGACACGAATGGGGAATGAAAGCTTCTTGCAGGAAAACGTCCAGTTGGTAGACCAAGAATGAGGTGGAATAATAACATTAACCTTGGTTTTAGGGAAGCAGATTATATAGGGAATGATAGGAAAACATTAGCTTCAGGATGGGATGTATGGAAAGCTTATGTCCGCACGGCCATGAACCTACGAGTTTGAAGTACCAGTGAGTTAGTTAATAACTGTAACTTGTTTAAATAATTGGCTTGATAATGAAAGTGCAAAATATAAAAGAATAATACAAATATACCTAGTACATGGTTATATACTATATTGTCTAAGGAAATATTCAGTGAATTATTTTTGAGCCAGGCTGTCCTTGATATAGTAGGGGAGGAAATTTCATAATCGGGTTTATGAAACAAGGACTAATGAGGAATGAGCATCATCAACTGAAATAAGTACAGTTATACAAAAATAATAAACTGCAATAAAACAATAGAGTTTATCATGATTATTTTATTAAACATTTCACACAGCTGCTTATACTAAGAAACATTACATACAATCTGGAAAAAATATCTTAATTTGTGGACTTTTAGTAAATATCATGCACAAATAAAGAAAACATGAGACATAACTGTGATTATATTGTTTTATAACATCAATTTAGCCTAAAGCACCTTAATATAAATTTAATATACAAGTGTCAGTTTGTGAATTGAAAAACATTACATTTATAAGTAATATTTACCAGATATCACCATTTGGGGAGAAATTGGAAGTAAGTGTATGGATTATTGTTAGCCAATAGTATTCCACTTTTCGGGGGCACAGAAATAAATTTTATATACCGGAACTGTGCATCAGCCAATAGCAAATAAGTTGGATCCACTTCGTATCCTTAAGCAGCTGAGTCATTATCATTATATTATTAAAAGAATAATTCAGAACAGCACAGAGGCTCAACATCTGAATCATTATGGTCAACTGTATCCGCGTCAGAAACGAGACAATTCCAAATATCGATAACAATTATTTTATATTAGTAATATTGCTTCACTGTTCACATAGATTTGTCTAATCTCATTATTTTTCTTTTAGGAGAATGATCATAACAGAAGACCGATTTAAATGCATTTAACATTTCTTCAAAATGTTCAACCAAAAACTTCATAAGTTCATAATCACAGTCACTCCGTTTTCCTCTTACATTTAGTGTTAACCTTATTTTCAAACCCAGTATTTAATTGTTTTTCTTCTGTATTCATAGATGCATCCAATTTATATCGGCAGATCATTTCTTTTTTCCACTTATAACAAACATAAGAATTTCCTTCTTGAGAACACTTCTGCGTTTCTTTATTTTCCGTATCTTCACTGCAGCTATCAACTGTAGCTAAAGTACCAGCTGTTCTAATGTACCTTCTTCATTATCCGACGATACCCCTGTACAGTCGCCAAAAACTGCCTCATGTCCTAAAAAGTTATTGTTACTATCACTTATAAATGATTTTAAGAGACTCGTCCGTTTTTTAGGTTCGTTCAGAGGAACGAAATCGACATTCTTGAAAATTATTTCCTTAGCAGTTCTTTGAGAACACTTATGCGTTTCTTTAGTTTCCATATCTTCACTGCAGCTATCAACTGTAGCTAAAATATCAGATGTTTCTAATGTACCTTCTTCATTATCCGACGATACCCCTGTATAATCGCCGAAAACTGCATCATTTCTTAAAAAGTTATTGTTATTATCACTTATAAATGATTTTAAGAGACTCATCCGTTTTCTAGGTTCGTTCAGAGGAACGACATCGACATTCTTGAAAATTATTTCCTTAGCAGTTCTTTGTGAATCGTTATCAGTTCCTTCCTTTCGTTTGATATATTCAAGAATGCGTTGTTTTCTACTTTTCAGTACGGACATCCTTCTACAAATTGACAAAAACAGCAAATTAAAACTGGAATAGAAGATACTGAAGTTGTGACTTGGTGATGTATAACCAGTGTAAAATAACTCACTTCACTTAAGAACTCATGAATCCACTGTGTTTACTTCTAACGGAAGAAAGTTACTGTGCTACGACTTGTAACGCGCTTGATGTGAAACTGACATCAAGTTACTATCCAGGTATTCATCTAAACAATGGTACTACATAGTCTAACTTAAACTGTCCACAGACGAAGCGAATGAGAGCAAGATGTATTTTATACGTCATGACTGTTCCTTTATTCTCAGGTAGTAAGCCATTGTATAGCTTGTAAATTCCCCGTGCCCCCCTTCGACCATCGCTTTTATTCTCTTCGTCAGTGCACTATATAGTTTTCCCCAAAACTTAAGAACCTCCGTTCTTGGAAGTACCTTGGAATCAACCTCTCTTTTCTCCAATAAAAAATTCCTGCGAACAAAAGGAAACCCTTCTTGTATTGTCTGTCCAACAAATCTGTGCCCCTGTAAGATATCCGAACTAAGCCTATCGTCTATGTCAACGGAGTTGATAGAAGGGACGTCATTTTTCTACCCCCACATACAATAACTAGGTCAAAGATAGAAATGTGGCTGTTACCAGTTATAAACCAACTCTCCCAAAGCTGCGAAAACCAGAAAATAAAATATAATTTATCTTTTTTCAGAGGATTTTTGTAAAAAATATGATATATATTTTTTAATCCCTGACTTATTTTGTTATTCTCTGAATTAATATTAAGATTTCTATAACTAATATAATATAATACAAAACATATAATTTAGTATGATAATTTGCGGGGTGGCAGACCGGCGGAGGGCCATCTGTTGTTAATAGTGTAGTTCAGTACTGACATTATATTGACACCACAAAAAACATTTGTCTTTCTCAGTAGACCATTTTTAGTTCTAGCAGCGTGTGGATTTTAGAATTGAGTTGAAAATTCGATTAATACATAATTTATTTAGTAGAATTAAGTATTTAGTTAGCGTTTAATAGATTGTTTTATATATTTTTTAAATATTTAGATAATTATTTATTTAGTAATACTTCCATCCATCCATAGTAATTCTGCCCGAGGGCAGGTCTTTCACTGCAATCATAACATTTTCATGCTATGCTTTGCAGCTGTAGCAGGGAATTATAGGTGTGGTAGCTTCCCGTTGCTTTCTACACCGGTGAAGGATGATGATGATAATGATAAGGATGATGATGATGATTGCCGGATGATTTTCGGAGACCGTTGGGCCCTAAGCTTCCTGACATTTGTCTTACAGATGAGGAAAAACCCCGAAAAAACCTCACCCAGAAGCTTGTCCCGACCGGGGATCGAACCGGGGCCCGCTGCGTGATAAGGCACCTCGAGACCACAGCGGTGGACTAGTAATATTTAGTCTTAGTTATTGTGTAATAGATAAAGGAAAACATACAGTTAAACGTTTGAGTGTGTATATATAAATTTTAGTTTCGGTATGCTTGCAGATTTAACATAATGGCTGATTAGTTTCGGTATGCTTGCAGATTTAACATAATGGCTGATAACAGCATTGTAAAACATCATCATCATCATCATCATCACTCCAGGGATTAGGCAATTGCCCGTTCCGACTTCATATTGCATCAGCCCAACGTCTTCTAGGTCTTCCAACATCACGCCTTCCTCTTGCTTGATAATTTCTGGCTAACAATGGATATCTCTCCTTACTCATTCCATCCATGTGATCAATCCATTTCTGTCTGTAATTCGTGACTTTATCCAATAAAGGCTGTACTTTCAATTCTTGTCTTATATCCTCATTTCTTATTCTATCAAGTCTTGTACATCCTTTTACTTGTCTTAGGAACCGCATCTCTGCCGTCTGTATTCTATCCTTCTGTCTTTTCACTGGAGCCCAAGTTTCATAACCATACAATATTGTGGGAACCGCCATAACATTATACATTTTTATCTTGGTTTCTTTTCTAATTTTATTTTTGAATGTTCTCTGTATTGTTCCACACACCGTCTGAAATTTATTTATTTTGGAGTCAATATCTCTTTCCACATTGTAGCCAACATCACAGCCCAAATATTTGAAACTAGACACCTGTTCTATACTTTGATTTTCTAAAATAATTTTGGTAAAACATAAAAAAGGAAAACCTTTGCGCAGTAGTAATGAGAGGAGTTTGTTTAATACACTAATGGCAAAAAACCCGACTTGGAATTTGAACAGGATGGCTGAAACGGCAGCGAAGATGGCAGGAGTGGGAATAGCTAGTGTGTACAGGATCAGAAGAGAGGCGAAACTAAATGAAAATACATTAAAGAGTCCTAGAAAAATTTGCAAAATAATTTCATTATTAGAAAAATATGACAGTTTCACTAAATCATTTATATAAGGTCAAAAGTACATCAATTCTTTTTTTCGGCGGGAACAGTTAATAATAAACTTAATGAAGTCAGTGTTAATATTTTTATTTTGACTCTATGTAATGGTAGAGATGGTTAGAGAAAACACATTGAATGGTTTGAGTATACATATTTTAAAAAAAGTAAAAACAGCTACAAACTAACTTTTTAATTCGCGTAAAAATAACATATTGGGCCTAAAACAGTGAAAATGTAATTTAAATGTTCTTCTTCCTCTAAGCTTGAAAGCTGGCACATTGTTGCGTGCCCATTCACTTCAGGTCCGGGGTATGGTGACGTCCTTCCAACGTAGTTGTACATACAAATTTAGACACAGTAGAAGCTGAGATTTAAATATGCATACATATATGTTAAACAAGGAGAAACAAAAATGTATAGCTATATAGGTATAAATCTTTAAAAAAAACTATTATATATTATATAACTATTATAAATTTTCGAATTGTTCAGTATATAATCCAATACAAGTTTATTTTCATAACATAAGTTAGAAGACTGATGTATTTGTAACAGACAGTAGTACCTTTCCTTATACTAGCTGCTTGTGCCTGCTAGTGGAGGGAGTGAAGGTAGGATCTTTATCAACTGGTTTGAAATAGGGAATAAGTAGTCTAAATTAAACTAACTATGATTTGAGGGAAGTAGATTATACAGGGAATGATTGGAAAACATTAGCTCTGGATAGGGATGTATGGAGGGCTTATGTCCGCGCGGCCATGAACCTACGGTTCGATAGTGCCAGTGAGTAAGTAAGTAAGTAAATTAAACTGTCCACAGACGAAGAGAATGAAAGCAATAGGTATTTCATACGTCATGACTGTTCCTTTATTCTCAGGTAGTAAGCCATTGGATGGCTTGAAAATTACCCGTGCCTCCCCACCTTCGACCCGCGATTTTATTCTCTTTGTCTGTGCACTATATAGTTTTCCCCAAAACATAAGAACCTCCGTTCTTGGAAGTACCTTGGAATCACCCCCTCTTTTCTCCAATCAAAAATTCATGCGAACAAAAGGAAACCCATCTTGTATTGTCTGTCCAACGGATCTGTGCCCCCATAAGATATTCGAACTAAAGGTACGTATACATATGCGCGCCGCGAACACGAACGGCGCGCGCGCGGCGCGTGTTATGTTCGTCGAAATGATTAATTTCAACGAACCTCCTGCGATCCATAGGAAACCCACAAACAACCTTCAGTAGACATTTTGCAGAGCAGGTGTAAGCAACTATGTCTATTCCCTTTCCGTTCTCCCGCTTGTCCTGCTTTCTTTCCCAAAAATAGGGACTTTTTTTTTAAAATGCCGCGGGACGCGGGACAAATTGTTAAAAATCGGGACTGTCCCGCCAAAATCGGGACGTCTGGTCACGCTTATTACTTATTACATCTTATAACTTTATTTATACTTTTTCAAATATTATAGCATTAAAGGAATTTTAAAAAATATATGATTTGTATATATACATATGTTTAAAATTATTAAGAATCTATCTCACCATAACATGGCCTTAATTTTTAATAAAGATGTACATGATTATTATACTAGAGGTTGTACTTTATTGCACAAAGATACTAGTTTCTCAAAAAAAAAAGGTATAAAAGGGATTCGTTATGCATTAATCAACCATTACAATAACTTACCTATTGAATATCAACATTTCACGAATGTTAAACATTTTTCTAATTGTATTAAAAAATATTTTTTCTCATTGCTTTCTTAGTTAATTTTGTTAATTTTATTATTATTATTATATTATCCTGTTTAAATATTGTATTTATATGTGTATATATATTGTGCATCTATAGTAGTTTGTATTACTTAAACTTATGCCTGAATTTGTTTTCTTGTTTTTATTGTTAATTGTTTTATGGCCATTATTTTTTGTATATTGCCCCTTAACATGAGCAGTCTTGCTCTTTGGAGTCTTTGAAGAAATAAATAAATAATTAGTAATAAATGTGTTTATATATTGTATTGTTTTGTGATACTTCATACATAATATTATGAAATGAACGTCTTAAATAAATAATGTTTTCTAAATAATTCTAATTTATTCATACAATTACAGTACACATGAAAAAAAAACACATAACATTGAAAAAAAACAGGCATCTCCTTTCAATGATTTTTTAAAATGATCCTTATGTTGAGGATCCCACAATAATTGCTTGCTTCTATAAATATCAATAAGTTTTAACATGTTTTCCTCTGACCACTCCATACTCAAATAATAGGTGCGCATCGAAAACAACGAACCTCTCAGGTACCCGTCCAAATCTAAACAGCGAACCATCAAAGTGTTTGTGGAAAAAACCGACAATGAGTGGATCGTGGTAAGAGACATGCGCGCGCCGTTCGCGCGCACCTTAAAACCCCGTCCAAATCTGACGAACATGGTGCGCGCGCGCGGCGCGTAAGTGTGTACGTACCTTAAGCCTTCTTCCTTATCTGCCTCGGCAAATCATCCCCCCCCCATTGCATTCCTATCTCCCTCTCTTTTCTATCTCTTCATTGCACTTGCACTCCAATGTTGTCAACTCTACTTCAACCTTGCATTTTTCAATATTCAAGAGACATGACATTGGGGGAAGTTTGGCAACAACACTACTCGATAAGTTACTGTGGCTGGCGTTTGACGTAGTGGGAGGGCAGTGCGGCGGTGGAATGGTGTGAGTACTGTCGTGTACTTTTCTAAGAACGATGCCAGCACTATAGGGGCACAGATCTGTTGGTCCGAGTACAATATCAGTGGACAAAAGAGATACATGGTAATAAAGATTCCGGGCTATGTGGCCGTGGTCTATAACTAGCGTTTCTTCCGGACGTTTCTCCCTCAACTGCGGAGGGCATCTTCAGTGGCGAGCGCTTCCAGCTGTTGTTTCCCTGTCGTAGACTCGACTGCGAATATATTCGCAAGGGCCTCCTGAGGCCTGTAGTGAGATCACTTTACTTTATTGCATTTGTTTCAAGTTAAATGGAGACATTATTATTATTATATTTATTATTAACTAACCAACTCACTGGCACTATCGAACTCGTAGGTTCATGGCCGCGCAGACATAAGCTCTCTATACATCCGTATCCTGAACTAATGTTTTCCAATCATCCCCTGTATAATCATAACCTACTTCCCTCAAATCATGATTAATATTATTCGCCCACTTCATTCTTGGTCCATATCTGGGTGTTTTCATTCTGGTTTTCCTATAAGATGCTTCCTTTGCACCTGTTTCCTCATTCGTGCCACATGTCCTGCCCATTGCAGTAAACGATACTTAACTATTCTTATTACATCTAGTTTCCTATAAAGACCATGTAGCTCACTGTTATTCAGTTTTCTCCATTCACCTGTCTGTTCATCTCTCTTTGATCCAAACATTTTCCTGACAACTTTATTCTCATATACTCGCAATCTCCTTTCCTCCCTTAAGGTAAGAGTCCATATTTTACATCCATACAATATAACTGGAACAATAACAGTTTTATATATTTTCAGTTTAACGTTTTTTGAGAAGACTTGAGACAACATGTCTCTTTGTAATTCGTAACAGCATGCATTTCCAAAATTGAGCTATGTTTAATTTGTTTGTGCATCTCATTCCTATTTGTGATTATTGTTTATTATTATTATTATTATTATTACTATTCATTATTATTATTATTATTATTATTATTATTACTATTCATTATTATTATTATTATTATTATTACTATTCATATAATAATAATAATAATAATAATAATAATAATAATAATAATAATAATTATTATTATTATTAATATTATCCACCGCTGTGGTCTCGAGGTAGCGAGCTGCCTTGCCACGCAGTGGGCCCCGTTTCGATCCCTGGTCGGGACAAGTTTCCTGGGTGACGGTTTTTCGGGGTTTTTCGTCACCTGTAAGACAAATGTCAGGAAACTTTAAGGCCCAAACGGTCCCCAAATATCATCTGGCCATCATTATCATCATTAACATATTCATTGAAGTTTTGGATGAATGCCTCTCCTGGCTCATCTTTGCCATCACCATACTATCAAATATCATCGGGGCAGTGTAACTCCACGCCCCAATCGCAGAAATGGGTTACAATATCGCCTTGCCCGGAGAGAATACCAGAATGTCGAAATGACAACGTTGTTGCATTGAATAAAATTATTATTATTATTATTACTATTATTATTATTATTATTATTATTATTATTATTGTAATATTATTACTGCTATCCAGATATAATAAGAACAGTTACGTCTCGAATACTGCGGTGGGTAAGATATTTGGCACGTATGGGGAATGAAAGAGGTGCATGGAAGCTTCTTGTAGGAAAACGAGAGGAAAACATCCAATTGGTAGACCAAGATTGAGGTGGGAGAATAACATTAACCATGATCTGAGGGGAATAGATTATACAGGGAATGATTAGAAATCATTAGCTCAGGATGGGGATGTATGGAGAACTTATGTTCGCGCGGCCATGAACCTACGGGTTCGATAGTGCCAGTGAGTAAGTAAGTAAGTAATTAAGTATTATTATAATTATTATTATTATTATTATTATTATTATTATTATTATTATTATTATTATTATTATTATTATTATTATTATTATTGTGGATACGAATTTTCAAATAGTCCTTTATTTTCTCCTCTTCGCAAAACCAAATAATTTTTTTAATAATTTCATGACATTCATTGTTAATATTGGGTTCATACTTGACATTGTAACTAACAACTGACTGTACACGACTAACGGAAAGTAAACACTGTCACTGCAGCCTAAGGCAAGGGTCTACTACCTCCAACCCCTACCCACACCTACCACATTCTTTTAGTTTGCAGTTTTTCCGCATTGAAATGTAATGTGGTCGTGTAAAAAAAATAAATATCAAGTATTTTATAGCTAAGTTATAGGGCTTAAATTGTATTAACTCAAACTGGTACAGTATGCAGTCTACCATAGCTTTTAGTCAATTTTGAAGTTTATTTACTCTGTTAATTTATACAGACAGGCACAGATCAATCTGAAAATATTTATGACTGATCATAATTAAAAATCGTTGACATTTAATGTTTTGAAAAATTATTTTTGATTATGTCCACCGATGTGGTCTCGAGGTAGCGTGCTGCTTTGTCACGCAGCGGGCCCGGGTTTGATCCTCGGTCGGGGCAGTTTTTCTGGATGAGGTTTTTATCGGGGTTTTTCCTCATCTGTAAGACAAATGTCAGGAAAACTTTAAGGCGCAAACGGTTCCCGAAATCATATGGCCATCATCATCATCCTTATCCTTATCATTATCATCATCATTATCATTATCATCATCTTTCACCGGTGTGGAAAGCAACGGGAAGCTACCACACCTACAATTCCCTAGTAAAGCTGCAAGCATAGCATGAAAATGCTATGATTGCAGTGAAGGACCTGCCTTCGGGCAGAATTACTATGGATGGATGGACAGATTGTTGATTATAACATTCACACGTCATTCAACTGCAGAAAGCGACGGTCTTTGGGTTTAGTACAACTACAAGGATATTAAATAAAATTAATCAAGTGAATGATGTTAATGTTGACCTTCCACGAGGACCTGGATCCACTTTACACGAATACGTATATTTTATCAATGAGGATGCTATCTGAAAAAATCATTCACATAGCATCCTCATTGATAAAATATACGTATTCGTGTAAAGTGGATCCAGGTCCTCGTGGAAGGTCAACATTAACCGAATGTTTCATATTTCATACAGCCTCCATGTCACATAATATCAAACCAATCCAGTCAGTATATTAAAACAGTATCTACATACAATTTTTAGGAGTTTTTTTTCACATTTGTAATATTCAGTAGCAGAAATTAAGAACTGATTTTTAGCTTGAAAAACTTTTAAAGTGGTAATTTTCATAAATATCGCAAATAAACCCTTCTTCGCACTAATAATAAAATAAACTGGCCTTGAACTCGTCAAAGTTGATTAGGGGAAGAAGTTAAAATATTTTATGTTCGAGGGCAGCACCAATTAAAGAAGATATTAACAGGGTCCACACAAACAGAAGGGTTCACATTACTCGAACTTCCCTATAATAATAAAAAAATAATGATAATAATAATGATAATAACGATAATGATCCATCGATCCATAGTAATTCTGCCCGAAGGCAGGCCTTTCACTGCAATCATAGCATTTTCATGCTATGTTTACAGCTTTACTAGGGAATTGTAGGTGTGGTAGCTTCCCGTTGCTTTCCACACCAGTGAAGTATGATGATGATGATGATGATAAGTATGATGATGATGATGATCATATGATTTTGGGGATCGTTTGGGCCTTAAAGTTTTCCTGACATTTGTCTTACAAGAGAGGAAAAACCTCACCCAGAAAAACTGCCCCGACGGGGATCGAACCCGGACCCGCTGCGTGACAAGGCAGCACGCTACTTCGAGACCACAGCGGTGGACACGATAATGATGATGATAATTAATTATCATATTTATGATTTGATTATGATATTTATTAATTATCATATTTATGATTATGATGTCGGCCGCGGTGGACTAGTGGTTATGCTCCTTGCCTCTGGTCTCGAGGGTCGCGGGTTCAAACCCGGCCGGGGTCGATGGATTTTTTTAGGACGGACAAATCCAAGGAGCAAGTCCTCCGGGAGGGACTTTAAGCCGTGGGTCTCGAGTCTGAAGATTTTCAGGCTCGTAAAAAATCCTTAAGCCTGAATGAAAAGGCCTCTAAGCAAAATTTACCGAATTTTCCCGTCCTAGTACTACCTTGGTTTCCTAGATGTCAGTATGAGGTGGAACGCTGACCACGGACTACTCAAAATGACATCTATACGAAAACAAGTGTAACTAAATTAGTATGGTTGAAATTCTTCCCTGTAGGGGGAGAGCGCCTAAATCTCTGTAAAGGGAAAACATGGGCTTACAATACAAAATAATGATGACGATAATGATGTTAATGTTAATAATGATAACAGGAATAATAATGCTAATGATAATGATAATAATAATAATAATAATAATAATAATAATAATATAATTAACTCATTGACACTATAGATCATGTAGGTTCATGGACATAAGCTCTCCATTCATACCTAACCTAAGCACATTAAGATTATGTAGCTCACTGTTATGTAGTCTTCTCCATTCGCCTGTCTATTCTTCACTCTTTGGTGCAAATAATAAAATAATAATAACGATAACAGCAATAATGACGACGATGATGATGATAATGGTAATGATAATGATGATAAAAATAATAATTATAATAATAATGTAAATAATAATAATAATAAGAATAATAATAATAATGACAATAATAATGACACTGACACTTACAATGATATATTATTATTTATTTATTTAAACAGGCAGAGTTAAGACCATAAGCCCATCTCTTCATTTCAGCCAACGAAAAATGTTGTATACAGGAAAAATTACATAAAATCATAGCATATACAATTATAAGTCAATCTTTAAACAATTTAAACTAAAATTAAAATTAATCAATTAAACACTTTTAGAGAAGAAAATCAGAAACCATCAATTCATTCGTGGAAAGACCAATTACTAACGAAAGATATTCAATTTTCTTGTAAAGGAAGCTAATATTCGGGAGTCCCAAGGAGAAACAGTAGTTTAACTTACCCAATATATTTTCTTATATTTTCCCAACAATGCGCATGCGCCAGAGATTATAGAGCCAGCGATAATCCACCATCGAGCCACATATCGATTATCATCCTAGCCTAGTAGGTTATCGCTGCTCGCCACACATCGATTATTATCGATATCGTACTAAAGTTTATATAGCTTAAGCTAGATGGCAGCACGCCACTGTGAAATTTGAATGACCAATCTTTGCAATAAATCCCCAAATATATTTTAAAGAAATATATTAATGATATTCAAATTACCAAACGTTTATTAAAAAATGGGTGTATACTAACTTATCACTTCCTAACGTCGTTCCAACCAGCGATAACACACCAGTGAGTTGTTAGTAGGTTATCGCTGGGAAGAAGATCGAAAAATCATAGTCTAAGTAATATAAGCTGTGGAGAAAATAGCAGTCATCATCACAATATTATCTAACAGTGTCATAATGTTAATGTTTTTCGTATTTAAATAAATACTTGAAAATTGTTAAAAAATGTTATAAAAATTGTTTGGAAAAGTTCAAATTATTTAAAAAATGTTAGTAAATACAGAATAAGAGCTATAGTTTATAACAATTAACTGAATAATCAAGGGTAAGTTGAACTGCCGTTGAGCTAAAAAGATAGCTCAGGAGTAGGATGTATCCTATGTCCGCACAGATAAAACATCCGGGTTCATTAGTGCCAATAGGTTAATTATATTTAATTTTAAATTTGTCCCACTTCTTCTTCTTCTTCTTCTTCTTCACTTCACGGGCTAGGCAAATTGCCTATTCCGTCTCACAGTTGTTATGTCCATCTCTTCATTGGTCTTTCTACATTCCTTGAACCTCTTTGCTTGTAGTTAAATGCTGCTTTTGGTAGTCTTGTTACATTCATGTTTTTCTACATACCTAAACCATTTAGGCCTATCTCTATATTCTTTGATTTTATGATTCTGTGGATGTATATTTCACTCTTTTCTTACTTCTTCATTCTTTATCCGGTCCAATCTGGTCCTATTACTGTACATATTAAAAAATTCTGTAAATAAAAATACATAACATTTTCGAAAATTGCGCTAAAATTGGCAAAAATAGCTGAAACAATTTCAGTATTCGTAAATTTGCCATAGAGATATTACAAATCAATTTTTTATACAGTCAGAATATTATATCTAATCTGCGTTTTACGTTTAATAGTTTTTGATGAAAAAGTTATCCACCTGATAGGCCTAATAAATAAATTCAAATTTTGCACTATAATTTCAGATTTTTATACCTTAACATTAGTGAAGATTTTTTTTAAAAGTGAATAAGACAGTGGTTTCATGGTTGTCGTACTATACTGTATTTTTATTTATTGTTAAAATAAAACATTCTATAAAAATATAGACATTATAATATAAAAAATTAACCGGAACTTCGATACCAAACGTTTTTCTTCTATTTTTCCTATGTTTTTCGACTTGCATAATTTACCTTATTGTGTTGTTTCTGACCTTATCCCTTCTTAAAATTCTTGTCGATCGCCTTCAAAAATCCATTTCTATTGCTAACAGCTTGTTGGCTTGTTTTCTATTCACTCTCCAGGCTTCGGACCCATATAATAAAATGCGTTGTAACAGAACTTGAAATATAGTTTTCTTAGTCTTGTATATTATATTTCTATTCCAAAGCACTGAGTTCAACATACCATTCTTCTTCTACAAATTACTCTTCTTTCAATTTGTGTAGTTGAATTCTCACGTTTATGTAAAATAGATCATAATATTTAATTTTTTTAACAAGGCCTATTATAATATTCTTTATATTAACTAAATGCATAGTTATGTAACAAATAGTTTTTATTTAAGTGAATGATACAATTTTATAATCTAGGCTATAATTGCAATAAATATATTCCTAAGTTAACAACCATGCTTAATATTATTACAATATATTTCTGTGTGTGTGTATCTTTTAAATTTTACTTCTAAGTCTACTTTATTTTCATGTGCCATTTTTTAAATTTATTTTTAGACAGCTGTGATTAATAACACTGGTCAACATGATTTTTGTCTCTTGAGTACCAATAGTTGTACTTAATGCGGTTTTTACAGTTTTTTGAAATATATATTCGGAATTTCTTCATCATCCACAGTTTTTTTAAATTTCAATTTCAATTAATGTATTTAAATAATTATTTTTTAAATAAACGTTTTATCGTCCATTTGTCCATTATAAAATAAAACCAAATGAGCTAACTCAAATGATTTCAGCTATGAAAGAGAGATATCAAGGCAAATGGAATCCTAATATGCTGGCCGACTATTGTTGGACCATCAAGAGGGATGCTCCACAGGTGAAATATAGGAGAAAATAGTCATTTTTTACTTTCTAGGCAAGTCCGAATGTTCGAATATTGTGTAGTTACGAATTAGAAAATATTAAGGTGTTTGAAATTATAAATGCGTGTCTCTCCGAAACCTTGCGTGATGAAAAAAAAACCGATATCGTATTTGAATTGAGGAGAAAAAATACTATCAGAATCACATATTTTTCTTTCTGAGACAACAAAAAAGTTTATCTTTTGTTCCTCAGTGTAATACACCTTTAAGTAAAGTTACGACGGGGATAACTTACATTGTAGATGCAATATATTTTGTTTTATATACATTTTCTTGTCCAATGCCACCAGGTTGTCCTTTATGGCATATCTGGGTTTCTCTCCTGACATTGGCGGAATTATAATCCATTTCTTAGTTTGGGGCACCTGTAAGGCAGAGTTATTTTACCCCGATTATATGTTGGATGATAAATGAAGATGAAACGCTAGGACATTTCTCAACCAAAATTTCATACCATGGTCAAATACAGGAAAAATCCCTATGGTCTGACCGAGAATCGAATCCGGGACCTCATGAACTGTAGTCAGAAACAGTGACCACTAAACCCTGGAGGCTGATCATTTTATGTAGGCCTATGTAAAAATATAATTAATAAATAATATAAAATATCGCTTTATTTTATTTTTTTCCCGCCAGAACTTAAGTTAGGTCTCTTCGGAACTAATTTAAATAAATGAACAAACAAGTAACTACCATGTGAATTAAATTAACATTCTAAAAACACTACGAAATAAACGTAATGCGTAATTAGCTAAGTACATTGTATTTTGTAGTTTTCTCACTGTGTAGATTTGCGCTAAATGTTCACCGCTGTGGTCTCAAGATAGCGCGCTGCCTTTTTACGCAGCGGGCCCAGGTTAGATCCCCGGTCGGGACAATCTCCCTGGGAGAGGTTTTACGGGGTTTTACCTCACCTGTAAGACAACTGTCGGGAAACTTTAAGGCCCGAACGGTCCTCGAACAACATATGGCTCTCATAATCATCATCATTCATATTGGCCTTATATTTCGTTTAGGATGAAGGACTCCCCTAGCGCTACCACCACCATCATCTTCACCCGTCATATCATCGGGGCAGCGTAATCCCGCCTTCAGGGCGTCCCAACCTCAGAAGTGGGTTACAATTACGCCAATGCTAGGAGAGAACACCAGAAATGTGGAAATTACAACATGTGGCATTGAATAAAAAACAGATTTACACTAAATACATTATTTTACATATTAACTTTTCTTAAGGCTTTAAATATCGTAATTTTAAGCACTTAATTTACTTTGTAACATGTTCATAAGAAAAATAAAATTTGGACCTTTGTAGAGTTCTGAAACTGTAGCATTGAATAGGACAAGCAAAGGCTCAACTGCACTTCTAATAGTACTTGATTTTTCGTTATATTGTAAACTATAGCTCTTCTTCTGTATTTACTAACATTATTTAATATTTTAAACTTTTTGAAACACTTTTTATAACATTATTAGACAATTTTGAAGTGTTTATTTAAATATGAAAATCACAATATTATGACAGACAATATAGTGATGCTAACTGCTATTTTCTCCACAGATTATATTACTTAGTCTATGATTTTTCTATCGCTGTTTTTTTTTTATTTTGGGTTATCGCTGGTTCGATCAGCGTTAGGGTGTGATAAGTAAGTGTACACCCATTTTTAATAAACGTTTGGTAATTTTAATATTATTAATATACATTTTTAACATAGATTTTGGGGATTTATTGCAAATATTAGTCATTTAAATTTCATAGTGACGGATAGTAATCGAGGATGATAATCGATATGTGGTTCGATTGTGGGTTATATAAACTCTGGCGCATGCGCACCGTTGTTCTATAGGACTGAAAATATTTTACGCTAGTTTAAGAGCAGTTATTCCCAAGCAAATGAAGTTCATTCACGATTAAAACCTGACATTATTGTTATAATCCCATTAATTAATTTGCATAATTATTTCATACTGAATGCTACATGTTACTTGGCCGATTGCATTAATACCGAAAAAAAAAATTGAGGATCTGTTTTTAAACTGAGAAAAGTAAATTGGAAAATAATTTCAGAAGGGACTTAGACTTTTGCTTAGAAACCGATTCTCATACCAATATTTTTACTTTAAGAAGCAAATACAGAAAAGACTAAATAGCGTCAACTTTGAGTTCGAAGTCCACATTCCGGGGTAACAAATCCACATAATTTACTTAATAATTTAAGTTAAAAAGAGGAATCTGCACCAGAGAGTTACATTTATTAATCTTAATCATTAAGAATTATTAAAAATAGTATTGCCTCAACTGCACTTCTACTAGCGCTTGATTTTTCAGTTATATTGTTGTAAACTATAGCTCTTCCTTTGTATTTACTAACATTATTTAATATTTTTAACTTTTTCGAACAATTTTTATAACATTATTAGACAATTTGAAGTATTTATTTAAATATGAAAATCACAATATTATGACACTGTTAGACAATATTGTGATGTTAACTGCTATTTTCTCCACAGAGTATATTACTTAGTCTATGATTTTTCTATCACTGTTTTGGGTTATCGCTGGTTGGATCAGCGTTAGGGAGTGAAAAGTAAGTGTACACCCATTTTTAATAAACGTTTGGTAACTTTAATATTATTAATATATTTTTTAACATAGATTTGGGGATTTATTGCAAATATTGGTCATTTAAATTTCACAGCAACGGATAGTAATCGATATGTGGTTCGATTGTGGGTTATCGCTGGCTCTATAAACTGTGGTGCATGCGCACTGTTGTTCTACAGGACTTCGAAAATATTTCACGCTAGATTAAGTGTAGTTTTTGCATTGAATTTTCACATTAGTATGATCAGAGTATGAAAATATCAGAGATTTAAAACGCTTATTTTATGAATTTCCATTTTACATGTTAAAAAGTTAAGTCTACATCTTACAATTAATTAAAACAGAGTCTGTATTTTAATTTTTAATAATTTTACATGTAAAACCTCGTTATAATAATATTTAAAATATCCTATTTTTCAGTTTCTGGGTGTTTGTCTTTCATGTGCGATTCTAGACCTGCCAAACGAGTGAAGGTCTTTAAACATATTTTACATCCCACCCTTCCTTCTCGATGTTCTATTCTATGTCTTCCTAGTTCTGTCCTATATGAATATTCTTTTTGACATACATCACATTTATACATTACCTTTTCTTCGTGTGTTTTTTCATGCTTTTTTAATTCCTGCTTTCCAACGAAAGTTGCTCCGCACTTGCTGCATCTGAGCCTGTCACCCGTGTGAAGACGAACGTGTTCATCACAGCTAATTTTAGATGTGAATGTTTTAAAACAGAATTTACATGTATGAATAGTGGCGTTCGCTGGAGAGAGTAATTCATTTAACGTTAATGTACCATCATTTATATCGTCATCGTCGTTCGATTTTTCTGCATAACTTTCAATTGATGATGCATCTCTAGGCTTCCTAGCTGGTCTGGGAATTTTACTATCTGTTGTTGTTTCTCTCTTTCTTGTTCCTATTGAAGTTTTTCCAGTTTCTGTTTAGTTGCCTCTTCAGATTTTTCTACTTCAGATAGGCCTCTTTTTTTTTCCTTGCTAACTTTAGGAGACGGTTCTTTAGAAGAATCGCAATGGAAAAAATTGCGATACTGGTCTTGGCGAGATTCAACTGTTCTTCTTCCATATTCATGATAAATGTCTTCAGTGGACATTTCTGTTACATTGTCAATATCCTGCAACTCCCAGAGCATCTCCCTGTTATAAAATCTAGGCTTAGTTGAAGTGTTTCCATCAGATTCTTTTATACAACTTTGATTAGTCCCGGATGTAGATGATTGATTTATTTCATGTTCGAAATTTCCTTGTACTTTGATTTTTGAAGCTTTAGTTGACCTCGATAAGGTATCTTCGCTATATTTTTCTGATCTTCTTGGATTGGCATCAGATGTTGAAGGTTTATTATAACATTCCACATCACCCTCCACTTTACTTTGTATGGGTTTAATTGATCTATATTCTTCACTAGATTTTCCTATTCCAGTTAGATAGGTACTGGATGTAGATGGTTGGTTTATATTATATTGCATACTTTCTACCTCTACTGCATCAGCAGTTTGTGATGCTGCGGAATACCCATGTGAACTGGCACCACTAGATAATTCTTCACTAAATAAATGCATGATAGATGTTAATTGATCATTAACATTAGTTTTTACTCTTTTGCCAGTTGATGTAGATGGCTTGTTGGTTTCAGGTTTGGAAGCTTCAGTTGACCTAAATGGAGTTTCTCCGCCAACTAAACTTATCCTTGATATAGAATTCTGTTTAATGTCACATTCTATATTGTCCAGTTTTCCGGAGTCACTAATCTGGGAAATTCCAGAACACCCAGGCGTTCTCTCTTTATCAAATGTTCCTCCACTACCCATATTAATATTTCGTACTGATTTGGTGACGGATGGTACATGAATATATTGAGCATATTGTTCATTTTCCACTATAACCATTTTGCCGCCCTTAACATTTTCTCTCATTTCTTTATTCACGATTTTCTAAGTTGTGTAAAAGTATGAGTAGTAAATATTCCAGAATTAGATTCTTCAAGTTCTATTATACTTTTACCATACTCAGTAATTTGCTTCTCCTGCTTCTCTTTCCTTGTTGAGTCATTTTCCGGCGAAAGTTTCTTATTCACATTTTTTGGAGGCGTCATTGTTACAAAACACTATAAAATTATAACACTAATAAAATAATTAAAATAACACAAATATTAAAACTGACATATATGTTGATACTGACTCAAATTGAGTTTCTGATATGCTAAGCAGCACGAACTGAATGCAACCTTCGTTTATTTACTGATGTTTGTTGCTTAACATGCTTATGAGTCAAATGGATCACTCACACCTCGTGGTAGAATCAAATGCGTACAATCGGTTTGTTATGCTGGAATTACAATCAAAATTAAGAGGCATAATCAGCGATATAACTTATTACGTCACACCACTTTGCTTCAAAAACTCTATTATTTATTCACAAACAACTTACGAACACTGTATTATTCTAATCCATTGCTCTTCCTTTGATGTCTAGTTTATTCTTGCTAATACAATAATTATATTATAAGTAATAACAAGACATTCCAAATACCAAATGTTCAACATTGATATAACTAGTGACCTCATTGATAACCTGTGGGCCAATCAAATGGAAGGGCACATTTATTCTATATATATTCTACTTCCCCTCAGTCCAGCACCGTAGCCGAGTGGTTAAGGCAAGAAGCCTTGGCGCAGAGTTACAGGATTTGCTTTGGTTAGAGTCTCCATGGGGAAGAAATTTTCTCATGGAATTTCGGCCAGTATGGGACCGGTACCCCCGCGCCGTAGCCGAGCGGTTAAGGTAGGAAGCCTTGGCGCAGAGCTACGGGACTTGCGCTGGTTCGAGTCTCCATGGGGGAAGAAATTTTCTCATGGTATTTCGGCCAGTATGGGACCGGTGCCCACCCAGCATCGTGAGGCAATTGGGTAGCTACAATAAGTAGCGGCTCCAGGTTGAGGAACCAGCTATAACGGCTGGGGGACTCGACATGCTAACCACATGTCACCCCTACACTGGCTGTTGATCATCTACCTCTGTGATTGGCACATGTGGATGTGAAGGGCCAGCAGCCGGCTGGTAAAAGGGCAACCGCTGAAAAGTGGAAAGACCCTCAATCGGAATGGGACCGGTACCCACCTAACATCGTGAGGCATACAATAAGTAGCGACTCTAGGTTGAGAATACCAGCTATAACGGCTAGGGGACCCGACATGCTGCCCACATGTCATCCCTATACTGACTAGATGATCGTCTACCTCTGTGATTAACGCATGTGGATGTGAGGCCAGCAGCTGACTGGTAGGCCAAGGGCCTTCTAGGCCTGTCGCGCTTGGAGTTTTTTTTTACTTCCTCTCAAGGAACTGTTGTAACTTATGACGTAACATAGTAAATATAGAGCATATTTTGCTAACATTTCCTCCGACCTGATAAGTTTCTGTTTGTAAACAAAGGCCAAACTCATTATTTGTTCAATAGGCTCGGACTAGGGCGGAGGGATGAAGTTATGAAGCACATTCTTTGTCCAGATCGCCGTTCCATTCCGCCTTTGCTCTGGCTTGTACTGTGCTAGTACAATAACAACAAATCAAGTAAGCTTTTCAATAATCTCAAACGTATATTTCTCTATCTTAAATATGGACTTGCGTTATCCTATATATAAAAATTAATGTTTGTTTGTTTGCACATTTGTTTGTTTGTTCGTACTTTATGCGCGGCCATACCGTTGATCCGATTGTGATGGGATTTTTTTGCAAAATGTTCAGGAGATTCCAGGAATGAACATAGGCTATAAGAGAGTTGTAATACTCAACTCCTACACCCTTAAAAATCGCCCTTTGTAGTGGAAAACATGAAAAAAGTAGCTCTTTGGACGCTTAAATGGCTTAAGCTGCCTAAACCATAAGAAATACACAAAATTAATGTACACAGAATTGAATATCTCACAAAGTTCAACAAAAACGTCCGCGACAGCATATGTTTATCTCTTACGGATAACCCACAAAAACAATTTTTGTCTTTCATTGATACCGAGAGTCCCTTATCTCTTACGGATAACTCACAATAGCCATTTTTGTCTTTGATACCAAGAGTCTCGCGACGTAGCCGAGTGGTTAAGGCAAGAAGTCTTGGCGCAGAGCTACGGGACTTACGCTGGTTCGAGTCTCTACGGGGGAAGAAATTTTTCTCATGGAATGTCGGCCAGTATGGGACCGGTGCACAGTGGGTCAGAAATGAAATCTAGCTGAAAAAAAAATAACTGTTTTGACTCACTGTCATCAATTTATCTTTTTTTTTCCTACTCTAATGTAATTGTTATATGACGGTTCTTAACTTATCTGCAAAGGAGGGTACAATTCTAAATGTACGAGTTTAAAGGTCGAACAGACCTATTATTTAAGCCACTACACCTAATAATATTCTTAATCCAACATCGAGGTCACAATCTTTAATGTCAATGTGAACTCTCAACTAAAATTACGCTGTTATCCCTAAGGTAATTTAGTCTTCTAATCATAATATCTGGGTCAATTAACCACATGACTGTGTGACGTCATCATTCACACTTCTTGAGCCACAACAGAAGGCTGTAAGAGGTTTTCTTGCGAACTTATTTAATAATATCTGATTATATCCTAATTGCTGAATTTTATGGTAAATAAAAGTAACATATTTTTATCGTCCGCCCATGACATGAGAATTGAACGTTCGGGCAGGACAACGTCTGCCGGGTACGCTAGTGCTAAATAAATATTTTTCCATGCTTTATCTGTTGTACTTTTTTTTACAAATTGTAATGTGCATCTAAACCCTTATAGACAAATTCTGGTCTATTCGTAATTATCTATTTAAAGGTTTGTTTCCGAAACCATGATCTTTTTTTTTTTTTTTTTTTTTCGTCTCATTCCACCGTTTGCATTTGTTCGATCACTTTTCATAGCCACTAAATTACAATAAATATATTGTTCTTCAACTTTTTGTATGAAGTTGGTTGGGACGTACAATGTGAAAAATACACATTTATCAACAAATAGTCTCCATTTATTTGATATTCATAAGTTTTGTTAATTATATGAATTATGAATATGAAATAATTTTAATGAAAACAGAAGTCTCATTTAGAATCTGAAGGGGAAATTTTTCATTTTCAATTTCTTTATTTTATAGAATAAAGATAAAATTTTGCTTTATACGAAGCCGCATATAATCAGAATGAATAAAATATTTATAATACCAACTAACATTTGAAGAAAAAAACGGGTTATCACTTCTTCCATGAAAACTAAAAAACGAATTTTCAATTATGAAACTTACCTGCTTCTTCACCTATGCCAAAACTTTGAAGATAAATAAAACAATATATATTGACCATACCACAACGAATAGATGTCGTAAGTTGGAGACTCAATGAACTGCCTTCGCTGAGGTACAAGAACGGTTTCGCCGACGGTACCGAACAGAAGCCCCAAAGCGAATAACCATAAGATGCCATTGACATCACAGGAAACTTGCAGACCATACGACAGGCGATCGAGCAGAGTCCAAAGCGTCGGTACGTCGTCTCAGTCGGGAACACGACATCTCAAAATCTCGTGGCAAATCTTGCACTTCGTACTGAAGAAAAAGGCTTACCACGTCCAGGTGCTCCATCATCTTGAACCTAAAGACTATGCGGCACGTATGGGCATGTGCCACGATTTAATTGAGGTAGTAAAACAATTTATTGGCACACGTCCTATTCAGTGATGAGGCTACCTTTCATACCTGTGGCCTCGTCAATCGCCACAACAGCAGGATATGGGCTGATTAACAACAAAACATCGCCATGGAACTGCAACATAACACTCCAAGGTGAACGTATGGTTGAGCCTAACCCAAGAGCGCATTTACGGTCCATTCTTTTTTGCTGAAGCAATAGTCAATTCTCAATTCAATATCGTACCTGGACATGCTTGAGCTATTCCTGGAGCCCTAAATGTTTCCCTACAACATTCTGGATTCGGTGGTGCTCCAACAAGACGGCGCCCCACCACACTTTGCGCACATTGTGCGTGATTATCTCAACCAGACGTTCCCAGGACGCTGGATTGGACGAGGCTCACTACGGATCTGGGCAGCAAGCTCGCCTGATCTAACGCCCTTGGACTTCTTTGCATGGGGTTACATCAAGAGTCAGGTTTACAAGGTCAAGATTAGGAATTTGCAACACCTGCGTGATCGCATTTCGGCGTCGGTGCGTACAATTACCCAGCAATGTTGGGTCATATGTTTAGGTGCGCTTAGTAGAGATAGCAACCCTGCTTCGATATGGAGGGCAGTCATGTCGAACTACAGTGATTTCGTCCAATTATAGTATCTTCTTTGATAATAAAAACATTTGATTTGAATTAAACTGCTCCTTTCCAGAAATGGTTAGAGACTTTTCGAACACCCTGTATTTTACTGTTAACACTTCTAAAATCCTTTCCCATGGAGACTCCAATGGAACCTCATACACCATTTCGAAACAGAGACTTACCTGGTTCTTTCTTTGTATCCTTCATTTGCAATTATTTTTAGATGTCCCATTTTGTAGTTATAAAGTATTTCTCATTATATATATATATATATATATATATATGTGTGTGTGTGTGTGTGTGTGTGTGTGTTTTATGTAAGTATGCGCGTGCGCCTGCTTTAAAAATTTAATTTATCATTTAAATATAAACTGTCTCCAAATTATGAAGATCTCAAATATGTAGGCCTATACAGTAGGCCTATACATACATTTTCATGGTAGGCATATAGCCTATTAATTTTATATCAAGAAAGGATAGTTTTGGAAGTAGACTATAGTCAATACTAATAAAATTCATTGTTAAAACCGTTGAGGTGGATAGTCATAAAATAAGTTAAAATGTATCTTCTTAGGTCAGAGCCGTCGTTGAGGACGACAGCTCTGACCTAAAGTAGAGTATTAAACTTGGTAAGACAAGTGTATGAATCTTGATACTAAACTTCTTGTATTTTTTAATTATAACTATGATTAAATTGATGAAACAATAATAATAACACTATACTATAAAAAAATTAGAAGCCCGGGTTATATATCAGACGTTCTGAGAAATTCGTTTAGTTGGGAATAATATTGTAGAAACCTTGCATTCTACAATCTTTGAATAAAATCGGACATTGAAAACAAAAATAAAAACTTAAAATGTTTGAATAAGACCAGTTTTCATTCTTACTTGTAAATTCAGAAATATATTGTCTGTCCCTGAGGACATATTTGCATCCGGTTTCGAAGTTCGCGGATTTAAATTCGGCCGGGATAGATAGTTTTTTCCCGAACACAAAAATCGTGACCATGACTTCCTTCGGGAGGGGAGTGAAGCCGTGGAACCCGTGTTGCAGATTTACGTTGCGTAAAAGAATCACAAACGTAAAATAATAAGCTTCTGAGTATACTTCGTCCGCTCTTACACACTCCATTTGAATTGCAACACTAGTTACTTTCACTTTTTAAGAGCGTCGTTACATAAAATTGTAAATACCGTACAGCGAGGAGCTGATAAGGGGGCTTGTAACGTAGGCCTATGTGTGGATAGATCATACTTGCTTATTGATCTAAACTTTACGACATTGTGATGCGACTTTTTTAATTCCTTTATAAACTCCTGTCAAATTTTATTCTTAGGGTTTCATTTTCAAAATTATTTCCCACCATTTACAACGATTTTTACGTTTTCCTCCAACGATTAATTCAATATATTTTTCTATGATACGCGTATTTAACCACATACATAGCATGAAGACGTGGCAGCCACATTGCTTTTAACAAATACTCTATGCAACAACAAAGACGTGTTCCAGTGCAGCCAACTTAAACTATTTACTAATAAATTGTACACATATAGGCCTACTTCAGAATTTCATAACTTACTATGTATTTTTGGACGTTGCATTCTTTCACAGGTTAGAGTGCTTAAATTCCGTTAGGTTAGTTTTTAGGTTGATTTTTCACAGTTTAGAGCACTTAAATTGCGTTAGGTTAGCTTTGATGTGGGGGCAAGCCCTAGCATAGTGGTTAAGGCAGTGCGCTAAAATCCGGAAGCTCAATGGTTCAAGTCCCGGTGGGGTCAGGATTTTAAAACTGACCCAAACCTTCTGGTGACACCATGGCCCTGAGGTTGACCCAACTTCTAACGGAAATGAGTACCTGACGCTTGTTCTGGGGATAAAGGCGACCGTTACGCAGGGCTAACAACCGGGCTGACAACCCGACTGATATAAAGTGCTGATTTCCTAGAAAAAGTGGGAACCTTAACCTCCTACCTCCCCAACGGCCTCCTATGGCCTGTAGTGGGATCACTTTACCTCATCTTAGCTTTAAGTTCGTTAAATATCGTGTATGTTATATGTTGGCTGCATCCCGTGATTTCATAGCGTAAACCGTTTCGCGTTTATAGGCGCAGGAACATGGTATGATTGGAATATAGAACATTTTTTCACGTCACATGTTGTAAATTATTTCCAAAATCTGTCACCCAGGAAACCAGTCCCGACCAGGGATCGAACTATGAGACCACTGCGGTGGTATACGACTTTGAATACGACTCGCATTAATGTAATACAAGTTGATTTTATGCATACTCCACACTCTTCGAAGGAACTGATAAAGTATATGCGAATAGTGGTGCTTTGGTCATTGATGACCACGAGTGTAACCTACATATATCGTTATATATAAAAGTGACTGATTGTCTGCCCTATATGGACTTAAAAACTACTTGACCGATTTGTAGGGGGTTTTAACCATCATTTCGAGAATTTTTCTGGGACAATTAACGTACGTAAACATATTAACCAAAATTTCAAATTATATGTGGCACCATTCACAGAACACTAAAATATGAAACAAAGAAGGATACAAGATTGAAGTTCTACAAAACAATGGCGGTACCGATACTTTTATATGGTAGCGAGTTATGGGTAACAAATAAGAGGAGTTCAAGTTAAACAAAGTGCAGAAATAACTTTTCTAAGAAGAACCAAAGGATGCACAAAATTGAACCACATAAGAGATGAAGAAATAAGAAATGAATTATAAATATAGTCAAAAAATGATAGAATTCAACAACACCGCGTCGGCTGGGGAGAGCATGTTCAGAGAATGGAAGAAACAAGGTTGCCCAAGACAGTATATCATTATAAACCAAAGGGATTAAGGGATGTAGGAAAACCTAGGAAGAGATGGAAGAAATAATTGTGAATTCGGAACAGGCGAATCGTCTAAACCTTGAAGTGAAGATGATGATGATGATGATGATGATGATGAAACATATTACTATATGTTCTATACGGCCGGAGCTAAACAAAAAAGACATCGGTACACTAAAAAAAGTAGCTTTTTGGGCGCTTAAATTGCTTACTCTACCTAAACCATAACACATACATCAATGTACAGTAAATTGAATACCTAAACAAAAAATCTAAAAAAAAAATGCCCGCGATAGCATATGTTCACTCGTATCTTTTACCGATGACTCGTAATAACCATTTTTGTCTTTCAGCTTATTGATGCCAAGATCATCGGGATTCCCGGGCAACACCGGATAATCAGTACGGGGGTACCTAAAAATAATTACGATATAAATTTATAATTATTTTTACTTATTCAATTAAACATAAAAATTGCATTTATTTAGGCGTAGCAGTGTACGCCGGGTATTAGCCAGTTATTAATAAAATCATATATCATTCTCATTATTGAGCGATAGCGACGCCAACACGCACACTCTATTGAGTAACACTAAGAAATTGGGACTGGAAGTAAACATTAATAAAACTAATTATATGTTCACACATAGAAATGCATTTGGCCTATATAATGTAAATGGACAACTAATGACAAATTAGGGAAATTTTAAAGAAGTGGCTGAATTCAAATATCTAGGAACAATAATTACAAATAATAATAATAATAATAATAATAATAATAACAATACTTTATTTATTCTTGCAGAGTTAAGGCCATAAGGCCCTCTCTTCCACTCAACCAGCACAAATACAAATAAATATTCGACAAATATAGATATACACTATACTAATTATAAACAGTTAAAGATACAATAAATGTAGCAATGTAAATGTCATGTACAAACAACATTTTATAGGGTAATGACAAAATAATGATACGATAATAATAATAATAATAATAATATAAATATGATACATTATATGGGAAACACCAATTAATATATATATCTTACATTGGATAATAATGAAAGTCGAGTTTAGAGCAAATATAAATTTAGATTTCTTTTAAAAGATGCCAATGTCCGGCAGCCCCTTATTTCTTGTGGTAGGGAATTCCAGTTGCGAGAAGTGGAGATGGTATATGACATGGAGTGATGTGATGTCCTAACAGGAATAAAGAAATTAAACATAGACTCAATTCTGGAAATGCTTGCTATTATGCATTCCAAGGAATTATGTCATCCCAACTCCTTTCAAAAAATGTTAAACTGAAAATATATAAAACTGATATTCTCCCAGTTACATTATATGGACGCAAAACATGGACTCTTACTTTAAGGGAGAAAAAAGGATTACGAGTATTTGAGAATAAAGTTCTTAGAAAAAAATGGGCCAAAAAGAGATGAACAGACAGATGAATGGCGAAAATTACAAAATAGTGAGCCTCATGATATGTATACGAAGTTAGTACGTATAATAAGAACAGTTAAGTCCCGTAGACTGCGATGGATTGGACATGTGGCACGAATGGGGAATGAAAGAGGTGCATGGAAATTTCTTGTAGGAAAACCAGAGGGAAAAACGCCCATTGATAAACCAAGAATGAGGTGGGAGTATAAAATTATCCATGATTTGAGAAAAGTTAATTATACATGGGATGATTGGAAAATATTATCTCAGGATGGGGGTGTATGGAGAGCTTATGTGCGCGCGGCCATGAACCTACGGGTTCCATAGAGCCAGTGATTTAGTTAATGTAATTCTCTAGTGTTTATGGAATACATTACTTAGTTCTTCCAACCAGTAACGTAGTACAGAAGAAATTGCAATACGCTAATATTTCAAATGTTTTAAGTAAAAAAAAAAAAATGTAGCTATTGATGCAGTATCTAATATCAGTTTTTACTGTATAATGCAGTACCGTATATTATATCATGATAAATATCTGATTTTGTTGATATCCCTTATATGTGAAACAAAATGGTTAAATCAAATAGTTTGGAATTGCAAAGTTAACGAAACACAATACTGTAATACGTGAACATTATATTACTACTATTTTTTTAATACCGTATATCTACACAATTTTAAATGTATGGGCAATGCACATCAATTTATTAAAATTATCTACAGCTTTTTAATTATTCCAATTTTTATTTAGATTACGCCAACTAACTTAGTCTCCACGATAAAAATATTGTCTAATAATTTATGTTGTATGATAATCATTGATGTTTTTGCCAACTTAATCAGTCTAAAATTAAAAAGATACGTGTTTTATTATAGTTCTAACTAGATCTATATTTAAATTGCATTAAATATTACTTAAGGGTTATGGGTCAAATCGCATGACTTTATATCAGTATTACATTTTGTTTTTTAATAACAACAATTGCGCACTAATGTGCATAAAATATTATATTAATGAACGAACTGTGTAAGTGATTCGCCACTGTGAGAACAGTTCATAGCGTGGTAAGTATGACATTTTATGTAGCTTTCATCTTCTTGTGATACATGCAATAATGACCTTTAACCACTAATTCATTCCTTATCATTAGAGTCAGGATTTGTATGTAATAAAAGATAAGATTGCAATTGAGATAGTATATACTATTCAACTGTTTGTGTGTGAAACCAAGATAAAAGACAGTCAGGAGTCTTACTTATGATGAAATAGGGTTCGCATTATTGGAGATTCAATAAAAAAATATACTGTTCAACTGTTTGTGTGTGGAACCAAAATAAAAGACAGTCGTAAGTCTAACTTCTCCTTATACTATGTTGCAATATTATCTTTTAGTACATAAAAATCCGGACATTACTTATCATATGTTATCATTCCTCTTTAAAGACTATTTCAACAACGTTTCTTTAATTCACATTTTCTTAATTAATTTTGCTGTAATTTTAATTTACAATTTCACATATATATATTGCCATGTCTTATATATCACTCAATTGAAAAATTTGGAAAAACAGCACTTAAACCTAACTGATATATTTTCAAAGTCCTATAGAACAACAATTCGCATGCGCCAGAGTTTATAGAGCCAGCGAAACCCACCATCGAACCACATATCGATTATCATCCTTGCCACATATCCATTATTATCGATATCGCACTAAAGTTCATACAGCTTATGCTAGATGGCAGCACGTCGCTATAAAATTTAAATGACAAATATTTGCAATAAATCCCCAAATCTATGTTAAAGAAATATGTTTTAATATTAAAATTACCAAAGTTTATTAAAAATGGGTGTACACTTATCACTCCCTAACACCGTTCCAACCGGTGATAACACAAACCAGCGAAAGAAAAATCATACACTAAGTAATATACTCTGTGGAGAAAATAGCAGTTAATATTAAAATATTGTTTCACGGTGTTATAATATTGTGATTTGAGTATTTAAATAAATACTTGAAAATTGTCTAATAATGTTATCAAAATTGTTTGAAAAAAGTTTAAAATATTATCAAATGTTATTAAATACAAAAGAAGAGCTATAGTTTACAATAATAAACAGAAAAATCAAGAGTAAGTAGAAGTGCATTTCATCCAATAGTTTTATTTAAATGAATGATTCAATTTTATAATCGATAATTACAATAAAATATTTGTAAATTAATAACCATGATTAATACAATATATTTTTATGTGCCTCTCATTAAACTTTTCTTCCAAATCTACTTTATTCTTCATATACCATTTTTTAAATATATTTTTTGACAGCTGTGATTAACATCTTTAAATAGCAGGCGGGGGTCACGCCGTAGCCGAGCGGTAGGAAGCCTTGGCGCAGAGCTACGGGACTTGCGCTGGTTCGAGTCTCCATGGGGGAAGACGTTTTCTCATGGTATTTCGGCCAGTATGGGACCGGTGCCCACCCAGCATCGTGAGGCAATTGGGTAGCTACAATAAGTAGTGGCTCCAGGTTGAGGAACCAGCTATAACGGCTGGGGGACTCGACATGCTAACCACATGTCACCCCTACACTGGCTGTTGATCATCTACCTCTGTGATTGACACATGTGGATGTGAAGGGCCAGCAGCCGGCTGGTAAAAGGGCAACCGCTGAAAAGTGGAAAGACCCTCAATCGGAAATATTACTTATTACATTGCAATTTCGATACAATATATTTTATTTCATGCACTTTCTTTTTTATCCAATTCATCAGGTTGCCTTCATGACATTTCTGACCTTCTCCCCTGGCATTGGCGGAATTATAATCCATTTCTTAGTTTGGGGCACTTGTAAGGCGGAGTTACGTAACCCCGATGATATGTTGTGTAATAAATTATAATGAAGGGCCAGGGCAGTCCTTAACCTAAATTCCAGACCATGGCCAACTACAGGAATAATTCCCTTTAAGGAAAAGTCCCTAATGTCTGTCCGAGAATTAAACCCGGGACCTCATGGACTGTAGTCAGAAACGGTAATCACTAACACATAAAGCTGGCCATCTAATCACATAAAAATCATTATTGAATAATTTAAAACATCGCCTTTTTTAAATTTTTTCCCGTCAGAACGAAAGTTAATCCTTTAGTAAAATAAAGTGATCCCACAACAGACCCGGAGGCCCTTGGGGTAGTAGGAGGTTAGGGCTCCCACTTTTTTACTAGACAATCGGCACTTTATGTCAGCCGGGTTGTCAGCCCTGCGTGACGGCCGCATTTACCCCCAGAACAGGCGTCTGGTACTCATTTCCGTTAGAGGCTGAGTCGACCCCAGGGCCATAGTGCCGCCAGAGGGTTTGGGTCAGTTTAAAAATCCTGACCCCAACGGGACTTGGACCCTCGACCCTCCGACTTGTAGCTCAGTGCCTTAACCACTACGCTACGGCGTGCCCCGTTAATCCTTTTTTCGAACCAATTTAAATAAATAAACGAAGAAGTGACTACCATGTGAATTAAATTAACATTATAAAAACACTACGAAATAAACGAAATGTGTAATTACATTGTATTTTTTAGTTTTCTCACTGTGTAGATTTACGCTAAATACGTAATTTTACATATTAACATTTCTCAAGGCTTTGACACAATTTTAGTATGACACAACTTTGAATTTTAAGCACTTAATTTAATTTGTAACATGTTCATAAGAAAATTAAATTTTAGAATTTTTTTGAAGTCCTAAACCTGGAACATTGATTGGGGCAAGCAAATAAATTTCATGATTAATACCTGGCATTATTGTCATAATTCCTTTAATTAATTTACATGCATATTTATAAATATTTCAACGTTGAATGCTATACATTACTTGACCGACTATATTAATACCGACCACTTTAAGGATCTGCTTTTAAACTGAGAAAAGTAATCCATAGTAATTCTGCCCGAAGGCAGGTCCTTCACTGCAATCATAGCATTTTCATGCTATGCTTGCAGCTTTACTAGGGAATTGTGTAGGTGTGGTAGCTTCCCGTTGCTTTCCACACCGGTGAAAGATGATGATGATAATTATAATGGTAAGGATGATAATGATAAGGATGATGGCCATATGATTTTCGGGGACCGTTTGGGCCTTAAAGTTTTCCTGACATTTGTCTTACAGGTGAGGAAAAACCCCGATAAAAACCTCACCCAGAAAAACTGCCCCGAGCGGGGATCGAACCCGGGCCCGCTGCGTGACAAGGCAGCACGCTACCTCGAGACCACAGCGGTGGATGAGAAAAGTAAAATGGAAAATAAATTCTGAAGAGACTTAAGACTATTCCTTAGAAACCGTTTCTCATAACAATATTTTAATTTTATTTTAAGAAGCAAATACACAAAAGACTTAGTAGCGTTAACATTGAGTTCTAAGGGCCAGTTTCACTAAGACAGGTAACTGTATTACGCCAGTTTATGCTATGCATTATACCTGGGGAAAACTGACGTAATACAGTTACCTCTGTTGGTGAAATTGACCCTTAGTCCACATTCCTGGGTAAAAAAATGCACACATTTTACTTCATAATTTCAGTTAAAAAGACGAATCGGCTTCAGTAAGTTACATTTATTAACCTTAATTATCATTAAAAATATTACTTTCACATTAGTATAAATAGAGGATGAAAATATCAGATTGCATTTGTTATTTAATGAGTAATGGTTTTAAAACTCTTATTATATGAATTCCCATTTTACACATTAAGAAAAGAGGTACGGCCCAAAAAGTGGACATACGAATTTCGAGATAATTTTGGTTTTAAAATGAAGCTTAGGAACGTCGAAGATGAAAACATGAAAAAAATTGCGGACCATCCAAAAATAAAGCTGTAAAATAACAATTAATAAAGCACTATTCCCTATATTACCTGAAGTAATTTGCTGCCATTGTGGTCGTGACGTCGATATTCAGACGTTAGTCCAGGGTCAAAACATGTTTTCTTCAATAGAGATGCGAAAATAGAATATTTTATCGTAATAAAAGTGCACTGCAGTATTTCCAAATGCTATATTTCCAACATTACATAGCAAAGAGTTTGAAATTTAATAAAAATCACATCCTCACGTAGAGTTTAAGAAAAAATGGTTCAACTGAATCGATTGTCGATAATGATCGATTCGTCATCATACGTATTTATCGAAAATGAACAACGGCAAATTAGCCCTTACAAAATATTCAATTAATAGAGCCACTTATTTATAACTTAATCTTTGAAATTTGTAATATAATTTATTAGAACACATGTACAATAACCTAAAAGCTAACCTAACTTATTTAAATAACTTTAATCCGTGAAAGTAAAAAAAAAAAAAAAAAAAAAAAAACTGAATGGCATTTGGACAATATTAAATTACAGGTATGTAAATAAATTATACTATATGTGTAAGAAACTAAAAGCTAACCTAACCTAATTATGTCAGTTACTCTAACCTAGTTTCTTTAGTGATGGTCCGCAGATTTTATTCGAGCTTTCATCTTTGGTGATCCTAAACTTCATTTTAATACCAATTTACATCGAAAAGGGGATGTCTCGTACATAAACAAGTGAAATGTGTATTTTGTAGTACTTATAAAATGTTATTTTACTGCTTTGTTTCTAGATGGTCCGCAATTTTTTTATGTTTTCATGTTTAGTGGTCCCAAAGCTTCATTTTAAAACCAAAATTATCTCGAAATTCGGATGTCCACTTTATGCGCCGTAACCTAAAAAAGTTTAGTCAACATTTCATAATAATGCAAAATATCTATATTTTAATTTTTAATAATTTGACATGTAAAACCTCGCAATAATTAAAATTAAAACATACCATTTTTTTAGTTTTTAGTTTCTTTGTGCTCCTAGAGTTGCCAAACGAGTGAAAATCATTGAGCAGATTTGACATACGAGTACCACATTTTCTTCTCGATGTTCTATGCTATGACTTTCTAGTTCTCTCAAATATGAATATTCTCTTTGACATATATCACATTTATAAATTACCCTTTCTTCGTGCGTTTTTACATGCTGTTTTAATTCTTGATTTCGAACGAAATTTGCTCCACACTTGCTGCATCTGAGCCTTTCGCCCGTGTGAAGACGAACGTGCACAGTATGCTAGTTTTAGAGGGTGAATGTACGCGAACACTATTGGCATGCATAAATAGTTTCCTTCCTTGGAGACAATAATTCTTTTTCCGTTAAATTGTCTTCATCTGAATCATCATCGCTGCTCTTCGTTTCTTCATAAATTACTTTTGAAGATGATGCTGCTCTAGGCTTCCTGGTTAATCTGACAACTTTTCTTTTTGTTGATATTTCTGTATTTGTTCCTCCCTTTCTTGTTCCTATTGTAGTTTTTTGCAGTTTCTGTTTTAGTCGTCTCTTCAGATTTTTCTACTTCAGATAGGCCTCTTCTTTTTCCCTTACTAAACTTTAGGAGATCGTTCTTTAGAAGGATCGAAATGAAAAAAAATTGCGATACAGGTCTTGGCGAGTTTCAACTGTTCTTTTTCTGTATTCATGACAAATGTTTTCAATGGATATTTCTGTTACATTTTCAATGTCCTGCAACTCCCAGAGCATCTCCCTGTTATAAAATCTAGGCTTAGTTGAAGTGTTTCCATCAGATTCTTTTCTACTACTTTGAATAGTCCCGGATGTAGGTGGTTGATTTATTTCAAGTTCGAAATTTCCTTGTATTTTGGTTTTTGAAGCTTTAGTTGACCTCGATAAGGTATCTTCGCTACTTTTTCTGATTTAGTTGGATTGGCACCAGATGTTGAAGGTATATTATAATATTCCACATCTCCCTCCACTTTTATTTGTGAAGGTTTAGTTGACCTGTGTGAAGCATCTTCACTAGATTTTTCTGTTTGAGTTAGATTGGTACCGGATGTAGATGGCTGATTAATGTCATGTTCTATATTCTCCAGTTTTCCGGAGTCACTAATTTGGGAAATTTCAGCACACTCAGGCATTATGTCTTTGTCGAAAGCTCCTCCACTACCGACATTGCTCTTCTTTGTTACCTTGTTTACTCATGCAAATACATTATTATTATTATTATGATTATTATTATTATGATTATTATTATTATTATGATTATTATTATTATTAATTATTATTGTTATTGTTATTATTACTATTATTATTATTATTATTATTATTATTATTATTATTATTATTATTATTATTATTATTATTATTATTATTATTGTTAGGTTACAAGTAATAACGAAACATTACAACCACCGAATGTTCAACATTGATAGAACTAGTGAGATCATGGATAACCCGAAGACCAGTGGAATAAAAGGGCCTAATTAATTAAAATATATCATACTTCACCTAAAAAAAAGTTTGCAAATTAAGATGTAATAAAGCTACCATCTTATATATAAAAATCAATGATGATCTTGAAGAAGATTTTCGGGCTATAAGGCCATTGTCGTGAGGCTTGTCGCCCGAAATTCTTTTTCAAGATCATCATAGCAACTCCGGCCGTGAAAGTCTACGTCAATACATAAAAATCAATGTTTGTTTGTTTGTTCGTATTCTATGCGCGGCCATACCGTTGATCCGATTTTGATGGTGTTTTCTGCAAAATGTTCAGAAGATTCCCGGGATGAACATGGCCTATAAGAGAGTTATGATATTCAACTTTTTCGCCCATTAACATCACCCTTTGTAGTGAAAAACGTGAAATAAAGTCCCTATCTTGACGCTTAAATGGCTTATGCTGCCTAAAACATAACAAATACACCAAATCAATATACACAGAATTAAATATCTTAAAAACTCTACCAAAAGTGCGCGCCAGCCTACGTTTATCTTTTACGGATAACACACAACCATTTTTGTTTTTCATTGATGCCAAGAAGATCGGGATAAGTCGATTCCCGGACAAGCTGCTCTGCCATACTGTCCAACCGATTGAGATGGGGCTTCTTTTAAAAAATGTTCAGGAGATTCCGGGGATGCACATAGGCTATAAGAGAGTTGTTAATACTCAACCCCTTCACCCCTAAAAATCACCCTTTTTAGTGAAAAACGTGAAATAAAGTCTCTATTTTGACGCTTAAATGGCTTATGCTGCCTAAACCATAACAAATACACCAAATTAATGTACACAGAATTGAACATCTCAAAAAACTTTACAAAAACGTCCGCGACAGAATATGTTTGTCTTCTACGGATAACTCACAATAACCATTTCTGTCTTTCATTGATCCCAAGAATATCGGGATAAGCAGATTCCCGAACTGTGCACGGCTGGTGGTAAAAACACATTTACATTTATTTATGGCTAGCAGCCCACGCCGGGTATTAGCTAGTAGTATATAAAAATAATATTTTGCTAACATTTCTCCGACTTGACATGTTTCTATTTTGAAAACAAAGACCAAACATTATTTGTTCGATATGCTCGGACTACGGCGGAGATATAGTTGGACCAACGGATCTGTGCCCTCGTAAGAAATGCGAACTAAACACTAATTCCATTTCTCCCTCGGTAAATTATTTCCCTACCTGCATTCTTGCCCGTCTCTATTTTCTATCTCACTCTTTCTCCCCTCCCATTACTCACAGTTTTGAGCTTTCTTGCGGGATATTATTTGCACCCACAGTCCAGCGTTGTCAACTCAGTATCAGTATGTTATGTTATATAGTATGTAAATTGTAAATTATTATCATTAGCTTAATTCATAAGCATAAATTAGAATTCCTGTATAGTATCAGTTTGTTATATAATATGTAAATAAAATCGTAGCATGTAGTAACTTCGCCATAGCCGGTCCCTAGCCCGGATGAGAAAGAAGGAGGGCACGTGATTGTGTATTCATACCTAAAATTTTATAATTTTGTTAGGACTTCGAGATTACGTTCCAAATCTAACCAAATAAGACAACGAGGTGAAGGAGAAATATTTATGACGAAACATTTATCTTTAAAAACAACATATGTAAATTCTCTTCACGTAATTTCCATTTAACCAACAAATATCCACTATTATAATTATATCCATTAATCGTAGAAATCAATCAGTGTCATTAGACCTATTTAAATTAAATATGAAGAAGTAATAATTAACCTTACAATATTTAAGAACCTGACACCGGGGGAAGTTTGGCAACGTCCCTACTCGGTCAGTTACAGTGGCTTCTATTTGACGAAGTGGGGGGGGGGAGCGCGGTGGAATGGTGTGAGAACTGACGTGTAATTTTCCAAGAACGATGCCAGCGCTACAGGGGCGCAGATCCGTTGGTACGACTATATAAAGTTCTGTAGCGTAGTCAATATGCCGTTCCTATCTTCCTTTGTGTTTACAAAAAGTAAATCAATAAATCAAGTGAGCCATTCAATAATCTGAAACGTATATTTATCTATGTTAAATATGGACTTGTGTTATGCTTAATAACTGTCTTATCTGTTGTCCTTTTATTTTTTTTAATTTTTATATACAAATTCTAGATGTTATTTCTTGGTCGGAGGCTCGACTGTGAGACCAGGAAACAACACCTAGAAGTACTTGCCACTGATGCCCTCCGCAGTTGAGGGAGAAACGTCTGATAGGAACACCAGTAACGGACCACGGCCACATAGCCCGGAATCACTTAACATTATATTTTGTAATTAAACTTAATCTAACAGTAAATCTATCTTTGCAACTTATTCATATTGCACAGAAATATTTGCATTAGCAATAAAAATGTATAGAAACTTTCAGCACGAGTATATGTCCACCACTGTAGGTTCGTGGTAGCATTATTGCCTCGTTACGCAAAGGGCCCAATCTCAATCGCCGGATATGACAAGTTTCCTTGGTGATCGATTTTTCGGGGGTTTTCTTCACCTATAAGCAAAATTTTAAGAAATTTTAAGACCCAAATGGTCCCCAATATAATCTCCCCATCAAAATCTTCATTATCAATATTCACCATGTTTAGACGAATGTGTGAATGGCGTGTTTCGTCTTGAATGTTCATGTTGTCTCGGAAGAGGCCCTGAAGTAAGTTGGTCACTGAAACGGGAAGACCCTACATGTAAATTGGTCAAAAAAGCATGTGTGTGGTCCAAATTTTAAAATCTCTCTAATAACAGGTTGTGACTCTGTAAGGTCCGAGTCGGGTGGGGCACGTAAAAATATATATAAAGTGAGAGGTTAATTTGCAATGAAGATGAATAAAATGTAATTCAATTTAATGAAAATTAGTAAAAATCCAACCATATATTATTGGTACAAAAACTGATTTTCCCAAGTGAAATAATATATGCACAACATTACTGCAGACATATTCAAAAGAAAATAAACTCCTAAGCCTATAATTTAAGGCCCAAATAAACAAATCTTGTAAACTTCATAATTAGTTAATTTCAGTTTGTTATAAAATGTAGCTAGTAAGAACGAATAAATATTTCACACAAATCTGCCAAAACAAAAGAAAAACATTTGAATAAATTATAATTTAAAACTTGAATATCAGAGGATTGGAGGAAGATCAATGGATAGACAGAGAGGAATGGCGTTTGGTTTCCGGAAGACGGCGGCAGCTGACATGATACCGGATAACATTAAAAATGTAATATTCTTTTAAAACACGTAATAATTTTTACGTTTAAAATTTTGAACCATAACATTAAGAATCTTGTGTTCATCCTAATATTTATGGTCTTTATGAGAAATAGTAAATAATTACCGTAATAATTTTATTATTATTATTATATTATTATTATAAACAATAACATTTTGTTAAAAAAACTGTATAAAAATTTAAAATGTTAATACGGAAGATTAATGTGTTATGTATTTTTTTTTAATATTATACAACATGTAGATTACCCAAATTTAGCATTTAAAATTTATCAAATTTAGATAGTACTGAAAAGATAATCTCACTTTAAATTTATTGGATGCATATAATAATTTTAAAATCCGTGCATTAGGTCTTTACATTAAAGAGCAGGATTTAAATTTTATTTTCTCACAATAAAAATCAATTACAAGAACATTACGTTATAAGTTATTTCTTAAAAGACAAAACTAATACTTTAAGCATAAAAATACGTTTTATTAAAGGTAACACACAGCAATAAAGAAAAAAAGGGCTCAACTGCACTTCTACTAGCGCGTGATTTTTCAGTTATATTGTTGTAAACTACAGCTCTTTTTCTGTATTTACTAACATTATTTAATATTCTAAACTTTTTCGTACAATTTTTATAACATTACTTGATAATTTTGAAGTATTTATTTAAATATGCAAATAATATTATGAGACTATTAGACAATATTGTGATGCTAATTTTCTCCACAGAATATATTACTTAGTGTATGATTTTTATATCGCTGTTTTGGGTTATCGCTAATTGGATCAGCGTTAGTAAGTGTACACCCATTTTTAATATACGGTAATATTATTAGTGAATTTCTTAATATAGATTTGGGGTTTTATTGAAAATATTGGTCATTTAAATTTCATAGCGACGGATAGTAATCGAGGATGATAATCGCCATGTGGTTCGATTGTGGATTATCGCTGGCTCTATAAACTCTGGCGCATGCGCACTGTTGTTCTATAGGACTTCGAAAATATTTCACGCTAGTTTAAGTGCAGTTTTTCTAAAAAGTCTTCATTTACAGGTTAATTAAATTTTCAATTTTATTAAAATTAAGTACGCATTTTTTCATATCTTATAACAGTAGCTCGATTATTAAAATAATGAGGACTAAAGTCCTCTTACTAAAGATAAACACAGAAAATAAAATCTTCATTGACTAGTTCAATTTTCATTTTTATGAAAAACAAGTATGAATTATATTCATAATATCTGTATCACATAATAGTAACTTAATTTTTAAAGTAATAAGGACTGAAGTCCATTCCTTTTTTAAAACTCTAATATCAGTCATTTATATAATCATAATTTCATTTATCTTCATATTTCTTTGGAAAACTTCTGATATTGACTTAACCAAATTATTATGCCATTTCCTTACAAAATAGCCCTATGCTTACATTTTTTAATACCATACTTCCAATTATTAATTTCACACTCCTTTAGAAAATATACATAGTATAGATTTATACAAATTATTGCACCATTTATTTGAGCAAACCCCTATATAGTATTTATAATTTTATATCATTTTCGTTTCATGTCCAAAATTAAAATTCCATTGAAGCTACTTCTACAAAAACACGTTTGTATATCATTGCCTCTGTGCAAAATGAATTTTTAAGTGTTCATTATAGTAATTCTCGGAGAAAGTAGTAAATTCACAATATTCACAATTAAATGAAAAATGAATTTTATAGTGACGATTGAGTTGATCTCGTGTGTCCAGCTTCATGTAACACTGGTCACACTTAAACAAACCTTTTGTGTGACTCTCTCTCATATGTTTATCCAGACTACTTTTCTGAGTAAAGTTCTTCCAACATTCGTTACACATAAAAATATTATCCCCTGAATGCCAACGCTCGTGTAGCCTCAATGATTCCATAGTAGGCAGCCGGAGTTCACATTCTGAGCAGTTGTACATAGCTTTTTCAACATGAGTTCTCAAATGAGTTTGGAGACCTGGAACACTATCGAATGATTTCGGACATTTAGGACACGGATGTTTCTTTATGTATTCGTGCATAAGTTTATGTTTTCGAAGTAAATCAGCATCAGAGAAAGCATCGCCACAAATTTTACAAGCATATAATGCTAATTTATGTTTTGGTGATGTTTGATCACTATCAGATGTATCACTGTCTGAAGTGAGTGTTTCTTCGGGGGTTTTACTAACATGTTCAATGGTACTCACAGTCTTTGTTAAAGAATGTTTAAGAGTAGATGGGGGTTCGTCAGTAATTGAAGTTGATTCACCATGTGTACCAACATTCTCACTAGTAGCTCGGCGTCTATAAGTACTTGAAGTTGATTCACCATGTGTACCAACATTCTCACTAGTAGCTCGGCGTCTATAAGTACTTGAAGTTGATTCACCATGTGTACCAACATTCTCACTAGTGGCTGGGCGTCTATAAGTACTTGAAGTTGATTCACCACGTGCACCAACATTCTCACTAGTAGCTGGGCGTCTATAAGTACTTGAAGTTGATTCACCATGTGTACCAACACACTCACTAGTAGCTGGGCGTCTATAAGTACTTGAAGTTGATTCACCATGTGTACCAACATTCTCACTAGTAGCTAGGCGTCTATAAGTACTTGAAGTTGATTCACCATGTGTACCAACATTCTCACTAGTAGCTGGGCGTCTATAAGTACTTGAAGTTGATGCACCATATGTACCAACATTCTCACTAGTAGCTGGGCGTCTATAAGTACTTGAAGTTGATGCACCATATGTACCAACATTCTCACTAGTAGCTAGGCGTCTATAAGTACTTGAAGTTGATGCACCATATGTACCAACATTCTCACTAGTAGCTGGGCGTCTATAAGTACTTGAAGTTGATGCACCATATGTACCAACATTCTCACTAGTAGCTGGGCGTCTATAAGTACTTGAAGTTGATGCACCATATGTACCAACATTCTCACTAGTAGCTGGGCGTCTATAAGTACTTGAAGTTGATTCACCATGTGTACCAACATTCTCACTAGTAGCTGGACGTCTATAAGTACTTGAAATTGATGCACCATATGTACCAACATTCTCACTAGTAGCTGGGCGTCTATAAGTACTTGGAGTTGATTCACCATGTGTACCAACATTCTCACTAGTAGCTGGGGGTTTATCAGTACTTGCAGTTGCTTCACCACGTGACCCAATATTCTCACTACTTTTCTCAGACGTATTATCACTTTCATCAGAACTTGTTTCCATTATCGTTTCTTGCACAAGAAGAGCACTTAATTCAGTAACTTTACTTCTTGACTTCTGAACATATTCACGAGCAACCTTTTTACGTTTCCTGATTATTGACTTACTTGGACACACGTGCATATGAGCTGCGAATTTCTTTTTTACTAGGAAAGACTTTTTACAATATTTACACTTAAGTTCTACTCCACTTCTAACACGATGTAAATGTTTCTTTATGTCAGAAAAACTTATTAATGCTTCCTTACAAATGCCGCAGAACTGTTCAGTATCATTGTATAACACTTTGATTTTTAACTTCCTTTTCGAAGTAATATTCACGAAAGTTACTTCCGAAAAGTTTTTAATTTCAGACACATTCTTGGCCGTGGTTTTTGAAAGAGAAGAACCTTCGAAAGACGTACCAGGAACAGCGTCATCTGTCGATGGAATCTCTAAGTTTTTAGGAACTCTGTATAAATCACTAGTATCCGATGAAGTATGAACATTTTCGAAGATTACATCACTGGATTTCGATGTGCTGGGTCTAACATTATCTGGTTCAGAATATAAATTTTTCATTTGTATAGTGCGTTTTGTTTGTACAGAACTACTAGGACTCGCTCTAGTAGAGTCGTATATAATTATAATATCTGGATCAAAGTTGGTTACTTCACTCGAAGCTCCGGATGTTTTCTCTTTAGTTTGTATTTTAGTAGATTCGTCAAGGTCTAATAATTCACCAGATAGCGAATCACAAATGGCTTGTGATGCTACAACTTGTGTCGTTTGCTCACTGCATTCTTTAATGTCAGTCTGTTTATTATTATTAGAATCCTTAACTGTTTTAAATGTATCCTCTTCACTTGATTCCGTAAACGCCGATGTATGATCTGTTGTTTTCTTTTTATCGAGTTTACTTTTATCCATACTTAGTAAGAGAAGTGATGTTCACTGCCTGAAATGAGTCGCACAACTAACTGTAAATAATCGGCATCACTGTGCGCATACCATTGCTAGACAGGCGAAGGCGAGCATGGTATCTCAACTCAATTACCAACAGTTCAATGTGATAATTCCCTTTACTTCGCGAAGATAAATGATATTCTTTTTGATATAGATATTTAATAGGCTCTATAATTTCTATAACTAGTATAAATAATTATTATTTATTCCGCATACATCCTACTCTCAAATAATAAATGAAGGGTGACGACTAAAAACGATGATATTCCATTTTGCGAGAAAAGTATTTTGTAGTGCCATTTCCACAATATGTATACAAATTACACTGAGCAACAAAAAATTTTTTTTTTGGTCTCAGAAAAAAAGTGATTCTGATAGTATTTTCCTCCTAAATTCAAATATGATATCGGGTTTCTCCATCACGCAAGGTTTCCGAGAGACAGGCATTTATAATTTCAAACATTTTAATATTTTCTACATTCGTAACTACACAATATTAGAACATTCGGACTCACCTAGAAAGTACGAAATGACGATTTTCTGCTATATTTCGTCTGTGGAGTATCCCTCTTGATGGTCCAAAAATAATCGGCCAGCATATTAGGATTCCATTTGCCTTGATATATCTTTTCCATAGCTGAAACCATTTGAGTTAGCTCATTTGGTTTTACTATACAATAGACAAATGGAAGAAAAAACGTTTATTAAAAAATAATTATTTACATTCAATAATTGAAATTAAAATAAAAAAACCGTGGTGATGGAGAAATTCCGAATATATATTTGAAAACATGATAAAAAACTGCATTAAGTACAACTATTGGTACTCATGTTGACCAGTGTTATTATTTATTCCGCATTCATTTTACTCTCAAAAAAATGACCGAAGGATAACGGCTAAAAACTATCATATTCCATTTTGCGAGAAAAGTATTTTGTAGTGTCATTTCCATAATATGTATACAAATTATTTGCGTTTAATTTATTTGTAATAAAATGAGTTTTTTTCTATTTATTTAATTACTTTTACCTTTCTATAAGATTAGATTATAGATTAACTATCCTAAAATTTAAATAGCTACTGAAAAATTAACATAATGTGACTGTTGATCGATTTTAGCCGTCATCCTTCAAATATAAGTACCGCTTGTCTAAGATCTCAGTTTATACGAAAACTTAATGTGCTTTATTATAATATTACAAAATTTAACGCAATCTGAAAAATGCGAGATAGGATACAATATACTTGTTGAGGTTAAATCACAGCATGATTTATCTAACTGTATTTTCCTTTTAATTTTAGGTTTAAGCGTACTCCTCCTCTTCTCTTCTCGTAGGCTATATATATTAATAGCGTGTCCAAGAATTTGCAAAACTGCAAGCACCATCTCAATACGCCGACGTCTTATAGATTTACACGCTGTAGTCCAGCTATACAATATAACGAACACATTGATAAAGCTAACTTCAGAAATATTACATCGTGGACCATCAGTTCGGACTATAATAAATGTAATTATAGTATCGGACATCCAAGACTTTTACGCCCCATAAACAATAGCAACATGCCGGCTATCATGTTAGATAATACTTAAATTCTACATGCCTAAGTTGTTAAAAACTTGGGATTTTTTCTAGATTCTAATCTAAATAGGAATACCTAAATAAAACAAACATCTAAAATATATTCTCTATAATGCTTTTCCTAAAGCTTCTCCAGAACTTTCCTTATACAGCTCTTAAAATAATTTTAATCTGAATAGAAGTTATGCCGCATTTTGGCTATTGTGATATTCCACAAGCTATTGTGATGGCCTGCCAGACAAACTACAGCATGTTCATAATAACTACCGTAACTGACTAACTGCCACTACCAAATCCGTAGGTTCATGGCCGGGTTCGAGAGTGCCTATGATTTATTACGAACACGCTGTAGTTTGACAACTCATCACTAATAGCTCTTCTAACTGACATTAGTGATTAGCATGTTCATAATATGTGCATAAAATTCATATTTGATGTCCGAGAATATGATCACATTTCTCCATTTTCCGCGAATTATCGTGGCTCCATCTCAAGGATACGAAGAAAATTGCACAGAAGTGTTCTCTATTTCTCTAGATATGTAGGAGTCATTTAATCAGTTACATTAAAATTATATATTTTACTCATTAACAGGGCTATAATCCTATTGCGGCTAAGTAAGGCATTTGATTGAAACCAATTTCCTAAAATAATTGTTTCATTGTTCGTTAAACTACTAGGGGTTTCTGTATTTTCTATTTTCGTTGTTACTTCGCTAAATATTATTATTATTATTATTATTATTATTATTATATTATTATTATTATTATTATTATTATTTATTTCATATTTATGTTAATAGAACACAATATTTTTGCTAGAAATTAGGACTAGTATATTAAACAAGTTTTGTTTGCAGACATTTTATCACTATGTTACTTTTAATATTATTATTTAATGTTAAGTTATTCACTTGATGGTTGCCAGTAATGTAAATGTCTCCTGGCCACGTTACGAGCGTTACGCAGGACAAGTCTAGTGGTGGGGCTGCCACCTTAGAGCCTCTGGAGAAAGAGTTGCCACTTCTGCCAGTTCCGCCGGTTGAAATTTTCCTCCTCTGCCAGTTCGGTCGAGTTGAAATGTTTTCTTCCTTGCCTTCGCTAATTGGTATGAACATCTCAAGAGAATGCCTACAGATAGAATCCCTCAGCTGTTACTAAAGTACAAACCAATAGGACATAGAAATGTTGGACGCCCATTTACTAGATGGGAGGATTCATGAAATCCCACTTGATGTGAAAACAGGTCAAAAGGCCTAATTTCATGAAGCAGAAGAAAAAGAAGGAAGATTTAATGTTAAGTATATTTTTAACAGGAAATAAACCTAAATATTAACTGGCAATTTATATAACTTACGATTTTTTTTATTTATCCTTATATAACTTCTAATATTGATTATCAACTTTAATAAACGACGAAATCAGTTTTATTTTTAATTTATAAGCTTCTATTTTAATATGACGCAATTAGGATCCACATCACGTATTTAGAATCCCTTGTCTAGGATATAAAATGAGGCATTTGGGACAACTGTACATCAGTTTGGAGCGAATTCGATAAATAATCGCGTGGAACGTTCATACTATGTTCCTGTTTTCATATTTTGTCACAAATATCTAAAATGTTACATTTGCACAAAAAAAAAAAAACTACCACGGAATTAGGAACCTTATCCCACAAATTACTCTTGAGTCGTTTTCAAGATCTGTAGGTCTACTCTTTTGTCTTTTATCTTCTTTACTTAGAGGAAAAATTTAGAATATTTAACTTTATATCGATGATGATAGTCATAATACAGAATGCGGCAAAAGTCAGTTAACCACTACAAAAAATAAAATGAAGTAACTTGAAGTCGTATGTAGATATGATACTGGACAAGATGTATTCCTTAGTTAGCAAATTATCTAAAGCAGTATTGTTTAAGATATTATTTTGAAGGTCCCGTATTCAAACCCCAGTTTCAACCAATCCTTGCAACCATTTGCAGTGGTTAACTGACTTATGACGCATCCTGTATTTGTAATCCTTCGTCCACTACTATAATATATTTGTGTACACAAAGAATAACTTATATTGTCGAGAAATGGTTATAATGGCGTTTGTGTACTGTGATCATCACCCAAGACTTTTACATACAGTGAAGTAGTTAAAGGGACCTTATTCAAGATTCTGATACTTGCCTAACTATAAAGGGATTTGTTTATTGGTATCTCGCAAGAATAGTGTGTGTTGTAGGCTACAAAAGTGTTCTTCTGAAAAGTAGCTATAATTTACTTAACAGCTTGTTCCCTGTTATTACTTGGAGACCAATTTTCATAGGAAATTGAAGTTATCGTCGATTCTGATATGCAGTTAGCTGACTGTAGTCCCACCACTATAAATAAAACGTCTATATAGTGAATTGTGGATTCGGAGAGTGAATTTCTTTTAGAGCAGTTCATATCACCAACGTATAGTACACAATTAAGATTTACAAATACATTAGTTATTTTTACTAGGGCATTTTATAAGTAATGGCAACACTATTGTAAATCAGCGATCCTAGTGGTTACCATTGTAATCATCAACTTTTATAAGATTCATGATGTGTTCCGTTGAAATATTATTCAAAATTAAAGTATAAAATTATGGAATATTTACCTGAAAGGTCCGTCTCTTTAACTTAATTACTTACTTAACTGTAGCGCTTTCGAGACTTGTTTTGAATCCTGCCGATGATGGGACAAGTCCCGAAAGCGCTACAGTTAAATAACTAATTAAGTTGAGGAGACGGACCTTTCAGGTGAATATTCCATAATTTTATATTTTAACATTGTAATCTTGTAGCACGTCGTTTAGCAGTCTTTGTTGTATAAATCTGTAATTTGAAAGTATGGAAATAGCAATATTTTGTGAATACATTCACTGTTTCTCACATGTAGTAAGTAATACCGCAAAAAAAAATATTCAGTAGAATTTGTTTAGAAGGTGGAAATTGGGAAGTACTCGAACATCCAGACAGGATCCCTTGTGACTATAACTTACTATTAGGGAGCGGATTTCTAGTTTATAAAAGTTAAGATTGCAACATAGTATAGTGATAAGATTAATGTAATACATCTTTTATCGAATCAACTGATTTATAATATAACTTACAAAAAACACGTCTTAATACTTTGTGTGTAAATAGAACATTATTCGTTTTAATTAAAAAGTAAGAAGTGTAATATGAATGTAACATTGCTAGACCCCACACAAAAATTATTGAGAATCGTTTTTGTAAGTTATGTTATAAAAAAAATCAGTTCATTGGATATAAAGACTTACTACTATTATTTTTCACTATATTGTAATTTAGATTTAAGACTTTTTTGTTTGTATTTTTTTAAAACTGGTTGAGTGGTAGACAAGGCCTTAAGGCCTTAACTCTGCCAGGTAAAATAAAGCTGCTATTATTATTATTATTATTATTATTATTATTATTATTATTATTATTATTATATTATTATTATTATTATTATTATTATTATGTAGCAATCTTAACCTTTGTAATCTAAAAATCCGCTCTAATTATTATCAAATACCAAATAATGTCTATAGAGCCTAATGCATTCGATTTCAATCAAGAGTTGATATTCAGAAATCTCTAGATATATTACATAAAAAAAGATCCAGAAATGGTGCTGCAGATGAAGGATTTGTCAACGTATATTTAACTTGGCAGGGGACTATAAATGAAGTTCATAATGTCAAAAATAACCTAAATGATTTGTTTTGTGATGTTATATCAGTTTTTCTATTATTTATCGAATGCTCTAGTATGTCGAATAGCCTTTATGTGACATTGTGTTTATGTCTGACGCTCCATCACAGGTGCAGATGAATGATGGGAAACGAAATTAAAGAGTTGAGTGTGGAGAAATGGTGGAATTAAATTTGTGGCAGGTGGAAACGGGAGTAACCCCGAGTAAAATCTGTTCAGACTAAGTTTCGTCCACCACGAAACTAACATGTATTGACTGAGACGCGACCTCAAGACACCAGCGGCGACAGAAGAGCGTCGAACTGCTTGCGCAACAGAGCGGCCTATTTGTGATTCATAACTTAAATAATACTGTCACTTCTTAAACAACCTGTAAAATTATTATTAATTCACTTACATATCATTTGTATCTTGAATTGTAAAAGAAGTATTCATATTGGCCTATTCCACAAATAATATCGGTCAGATGACTGATTCTTAGTTTTTTTGTTTTTCGTCTGTTTGTTATATCAATGCCTTTCTTTATTCACAATTATTAAATCTCTTCAACAAACATGACCGATTCAAATAAGACAACATATGTATAGTGTTATACTATTATTATATCATTATGATATAATATATATGTTATTCTTTGTGTACACAAATATATAGTAGTGGACGAAGGATTGCAAATACAGGTTGCGTCATAAGTTAGTTAACCACTGCAAATGGTTGCAAGGATTGGTTGAAACTGGGGTTTGAATACGGGACCTTCAGAATAATATCTTAAACAATACTGCTTTAGATAATTTGCTAACTAAGGAAAACATATCTATATACGACTTCAAGTTACTTATTTTTTTATTTTTTGCAGTGGTTAACTGACTTTTACCGCATCAGGTATTATGACTATCATCATCGATATAATGTTAAATATTCTAAACTTGTCCTTTAAGTAAAGTAAAGTGATCCCACAACAGGCCTCAGGAGGCCCTTGGGGTAGTAGGAGGTTAAGGCTCCCACTTTTTCTAGACATTCGGCACTTTATGTCAGCCGGGTTGTCAGCCCTGCGTGACGGCCGCCTTTACCCCCAGAACAAGCGTCTGGTACTCATTTCCGTTAGAGGTTGAGTCGACCCCAGGGCCATACTGCCAGAGGGTTTGGGTCAGTTTAAAAATCCTGACCCCAACGGGACTTGAACCCTCGACCCTCCGGCTTGTAGCTCAGTGCCTTAACCACTACGCTACGGCGTGCCCCCTGTCCTTTAAGTAAAGAAGATAAAAAACAAAAGAGTAGACTTACAGATCTTGAAAGTAATTTATAGGATAAGGTTACCTAATTCCGTGGTAGGTTTTTTTTTTTTTGGTACAAATGTAACATTTTAGATATACAGGAACATAGTATGAACCTTCCACGCAATTATTTATCGAATTCACTCCAGACCGATGTACAGTTGCCCCCAAATGCCTCATTTTAATTCTAGACATGGGATTCTAAATACGTGATGTGGATCCGTCATATTAAAATAGAAGCTTATAAATTAAAAATAAAACTGATTTCGTCGCTTATTAAAGTTGATAATAAATATTAGAAGTTATATCCATCCATCCATAGTAATTCTGCCCGAAGGCAGGTCCTTCACTGCAATCATAGCATTATCATGCTATGCTTGCAGTTTTACTAGGGAATTGTAGGTGTGGTAGCTTCCCGTTGCTTTCCACAGAAGCTATATAAGGGTAAACAAAAAAAACGTAAGTTATATAAATTGACATTTAACATTTAGGTCTATTTCCTTTTAAAAATAAACTTGACATTAAATAATAATATTAAAAGTAATATAGTGATAAAATGCCTGCAAACACAACTTCTTTAATGTACTAGTCCTAATTTTTAGCAAAAATATTGCTTTCTATTAACATAAATATGAAATAAATATGAAATAAATAATAATAATAATAATAATAATAATATTTAGCGAAGTAACAACGAAAATAGAAAATACAGAAACCCTTAGTATTTTAACGAACAATGAAACAATTATTTTAGGAAATTGGTTTCAATCAAATGCCTTACTTAGCCGCAATAGGATTATAGCCCTGTCAATGAGTAAAATATATAATTTGAATGTAACTGATTAAATTACTCCTACATATCTCGAGAAATAGAGAACTCTACTGTGCAATTTTCTTCTAACCTTGAGATGGAGCCACGATAACTCGCGGAAAATGGAGAAATGTGATCATATTCTCGGACATCAAATATGAATTTTATGCACATATTATGAACATGCTAATCACTAATGTCAGTTAGAAGAGCTATTAGTGATGAGTTGTCAAACTACAGCGTGTTCGTAATAAATCATAGGCAGTCCTGAACCTACGGATTTGATAGTGGCAGTGAGTTAGTTACGGTAGTTATTATTAACTTGCTGTAGTTTGTCTGGCAGCCCATCGCTATCATCGGTTAGTGGAATAACACAATTGCCAAAAATGCGGCATAACTTCTATTCGGATTAAAATTATTTTCAGAGCTTTATGAAGAAAGTTCTGGAGAGGCTTTAGGGAAAACATTATAGAGAAGATATTTTTAGATGTTTGTTTTATTTAGGTATTCCTATTTAGATTAGAATCTAGAAAAAATCCCAAGTTTTTAACAACTTAGGCATGTAGAATTTAAGTATTATCTAACATGATAGTCGGCATTTTGCTATTGTTTATGGGGCGTAAAATTCTTGGATGTCCGATACTATAATTACATTTATTGTAGTCCGAACTGATGGTCCACGAAGTAATATGTCTGAAGTTAGCTTTATCAATGTGTTGGTTAAATTGTAGCTGGACTACAGTGTGTAAATCTATAAGACGTCGGCGTATTGAGATGGTGCTTGCAGTTCTACAAATTTTTGGACACGCTATTAATATATACGGAGAAGAGAAGAGGGGGAGTCCGCTTAAACCTGAAGTTAAAAGGGAAAATACAATTAGATTAATCATGCCGTAATTTAACCTCAACAAGTATATTATATCCTACCTCGTATTTTTCAAATTCTGTTAAATTTTGTAATATTATAATACAGCACATTAAGTTTTCGTATAAACAGAGATCTTAGACAAGCGGTACTTATATTTGAAGGATGACGGCTAAAATCGATCAATAGTCACATCATGTTAATTTTTCAGTATTTAAATTTTAGGTTAGTAGATCTATAATCTAATCTTACAGAAAGGTAAAAGTTAGTAATTAAACAAATATAAAAAACTCATTTTATTATAGATAAAGTAAACGCGGAAAAACTGCACTTACACTATCTCAAAACTGCAAAGAACTGCGAATACACAGTAGCAGTTAGAAGTTAATGTTATCATTGAATGATAACCCACAAACATCATAGTGAGTTACCAAACGTTTATTAAAAATGGGTGTACACTTACTTATCACTCCCTAACGCTGATCCAACCAGCGATAACCCGAAACAGCGATAGAAAAATCATAGACTAAGTAATATACTATGTGGAGAAAATAACAGTTAGCGTCAACAGTCTAATAGTCTCATAATATTGCGATTTGCGTATTTAAATAAATACTTTAAAATTGTCTGTCTAATAATGTTATAAAAAATTGTTTTAAAACGTTTTTAAATATTAGAAAATGATGGTAAGTACAGAACAAAAGCTATAGTTTACAACAATATAACAGAAACATTTTGAGATAGTAGAAGTGCAGTTGAGCCGTAAACGCAAATAATTTTTATACATATTATGGATATGGCACTGCAAAATACTTTTCTCGCAAAATGGAATATTATAGTTTTTAGTTGTCACCCTTCATTTATTTTTTGAGAGTAGGATGAATGCGAAATAAAAAATAATTATATCATACTGGTTATTGAAATTATAGAGCCTATTAAGTATCTATATCAAAAGGAATATGATTTACCTTCACGGAGCAAAGGGAATTATCACATTGCACTGTTGGTAATTAAGTTGAGATACCATTTACCCATGCCCGCCTGTCTATCAATGGTATGCGCACAGTGATAAAGTTTGTTTACAGTTAGTTCTGCGACTCATTTCAGGCAGTGAACATCATTCCTCTTACTAAGTATGGATAAAAGAAAACTCGGTAAAAAGAAAACAACAGATCATACATCGGCGTTTACGGAATCAGGTGAAGAGGATACCAGCCAGTTAGAAGTAATTGAAATAGAGGATTTATTTAAAAGAGTTATGGATTCTAATAATGATAAACAGACTGACATTAAAGAATGTAGTAAGGAAACGACACAAGTTGTAGCATCACATGTCATTTGTGATTCGCTATCTGGTGATTTATTAAACCTTGACGAATCTACTAAAATACAAAATGGAGAGGAAACTTCCAGAGCTTCGGGTGAAGTAACCAACTTTGATCCAGATATTATAATTATATACGACTCTACTAGAGCGAGTCCTAGTAGTTCTGTACAAACAAAACGCACTACAGAAATGAAGAATTTATATTCTGAACCAGATAATGTTAGTCCCAGCACATCGAAATCCAGTGATGCAATCTTCGAAAATGTTCATACTTCATCGGATACTAGTGATTTATACAGAGTTCCTAAGAACTTAGAGATTCCATCTACAGATGACGCTGTTCCTGGTACGTCTTTCGAAGATTCTTCTCCTCCAGAAACCACGGCCAAGAAAGTGCCTGAAATTAAAAATGTTTCGGAAGCAACTTTCGTGAATATTACTTCGAAACGGAAGTTAAAAATCAAAGTTTTATACAATGATACTGAACATTTCTGCGGCATTTGTAAGGAAGCATTATTAAGTTTTTCTGACATAAAGAAACATTTACATCGTGTTAGAAGTGGAGTAGAACTTAGGTGTAAATATTGTAGAAAATCTTTCGTAGCAAAACAGAAATTCGCAGCTCATAGGCATGTGTGCCCAAGTAAGCCAATAATCAGGAAACGTAAAAAGCTTGTTCGTGAATGTGTTCAGAAGTCAGAAAGTAAAGTTACTGAAATAAGTGCTCTTCGTGTGCAAGAAACGATAATGGAAAACATTTCTGATGAAAGTGATAATACGTCTGAGAAAAGTAGTGAGCATATTGGGTCACGTGGTGAAGCAACTGGAAGTACTGATAAACCGCCAGTTACTATTGACAATGTTGGTACACGTGATGAAACAACTGCAAGTACTGATAAATCCCCAGATACTAGTGAGAATGTTGGTACACATGGTGAAGCAACTGCAAGGACTGATAAATCCCCAGATACTAGTGAGAATGTCGGTACACATGGTGAAGCAAGTGGAATTACGGACGGACCCCCAGCTACCCTTAAACACTCTATAAGAAATATATTGAGTTACGAATAAAGACTTGTTCAACATGAACACGCCCGCAGACCTGTACCCTGTTGTACATTAGTGTAGTAGTCTCACTATTATGGTTGTCCAGCGGCTCTCTTTGTTTCCCCGTAGGTGTTATATATTATTAAATAGAAAGATGCGGATTTGTAGGCTTCGAGAAGAATCTATCTACGAAGTATCGTGAACGCTTCCCTTCCGAACGGCTATGAATTATCCATCAAAGCAGTTGAGAATAAATTGCTAGGCGACTCGTACATTAGTCTGACAGCGATCAGTGTATTGTGATCTGAGAATTAGTATGAAACTTCAGTGTATGAGGAGGTGTAGTACGGAACTTTAGTGATTATCTGAAAACTGCAAATATTCAAATATTAATAATCCTATGTGCTTGTGAATGCAATTCGTCTGAATCAAACAAATTACATAGAAACATTGGAAAAACTGCACTTAAAATAGCGTTATATATGTTCAAAGTCCTATAGAACAACAGTGCGCATGCGCCAAAGTTTATAGAGCCAGCGATAACCCACAATCTAAACACATATCGATTATCATCCTCGATTACTGTCCGTCGCTACGAAATTTAAATGACCAATACTTGCAATAAATCCTCAAATCTATGTTAAAAAATATATTAATACTATTAAAATTACCAAACGTTTATTAAAAAATGGGTGTATACTCACTCCCTAACGCTGATTCAACCAGCGATAACCCAAAACAGCGATAGAAAAATCATAGACTAAATAATATACTCTGTGGAGAAAATAGCAGTTAGCATCATAATATTGTCTAACAGTATCATAATATTGCGATTTGCATATTTAAATAAATACTTCAAAATTGTCTAATAATGTTATAAAAATTGTTTGAAAAGTTTAAAATATTAAATAATGTTAGTAAATACAGAAGAGCTATAGTTTACAACAATATAAGTGAAAAATCAAGCGCTAGTAGAAGTGCAGTTGAGCCGAAACGTTTTAATAAAACTCCATTTTGAGTCATACATAGAAATTACAGCCGATTCAACATCATCTCAACCAGTTGTATGTTTTTACTTCAACCATTTTTAGGGAAGTTGGGATAAGAATAATCCCGGCAATCCGTAATAGCAAGCGTTTCCAGAGTTGAGCTTTTGTTTAATTCCTCGTTCCTGTTGTTATTGTTTCTAGATAATTCAATTCTGCTACTTCTTAACTGTTTATTAATATGCCGTTAACTGTTTATTTCCATTATATAATATTTTCTAATTGAGACCACATGTGTAGTTTTATTGATGTTTACTTCCATCCCCAATTTCTTAGTGATACTCTATAGAGAATGCATGTTGGCCTTTAGTATCCCCTCGCTATCTTGTAATAATACATCAACAGCATAAACTAACAGCTTATTAACACCATCATCCTCTAAAGATTTTTTGGCATGCTTTAGTAGAAAATTCAATAGTAGAGGTGATATTGTATCTCCTTGGTTTAACCCAGGCATGTCAAAGTTCAGAGCTCCAAGTCCGTGCGGAGCGCGGTACTAACTCTGGAGCATGCATTCTACTTGCTAATTCTCCGGCGGGCCTGTACGAAAGACTACCATTGTCATGAACGCTTATAACAGGAGGAATCCAAATATAAAACAACACACACACAGAAGTAAAGCATGTATTAATGAATAGTGTTAACTGGTTTACAGTATTAAATAATACCTCAAAAGATTTTAATCTGCAATATTTAATATTTGCCTGAAAAAAATAAAAAACCAACAGACCTCTACATACAAATAAAACAAAAGATAAGATTACTTTTAAAATGTTCACGTGTTTCTGCACCATTTTAACAAACACGATTTAATATTTCTTGGTACATATAGTGGGTATATTTATTGTTCCTACTGTAGGAAAATAAATCGCCATTTTTCATGGTGCTACTTCACGAGCATTCTTACTTGACACTTGACATTTTTTTTTAAATTTTATTATATTTTTTATATGAATCTTTCCTGATTAGATAATTGCCACAAGGATAAAGTGATACAGACAATTAATTTTCGAAATTGATAAAATGCATTAAAACATTTCAAATTGTAATTGAAATATATTCTATAAAGTAGACATTTTGTAAACATGGTTTCTTAAAATTGAAATTGATCCTCTAATAACAGCGATGGCAATTTTAGAAAGATACATTCTGTCCAAATCCAAGAAATTCCAAAATTTAGCTAAGGATCCTTGCTCCGATCATCAATCCTGTCACAGTTATACTATCTAATTGGCATTTATCTTTGTAATATTCAACTGTTGGCTTATATATGACATTCTTTTCAGAGTCAACTTCCTCAGGTTGGCTACTATGAGTATCAAAACGGATTGTGGGATCTAATATCATAAACATTTTAGAAGATGGTCTAAATGCAATAATATTTGTCTATTACTCTCATTTACTATTTTAATATTAGAAATATAAAATTAATACCTGATAAACCAGTCGTCCTCATCTAAAATAAAGTTCTGTTTGAAAACTTCAAGTAGTTAAACATATGATGGCCTTTCAAAACAATGTTTCATCTTCTGCATTTCAACTGGTATTATCGCCTCACTATGATGATTGTCCATTTATATAAAAGCGGGTGACGCGACAATGCATGGCAATGATTAACATGCGGAATTATTACAGTGGCGGTAGTCGGCATCTTTGTATTTAATTATATATAACACCTACGGAGAATCAAAGCGAGCCGCTGGACAACTATAATAGTGAGGCTACTACACTAATGTTGTATAAGTTGTACAACGGGTACAGGTCTATGGGCGTGTTCTTGTTGAGCAAGTCTTTATTCTCAGCTTCCTTTAAAATTTCTGTCTTCTGGGATGCTAATCTTGTTATTCTTTCTGTGTAATTTTGACATAGTATTGTCGTTTTGTCGAACTGATGACCCGTTTCTAGTATGTTTGGCAAAACTTGATATTCTTCGTTATTAATATTTTTTGTGTTAGGCCTATGTTAACATAAAAATTTACACATGGCACCTGTGCCTCTCTTTAATACGAGGGCACCAGGGAACTGTGGGAAAT
>JASPKZ010002303.1:0-200256 GCA_030220185.1 Diploptera punctata | reverse complement strand
AATATTATTGGTAGAGAGTATTTGTTCTATTTTAATTATCAGAAAAAAAGGACATTAAGTTGAGTCAAGCTAACAAGTTATTAATAACAGAGTGGAATTACTGGAGAATATCACACCGGAAGTCCCCGATTAGGAACCAAGCATAAATTAGAATGTTTAAAGAAATTGTTCACATTTTTTAAGAAGATGATTTAGATATACGACAAATCAACACGTTTCATCTGATGCATTCGTATGAAGATCTTGGAATGGAATCGATGGGAAAGGAATAAGCGAAAGACTAGACGCGATTGGATGGATGTATTGAGAATAAATACATGGATCAACGGGACGTTTAGAAGGGTGTATTAGAATCGTTACAAAGTGATAAGGCAAATTTCTTGAGGCTGAAGTAAAACCATTGTATTGTGAATAATTCAAAATTTAAGAGTAATTATATACTTAATAATATCATACTAATATAATCTATTAATAATAAAAATAATAAATAATAAACTACGTTGAAAGACATTTTAAAAGAATGTGTCCTAAAGATTGGAGGAAATGGATATATAGGAAGGATAATTTTTTAGTTTCAGGAAGCAAGCCGCCGACAGACACATTCTAGTTATTATTATTATTTTATTATTATCATCATTATCCTCATTATTCATTATCGTTATATCATTTCATTATTATCCTTCTCATATCTTATCATCGCATCTTATCTTATCATCATTATATTATCATCATTAGTATTATTATTATAAATCCTTAAACTAATAAAGCTTGAATGGACGAGGACACGAATCCTATTATGTTTCTACAGCCCAGAATGTAGTCACATATTGTAAGCTGTTGTCGTGAAGGTCGACTTGGAAATGGGATATGTAATCAAGAATTTTTAAGATATTTCGAAAAGTAATAATTGGGAAAAACCGCAACGCTGTCCGATTGGAGTCCGGTCCGAGATGAGATGCATTGATCCCGTGCATTGGAGGTAAGGTAGTTTGTAAAAAAAACGACAAGCCGAACCTCCTTACCACCCCCTCACAGGAGGAATAAAACGAAATATGCGAAATTATGGAGATAGTGCGGAAAAATGGGGGAATGAAATTTATTTCAGAGGAAAACGGAAAAAAAAATCTTGAAAAAAACCTGCCTAGACTTCGTTTCGACCATTATGAAAACTCACAAGGAGTACCGAGATTGAGCGATTAACCGTTTGCCACGCTGAGCCGTTCTAAAACTTCACGATCTACTAAAAACTGTACACGCCTAACATTTCATGCTAACCAACAAAATTTCTATTATTTTGCACAGAGCTTGTTCCTTCCTTCCTTGCCAATTTAAATATTATGAGCCAACGTTGTCAAAATATCTTTATAAATAATAGTAGCCTAAAAAAAAAAAATTAAACAACGCGCTTATTAGAAAACCGAACTAAAAAAAGGGAAAAAAACTAATTTTAATTTCCAACACTTTGGGATAAAATTAAAGTGGTCAACAAAAAAAATCATCTCCAACAAATCTACAATACAACTAGAGTTCTCTACAAAAAATAACTTTACCATCAAAGCTTGAAGTGCTTATATAGTTTTTACTTTTCTTTCTTAGAGACTTTACTTTTACCAATATCTGTCTATTAATCAAATATAGGATTGCTAAAAGAGCACTACACGCTTTTTGGTGGTAAATAAATTTTTTTCGATAACTCTATTTTATTCCTATATGTTTTGGAGATGATTTTTTGTTTTGACCACTTTAATTTATCCCAGCGTGTTGGAAATTAAAATTATTTTTTTTCTATTTTTTAGTCGGTTTTCTTTACAACGTGTTGTTTTAGTTTTTTACACTATTATTTATTTTTCATTTTTTTAGTTTTGGTTTTCTAATCCTGTTAATATCTTTAAAATTCGATACTATTTATAAGAGCTAAAAGTAATACTCTTCAAAAAAAAACTCTCCGTCCGGAATTTGAACCAGCGAACTATGGATTACTGAAGTTATATACCAACTCTACATACACCGCTCTAAAGAACTGAGCGCTTACGATTGACTACAAAGTCGATAAGTCCGCACCTATTACCGGTTTTATTTTTTTTGATTTTGTGATGTTCTGGCCAGATTTTAGAAACAAATTATGAAATTATGTATTGCCTTGGTCTTTTAAAAAGTTATACAAAGGTTCAAGTCGATCCAATGTTTTTAAGTGAGTGAAAATCGTGTCAAAGATTCAGTTACATAATAGATGGACCAGATAATGTCCGCTAATATAGTGGGTGAAATAAACTCTTGTAAAAACAGAATGCAAGCACTGCATAGAAATATCACAAATAAACAGTATACCACCAAAATGAATAATTAACACGTATACATAAACCACTCTTTATAAATACTAAACGATACTGTATTGTACCACATCCTGGGACACGCAGTCCCAACCAACATACCTAAAACAAATAACAAATATCTAACAACAAGGGCAGCCCACATAACCAACCAACGCAACAAGGTACACACGTACGCGATCTTTAAATGACATAGCAGACATTACCACATCAACACCGTTCAAAAACTCACGAGCACACAAATCACATAATGAGATCAATAGACACACAAAAGTACGATTACAGTAAAGATACCCACCCTATGAACGAACAGTTTAGTACTAACCGTAGGACACTCAAATTGATAAACACGAGAAAAAGAACGAACTCATTCTCTCTTTTTCAAGTACTTAAAAATATACTGATGGTGTAGATTGGCGATAGCGAGGAGATACCAAAGGCCAACACGCACACACCTATAGTACCCGAAGAAATTGGGACTGGAAGTACAAATGTCAGAAACTAAATATATGGTCACACATAGAATCAATTATATAATGGAGAATGACAGCTATGACAAATGCGGGAAATTTTGAGAAGTGCTGACTTCAAATACCTATGAACAATAATCACAATAGGAATGAAATGCCCAAAGAATTAAACATAGGATCAATTCTGGAAAGCATTCTCTTATGCATACAGAGATTCTAAGACGTCCCAACTCCTTTCAAACGCCGTTAAAAAACTGCAAATATATAAACTATTAGTCTCCATTTATAGTATTTGGATGCGAAACATGGAGGCTTACTTTAGGGAGGACAGGAGATTACGGAGTATTTGAGATAAAATATGTAGGAAAACTTTGGACCACAATATGAACAACAGGTGAATGGAGAAGACTACATAACTGTGAAATACAATGGTCTTTATAGGAAGCCCAGATATAATAACAGTTAATATTCTCGTAGACTGTGATGGCAGGGCATGTGGCACACGGGGGGCATGAAATACGTGCAGGAAGCTCTTGTAGGAAAACCAAGGAAAACCCCGTTGGTTAGACCAGAGTGTGATGGGAAGAATAACATAACATATTTTGAGGAAGTCGATTATAAAGGGGATGAATTGGAACACATTAGCTCAGGATCGGATGTATGGAGACTTATAATCCGCCGGCCATGACCTACGGGTTCGAATGCCATTGATTAAATTGCAACGCATTCTGTAAGACAAATGGGTTTAATTATGCTATGGTTCAGTTTGTCTATTCTTGTTAGTTCACTGCTAATAGTACAAAATGAAATATCAGTAGAGCCCGTGTTTATCCGAGCCCCGACTCAACCGTCTTTCGGGTTAACTGAGGTAGTAACCAAAAAAAAAAACCGTTTTACACGCAGTAGCAAGCGTTGGATACAGTGTGGAGGAAAGTATTGTAAAAATAGTTACATGAGATACTGAAATGTAGAATAAGAAAATCAGGCAACAGTGAAGGATGCAAAGCGATAGAAAAATGTAATCGAGCACTGGAGCATCAGTCAATAAACAACTTCAAAGCAGACCAACTGCTACGACGATTCGTGACACGCGGCAAAGAAGTCAAAGCGACTTCTGTTACAGAAGACACTTTTTAAAAGGAAATAACTTTTTTTCACTGGAACATTTATTATATTATTGTATTAATTTTTTATGTCACATAGCGAGATTCCATCCATATAAGTTGCTGCTGCCCGAAGGCAGTACTTCCTGCAATCATAGCATTTTCATAGCTATGCTTGCCGCTTTCTAGGAATTATTAGGTTGGTAGTAGCTTCCCGTTGCTTTCCAGTCCACACCGGTGAAGGATGTGGTGATGATGATAATGATTAGATATAAGGTGATAATGGCCCTATTATTTCGGGTACGCGTTTGGGCCTTAAAGTTCCTTACATTTTGTCTTACAGGTGAGGAAAACCCGATAAAAACCTCACCCAGAAAAACTGCCCCGACCGGGAATCGAATCCGGGCCCCCTCGTGTAAAGGCACAGCTACCTCGAGACCCACAACGGTGACTAATGCCTTTTTCATATCTAAAACAACACGCTTTATTAGAAAACCTAACTAATCTACAAAAAAATGAAAATACTTTTAATTTCCAACCGCTTGGGATATAATTAAAGGGGTCCAACAAAAAAAATCTCTGCAACACACAGAATAAAAACGAAGAGTTATCCACAAAATACAAATAATTTTACCATCAAAAGCGTGGGTGCTTTTTATGATTTTTTAACAATATTCTTCTTAGAGAACTTTACTTTACCAATATCTGTTTATACCAAATATAAATATTAATTGATATAGAGCACCCCACGCTAATTGATTGCATATATTTTTCTTTTTGTTGAAACTCTAGTTTATTCTATATGTGTTGGAACATTTTACGAATTTTTTGTAGGTCACTTTAATTTATCTCAAGTCGTGTTGGAAATTAAAATTATTTTTACATTTTTTAGTCGGTTTTCTAATAAGCGTGTTGTTTTAGTTTCTTAACATTATTTTACAAATATGAATGAGACACCTTTGTAATCTTAATACCAAATTTTCCTCCACTTCACCAATTACCATTTATTTGCATTCATTTTTAATCCCACTGAACTATATGAATATCTACAACTTGATTAATAATACTCCTATGCAAGGAAAGATCAAAATATATTAAACGTGAATACCATGTTGATTTGTTAGCGGTACAGCTGGTTTTCTTCAACCTGGAGCCGTTTACTTTTCGCAACTTTCACTGACTCATGGAATCTGTTTTCATTCCGCCGGACAAAATCTCCCCCTATATCCCTATCCGAAGCAATGCTTACGAATATCAACCTCCTGTATAATTACCTGCCGCAAATCAATTCTTTCATCGTTCATTGCCCATGCGTGCCACGTCCTGGGCCATTGCAACCCTACAAATAACTTATTGTATTTAAACGCCGTAATTATTATAGCTGCCCTAATTGTCATGATGCTGGATGAGCACAGGTCCCCATATTAAGCGAAATTCTATGAGGAACTTTTCTTCTCCCATGGGGCATCGATTAGCTCAAATCCCGTAACTCTCAAACCAAGCTTAGCTTCCAAAAACCGCTCGGCTACTTCGTGGGACGTTTTAACACATCACCAGGGCTTCAGAATTATTCAAAATGTCAAACAGATTTTATTAAGAATTTTCGAGGCGCAACTTGTCCTTAAGATATAATGTCCAACTGAAGTGTCACTGGATAAGATACTACTCGTAAAAGAATTTTATGGCAGAAATGAATATAAATATCAGGAAGCATTATCTAACCTTATTTAAATTTTCGTAACAGATTTTGTACTACATCATATGTAAATGGCAACTTAGTTGATCTTCAGCAAGGCGTGGAACCCCATTATATGCCGTATACGATGAACATTCTATGCATTGTTGGAAACATGAGTTTCATTATTCTTAAAATCAGATTTCGCTACACATCTCAAAAATGTTATATAGTTGTCAAAAACGCTGAATGCAAACTTTCTAGAAAATTGCCTATGGTATAAATCTGGAATCGAACCTGCGTCCTAGATAATACTTACAGATGTGAATGTTACATCCAGAGGGAATCAATAATATAGTGCATAGCCTAATTATTCTCACGCTACAACGTAGTCCAATGCTACTGATAGCACTGGTTCGAACCCCGTGGGAGAAAGATATTCACATGGATGCGTCGATAATCCACCTCATGTCCGTGCATAGAAGGAATTGTTAAAACACAATAAGAACATGGGTTGAAAAAAAAAAAAAAATAAGTATTATTATTATTATTAATTATTATATTATTATTTAAATGGCCACGGGGGAACTGTGGTTATGCTCTTGCTTCGGGCCAGAGGGTCATGGTTCAAACCGCTGGGTCGATGGATTTTAGGACGGAAAATCCAAGGAGCAAGTCCTCCGGGGGACTAAGCAGGTGGGTTCCGAGTAGGAACATTTCAGGTTCGAAAAAAAACTTAGACTGAAGGAAAAGGCCATAAGCAAAATTTTCCGTATTCTCCCGCCCTAGTACTACCTTGGTTTCCTAGTGTCAGTATAGGCGGACGCTGCAACGGAACCACTCAAATGACATCATATACGAAAACAGTGTAACTAAATGAGTATGGTTCAAGGACGTTCACGGTAAGGGGGAGAGCGCCTAACTCTGTAAGGAAAACATGGGCTACAAAAAAATCATTGATTATTATTATTATTATTATTATTATTCTGATTAGTACTATTATTATAAAATATCTGTGTCTAGGAGAAAAAAATAACTATAAATTTCACAAATGAGAAGAACTGAAACCAAGTATGATGCACTTATTAGGAACCCATTAGACCATTCAGGCGATAACACGTGGAAATGAAAAAACCAAGCCAACAAAACAAAACAAAACCAGCTTTTAAAACTCTGTTTGGCGAAGGAAAAATTAAAAAAATACAAATATACACTAAATCAAAGCATTATAATATGGTGCTGAGTTTGGCAAATTCCTACCAGGAAATAAAAGAATTTAAGTACAAAATGGATGTTTAAAAAGATCACCGGAAAATCTAGATGATGGAATACGAAAAATAAAGAAATCGGGAAAGTAGGGTGTACAAGAGGAGTCGGACATATACAATTACAGAAGATTACAGTGGTATGGCCATGTCAAAAGAATGCGACCAAAGATTGCCTAAAATAGTTAGGGAATGGTCCCATGGAAGGAGGAAAGGAGGAAGAGAGAAGTCCAAGAAACTTGAGAGAAGGGTACAAGCGCCTATGAATATCAGGGATGGGAAGAAGATAAATTGTGGACAGAGAGAATGGCGTTTGGTTTCCGGAAGGTGCGACAACTGCTATGATACCGGATGATGATGTTATTATTGTGTATATTATATAGGTCTATAAAATCTTGTTTTGTATTATGCAGAAAATATCTATAACTGGTGGCAACGAAATTTGGGTTCTATGCAACTACAAATAACGAAAAGTGTAAGAACACACACCAGTAATGTATAAAATAGGCTATATCTATATGAATTACCCCTTTTATTCTTTCATTATAATATTGAATGCGAATAAGCCTCCATATATCCATATCCTAAACTGAAGTTTCCATTCATTTCCTGTATAATTCACTTCCCTCAAATCTTTATGATGTTTCCTCACCATCTCATTAAGGCCAATCTAGTGGAGCGGACCACTCTATTTTTCCTACAAGACGTTTTCAAGACCCTCTTTCATCCCCATTTGCGCATCTCAAGCTATAAGAATTACCTGTTCTTAATAGATTTATTTTCCCATGAAGATCATGCACCTTACTGTTATATGGCACATTACAATTAAAGAAGTATTTATTATATCAAATAATGTTTATATTGTTGCTGGAAACTTCTCTATCAAGAGTTGAATGCTCCTTTATTCCCGGTGGATAAGTGTATCAAATTTATTGTCAATATATTTATTATATCATCCTACAAGTAACAAGTTATGAAAGTAATAATATATTCAATCCAAATCACCACGACAAGGCATTTCCTGGACCAAAGAATTAAATTAACAACCAAAATAAAACTTTGAAAGTACTGGTTATTAGCAACAACATTGGAAGATCCTTTAGAGGTGATAAAATTATTATATAATATGTATTCATCTTCACCTGATATCTATTTATTATAATATATGATTTGAATATGTTATTACCTATATTCTTATGTGAATTCTTACAATGCTCCTTCATAGTAATTTTCTTTGTAAACTTCATACATTATTGGGAAATCAATCGAGTAAATATGAAAATGGAGATTAAAAATCAATATAAAACAAATACAATGTGTACAATCACAATTTAACGAAACTTTCTCAGAGGAACGTATGACATTATGTATCTAAATATTATTGTAGAGAGTATTTGTTATATTTATCAGAAAAAAGACAATTAAATTGTAGTCAAGCTAACAAGTTATTAATAACAGAGGTGGATTACTGGAGAAGATCATCAACGAAGCCAGATTAGAAACAAGCAGAAAATTATGAATGTTGAAAGAAATATGTTCACATATTTAAGAAAGATGATTTAGATTATACGGACAAATCAAAAAGGTTCCATCTGATAGAATTCGTATGAAGATCTTGGAATGGAATCGATGGGAAGGAAAGAGAAGCGAAAGACCATAGACGAGATTGGATGGATGTATTGAGAAGAAATATGGATAAAGCGGGACTTTAGAAGGAGGGTGTAATTAGAATCGTTACAAGTGGAGAAGGCAAATTTCGTTGAGGCTGAAGTAAAAACCATTGTATGTGAATAAATTCCAAAATTTAAAGAAGTAATTAAATACATATAAATAATAATAATAATAATAATAATAAATTAATAATAATAATAATAATACTAATACTTGGAAAGACAGTTTTAAAAGAAATGTGTCCTAAAGATGGAGGAAATGGATAGATAGAAGGATAATTTTAGTTTCAGGAAGCAAGCCGCCACAGAAACATTCTAGTTATTATTATTATTATTATTATTATTATCATCATATTATCATCATTTATTATCATATCGTTATTATCATTATCATTATATCATTATATTATCATTATCATCATCATCATTATCATTATCATCATTATCACTATCATCATTATTATTATTATAATATACTTAAACTAAATGCGTGAAATGGACGAGGAAACGAATCCTATTTGTGTCTACAGCCCAGAATGTAATCACATGATTGAAGCTGGTATCGTGAAGGTCTACTTTGAAAGGGGCGTATGTAATAAAGAATTGTAGATATTTCGAAAAGTAATATTGAGGAAAAAACCTCAACTCGTGTACGATTGAGAGTCAGGTCCGAGATGAGATGCGATGAATCCCGTGCATTGGAGGTAGGTATGTTTGTAAAAAAAAAACGACAGCCGCAACTCTCCTTACACCCCATCACAGGAGGAGATGAAACGAAATGATGCGAAATTATGTGAGATGAGTGCGGAAAAAAAAATGGGGGAATGAAATTTTATTTCAGAGGAAAAACGGAAAAAAAAATCTTGAGAAAAACCTGCCTAGACTTCGTTTCGACCATTATGAAACTCACAAGGAGTAACCGAGATTGAGCGATTAACCGTTTGCCACGCGGAGCCGTTCTAAAAACTTCACGATCTACTAAACTGTACACGATAAACATTTTCATCTAACAAAATTTCTATTATTGCACAAGAGCTTGTTCCTTCCTTGCCAATTAAATATTTATGAAGCCACAGTTGTCAAAATATCTTATAAAATAAATAATAGCCTAAAAAAATTAAACAACACGCTTTATTAGAAAACCGAACTAAAAAAAGAAAACTAATTTAATTTCCCAACACGCTTGGGATAAAATTAAAGTGGTCAACAAAAAAAATCATCTCCAACAAATTACAATAAAACTAGAGTTATCTACAAAAAATAACTTAACATCAAAGCGTGAAGTGCTTTATTAGTTTTACGTTTTTCTTCTTAGAGACTTTACTTTTACCAATTCTGTTTTATTATCAAATATATGATTGCTAAAGAGCACTACACGCTTTTTGGTGGTAAAATAATTTTTTGTAGATAACTCTAGTTTTTATTCTATATGTGTTGGGAGATGATTGTTTTGTTGGACCACTTTAATTTTATCCCAGGCGTGTTGTGGAAATTAAAATTATTTTTTTCTATTTTTAAGTTCGGTTTTCTATTAAAACGTTGTTGTTTTAGTTTTTAAAACTATTATTTATTTTTCATTTTTTTAGTTTGGTTTTCTAAATAATGTAATATCTTTAAATTCGATACTATTGTAGTAAGAGCTAAAAGTAATACTCTTCAAAAAAAATCCTCCGGGCCGGATTTGAACCAGCGAACTATGGATTACTGAAGTTATATACCACTACATACCACCGCTCTACGAACTGAGCTCTTACGATTGACTAAAAAGTCGATTAAGTCCGCAAACCTATTATACCGTTTTTATTTTTTTGATTTTGTGATGATTCTGGCCAGGATTTTAGAAAACAAATTATGAAATTATTGTATTGCCATGGTCCTTTAAAAGTATACAAAGTTTCAAGTCGATCCAATGTTTTTAAGTGAGTGAAAATCGTGTTCAAAGATTCAGTTACATAGATAGATGGACAGATACAGGTCAAGCTAATATAAAGCGTGTAAAAACAGAAATGCAAGCACTGCATAGAATATCACAAATAAACAGTAGACTACCTAAAATGGAAGAATAACACGTATACATAAAAACCACTCTTTATAAAATACTAAACAGATACTGTATTGTACCCACAGCCTGGGGACACGCAGTCCCAACCAACCATACCTAAAAAACAAATACAAAATAATCTAAAACAAGGCAGCCAACATAACCACCAACGCAGACAGGTACACACGTACGCGATGCTTTAAATGACATACATACATTACCACATCAAACACACGTTCAAAAACTCACGAGCACACAAAACACAATAATGAGATCAATAGACACAACAAAAGTAAGAATTACAGTAATATAACCACACCCTATGAACCTAACAGTTTAGTAATAACCGTAGGACACTCAAATTGATAAAACACGAGAAAAGAAACGAACTCATTCTCTCTTTTCAAGTACTTAAAAATATACTGATGGTTGTATTATTGGGCGATAGCGAGGAGATACCAAAGGCCAACACGCCACACACTATTGAGTAACACTAAGAAATTGGGACTGGAAGTAAATGTCAATAAACATAAATATATGGTCACACATAGAAATACATTATATAATGGAAATGGACAGCTAATGAAAAATGAGGAAATTTTGAGGAAGTGGCTGAATTCAAATTACCTAGGAACAATAATCAACAATAGGAATGAAATGACACAAAGAAATTAAACATAGGATCAATTCTGGAAATGCATGCTATTATGCATTACAGAGATTCTAGAACGTCACAACTCCTTTCAAAAGCGTAAACTGAAAATATAAAAACTATTATTCTACCAGTATATTATGTGGATGCGAAACATGGAGTCTTACTTTAAGGGAGGAAAGGAGATTACGAGTATTAGAATAAAATATTTAGGAAAATTTTGGACCAAAGAGATATGAACAGACAGGTGAATGGAGAAGACTACATAACAGTGAAAATACATGGTCTTTATAGGAAGCCAGATATAATAACAGTTAATTCTCGTAGACTGTGATGGGCAGGGCATGTGGCACGAATGGGGAATGAAATACGTGCATGGAAGCTTCTTGTAGGAAAACCAGAGGAAAAACGCCAGTTGGTAGGACCAAGAGTGTGATGGGAGAATAACATTAACTATGATTTTGAGGGAAGTAGATTATAAAGGGGATGATTGGAAAACATTAGCTCAGGATGCGGATGTATGGAGAGCTTATATCCGCGCGGCCATGAACCTACGGGTTCGATAGTGCCAGTGAGTTAAATTGGCAACGCATTCTGTAAGCAAATGGGTTTAATGTATGCTATGGTTCAGTTGTCTATTATTGTTAGTTAACTGCTAAGATACGAAAAAATGAAATAACAGTAGAGCCGTGTTTACCGAGCCCCGACTAACCGTTCTTCGGGTTAACTGAGGTGGTAGTAACAAAAAAAAAAACCGTTTTACGCAGTAGCAGCGTTTGGATACAGTGTGGAGGAAAGTATTGTAAAAATAGTGACAATGAAGATACTGAAATGGAGAATAAGAAAATCAGCAACAGTGAAGGATGCAAAGCGATAGAAAATGTATCGAGCACTGGAGCATCAGTCAAGAAACAACTTCAAAACAGACCAATGCTACGACGATTGCGTGAAACAGCGGCAAAGAAGCAAGCGACTTCCGTTAAACAGAAGACACTTTTTAAAGAAATAACTTTTTTAACTGGAACATGTATTATATGTATTGTATGTATTTTTTTATTTCACATAGAGAAGATCCATCCATAGTAATTCTGCCCGAAGGCAGGTACTTCACTGCAATCATAGCATTTTCATGCTATGCTTGCAGCTTTACTAGGGAATTATGTAGGTGTAGTAGCTTCCCGTTGCTTTCCACACCGGTGAAGGATGATGGTGATGATGATAATGATTAGGATGATAATGGTGATAATGGCCCTATGATTTCGGGACCGTTGGGCCTTAAAGTTTTCCTGACATTTGTCTTACAGGTGAGGAAAAACCCCGATAAAAACCTCACCCAGAAAAACTGCCCCGACCGGGAATCGAATCCGGGCCCCCTGCGTGTAAAGGCAACAAGCTACCTCGAGACCACAACGGTGGACTATGCCTTTTTCATATCTAAAACAACACGCTTTATTAGAAAACCTAACTAAAAAAATGAAAAATAATTTTAATTTCCAACACGCTTGGGATATAATTAAGTGGTCAACAAAAAAAAAATCGTCTGCAACACACAGAATAAAAACTAGAGTTATCAACAAAAATAAAATATTTTACCATCAAAAGCGTGGGGTGCTTTTTATGATTTTTACATATTCTTCTTAGAGACTTTACTTTTACCAATATCTGTTTATTACCAAATATATTAATTGATATAGAGCACCCCACGCTATTGATGGCCATAATAATTTTCTTTTGTTGATAAACTCTAGTTTATTCTATATGTGTTGGATACGATTTTTTTTGTAGGTCCACTTTAATTTTATCTCAAGCGTGTTGGAAAATTAAAATTATTTTTCTTTTTAGTTCGGTTTTCTAATAAAGCGTGTTGTTTTAGTTTCTTAAAACTATTATTTATTACAAATATGAATGACACCTTTGTAATCTTTAATAACCAAATTTTCTCCACTATCACCAATTACCATTTATTTGCATTCATTTTTAATCCCCACTGAACATATAATGAATTATCTACAACTTGATTAATAATACATACTAGGCAAGGAAAGAACAAAAATATATTAAAACGTGAATACCATGTTGAATTTGTTAGCGGTAACAGCTGGTTTTCTCAACCTGGAGCCGTTACTTTTCGCAACTTATTCACTGACTCTATGGAATCTGGTGTTCATTGCCGCGCGGACAAAATCTCCCCATATATCCCTATCCTGAAGCAATGCTTACGAATCACCTCCTGTATAATTTACCTCGCCACCAAATCATTCTTTCATCTTTCATTTCCCATTCGTGCCACGTCCTGGCCATTGCACCCTACAATACTTATTTGTATTTATACAACTGCCGGTAATATTATAGCTGCCCTAATTGCTCATGATGCTGGATGAGCACAGGTCCCATATTAATCGAAATTCTATGAGGAACTTTCTTCTCCCATGGGGCATCGAATTAGCTCAAATCCCGTACATCTCAACCAAGGCTTAGCTCCAAAAACCGCTCGGCTACTTCGTGGGACGTTTAACATCAACAGGGCTTCAGAATTATTCTAAAAAGTCAAAATAGTTTTATTAAGAATATATTCGAGGCGCTACTTGTCTTAAGATATATGGTCAACTGAAGTGTCACTGGATAGATACTCGTAAAGATTTTATGCAGAAAGATATAAATATCATGAAGCATTATCTGAACCTTAATTTAAATTTTCTTAACCAGATTTTGCTACATCATATGTAAAATGGCAACTTAGTTGATCTCACAAGGCTAAGTGGACCCCATTATATGCCGTATACTATGAACATTCCTATGCCATTGTTTGGAAACATTAGTTTCAGTTTCTTAACCAGATTTCGCTACACATATCAAAAATGTTATATAGTTGTCAAAACGCTGAATGCAAACTGTTCTAGAAAATTGCCTATGGTATAATCTGGAATCGAACCTGCGGTCCTATGATAATACTTACAGATGTGAACTGTTACACTCCAGAGGTGATCAATAATATTATTGCAGTAGCCTAATTAATCTCACGCTACACCGTAGTCCAATGCTTACTGAATAGCACTGGTTCGATACCCCGTGGGGAAAGTATATTTTCACATGGAATTTCGTCGATATTCCACTCATTGTCCGTGCATAGTAAGGAATTTGTGTAACCACAATAAGTAACATGGGTTGAAAAATAAAAAAATAAGTATTATTATTATTATTATTATTATTATTATTATTATTAATGGCCACGGTGGACTAGTGGTTATGCTCCTTGCTTCTGGTCCCGAGGGTCATGGGTTCAAACCCGGCTGGGGTCGATGGATTTTTAGGACGGAAAAATCCAAGGAGCAAGTCCTCCGGGAGGGACTTTAAGCCGTGGGTTCCGAGTCTGAACATTTTCAGGTTCGTAAAAAATCCTTAAGCCTGAATGAAAAGGCATCTAAGCAAAATTTACCGAATTTTCCCGTCCTAGTACTACCTTGGTTTCCTAGATGTCAGTATGAGGCGGAACGCTGACAACGGACCACTCAAAATGACATCTATACGAAAACAAGTGTAACTAAATTAGTATGGTTCAAGTACTTCCCTGTAGGGGGAGAGCGCCTAAATCTCTGTAAAGGGAAAACATGGGCTTACAAAAATTCATTATTATTATTATTATTATTATTATTATTATTATTATTATTATTATTATTATTATTATTATTATAAATATCTGTGTATAGGAGAAAAAATGGATACTATAAATTTCAACAATGGAGAAGAACTGAAACCAAGTATTGAATGCACTTATTTAGGAACAACATTAGACCATTCAGGCGATAACACAGTGGAAATTAAAAATACAATCGCAGAAACAAAACAAACAATAAATGCTTTTTAAACTCTGTTTGGCGAAGCAAGAATATTACAAAAAATACAAATATATCAAACTATAATTCAAAGCATTATAAATATGGTGCTGAAGTTTGGCAAATTCCTACCAGGGAAATGAAAAGAATTTTAAGTACAGAAATGGATGTTTTAAGAAGATCAGCTGGAAAATCTAGAATGGATGGAATACGAAATAAAGAAATAGGGAACTTATGGGTGTACAAGAGGAGTCGGACATCATATACATTACAGAAAAGATTACAGTGGTATGGCCATGTCAAAAGAATGCCAGAGCAAAGATTGCCTAAAATAGTTATGGAATGGATCCCAATGGAAAGGAGGAAAGGAGGAAGAGAGGAAGTCCAAAGAAAACTTGGAGAGAAGGGGTACAAGCGGCTATGAATATCAGGGGATTGGAGGAAGATCAATTGATGGACAGAGAGGAATGGCGTTTGTTTTCCGGAAGGTGCTGACAGCTGCTATGATACCGGATGATGATGATTATTATTGTTATTATTATTATATAGGCTCTATAATAATCTTGCCTTTTGTATTTATTGCAGAAAATATCTATAACTGGTGGCAACGAAGATTTGGTTCTATGCAACTACAAAATAACGAAAGGTGTAAGTCCTTCAGCCTTAATGTATAAAATAGGCTATTATTCTATGAATTACCCCTTTTATTCTTTCATTATAATATATGAATGCGGAATAAGCCTTCCATATATCCATATCCTAAACTGAAGTTTCCATTCATTTCCTGTATAATTCACTTCCCTCAAATCTTGATTGATGTTTTCTCCCATCTCATTAATGCCAATCTAGTGGGCGCGTACACTCTATTTTTCCTACAAGACGTTTTCAAGCCCCTCTTTCATTCCCCATTTGCGCATCTCAGGCTATGAGAATTACCTGTTCTTAATAGATTTATTTTCCCATGAAGATCATGCACCTTACTGTTATATGGACTCTTACTTTAAGGAAGTATTTATTATATCAAATAATGTTTTTATTTGTTCTGGAAACTTCTCTATCAAGAGCTTGAATGCTCCTTTATTCCCGGTGGATAAGTGTATCACATTTATTGTCAATATATTTATATATATCATCTACAAGTAACAAGTTATGAAAGTAATAATATATTTCATCGCAAATCACCACGACCAGGCATTTCCTGGACCAAAGAATTAAACTTACAACCAAATAAACTTTGAAAGTACTGGTTATTAGCAACAACATTGGAAGAGTCCTTTAGAGGTGATAAATTATTTATATAAATATGTATTCATCTTCACCTGATATCTATTTTTATAATATATTGATTTGAATATGTTTATTACCTATATTCTTATGTGAATTTCTTACAATGCTTTCCATAGTAATTTTCTTTGTAAACTTCATACATTATTGGGAAATCAATCGAGTAATATGAAAAATGGAGATTAAAAATCAATATAAACAAACTACAATGTTTAACAATCAATATTTACGAAAACTTTCTCAGAGGAACGTATTACATTATGTATCTAAAATATTATTGTAGAGAGTATTTGTTATATTTATCAGAAAAAAGGACAATTAAATTGTAGTCAAGCTAACAAGTTATTAATAACAGAGGTGGATTACTGGAGAAGATCATCACCGAAGTCCAGATTAGAAACAAGCAGAAAATTATGAATGTTGAAAGAAATATGTTCACATATTTTAAGAAAGATGATTTAGATTATACGGACAAATCAAAAAGTTTCCATCTGATAGAATTCGTATGAAGATCTTGGAATGGAATCGATGGGAAAGGAAGAAGCGAAAGACCTAGACGAGATTGGATGGATGTATTGAGAAGAAATATGGATAAAGCGGGACTTTAGAAGGGTGTAATTAGAATCGTTACAAGTGGAGAAGGCAAATTTCTTGAGGCTGAAGTAAAACCATTGTATTGTGAATAAATTCCAAAATTTAAAGAAGTAATTATAATACATATAAATAATAATAATAATAATAATAATAATATTAATAATAATAATAATAATAATAATACTTGGAAAGACAGTTTTAAAAGAAATGTGTCCTAAAGATGGAGGAAATGGATAGATAGGAAGGATAATTTTAGTTTCAGGAAGCAAGCCGCCACAGAAACATTTCTAGTTATTATTATTATTATTATTATTATCATCATTATCATCATTATTATCATTATCGTTATTATCATTATCATTATTATCATTATCATTATCATTATCATCATCATCATTATCATTATCATCATTATCATTATCATCATTATTATTATTATAAATCTTTAAACTAAATGCTTGAATGGACGAGGACACGAATCCTATTTGTGTCTACAGCCCAGAATGTAATCACATGATTGAAGCTGGTATCGTGAAGGTCTACTTTGAAAGGGGAGTATGTAATAAAGAATTGTAGATATTTCGAAAAGTAATATTGGGAAAAAACCTCAACTCGTGTCCGATTGAGAGTCAGGTCCGAGATGAGATGCGATGAATCCCGTGCATTGGAGGTAGGTATGTTTGTAAAAAAAACGACAGCCGAACTCTCCTTACACCCCATCACAGGAGGAGATGAAACGAAATGATGCGAAATTATTGAGATGAGTGCGGAAAAATGGGGGAATGAAATTTATTTCAGAGGAAAACGGAAAAAAAAATCTTGAGAAAAACCTGCCTAGACTTCGTTTCGACCATTATGAAACTCACAAGGAGTAACCGAGATTGAGCGATTAACCGTTTGCCACGCGGAGCCGTTCTAAAAACTTCACGATCTACTAAACTGTACACGACTAAACATTTTCATCTAACAAAATTTCTATTATTGCACAGAGCTTGTTCCTTCCTTGCCAATTAAATATTTATGAGCCACAGTTGTCAAAATATCTTATAAAATAAATAATAGCCTAAAAAAAATTAAACAACACGCTTTATTAGAAAACCGAACTAAAAAAAGAAAACTAATTTTAATTTCCAACACGCTTGGGATAAAATTAAAGTGGTCAACAAAAAAAATCATCTCCAACAAATCTACAATAAAACTAGAGTTATCTACAAAAAAATAACTTTACCATCAAAGCGTGAAGTGCTTTATATAGTTTTTACGTTTTCTTCTTAGAGACTTTACTTTTACCAATATCTGTTTATTATCAAATATATGAATTGCTAAAGAGCACTACACGCTTTTTGGTGGTAAAATAATTTTTTGTAGATAACTCTAGTTTTATTCTATATGTGTTGGAGATGATTTTTTGTTGACCACTTTAATTTTATCCCAGGCGTGTTGGAAATTAAAATTATTTTTTTCTATTTTTTAGTTCGGTTTTCTATTAAAACGTGTTGTTTTAGTTTTTTAAACTATTATTTATTTTTCATTTTTTTAGTTTGGTTTTCTAATAATGTTAATATCTTTAAATTCGATACTATTGTAGTAAGAGCTAAAAGTAATACTCTTCAAAAAAAATCCTCCGGGCCGGATTTGAACCAGCGAACTATGGATTACTGAAGTTATATACCACTACATACCACCGCTCTACGAACTGAGCTCTTACGATTGACTAAAAAGTCGATAAGTCCGCAACCTATTATACCGGTTTTTATTTTTTTGATTTTGTGATGATTCTGGCCAGGATTTTAGAAACAAATTATGAAATTATTGTATTGCCATTGGTCCTTTAAAAGTATACAAAGTTTCAAGTCGATCCAATGTTTTTAAGTGAGTGAAAATCGTGTTCAAAGATTCAGTTACATAGATAGATGGACAGATACAGGTCAAGCTAATATAAAGCGTGTAAAAACAGAAATGCAAGCACTGCATAGAATATCACAAATAAACAGTAGACCTACCTAAAATGGAAGAATTAACACGTATACATAAAACCACTCTTTATAAAATACTAAACAGATACTGTATTGTACCACAGCCTGGGGACACGCAGTCCCAACCAACATACCTAAAACAAATACAAATAATCTAAAACAAGGCAGCCCACATAACCACCAACGCAGACAGGTACACACGTACGCGATGCTTTAAATGACATACATACATTACCACATCAAACACACGTTCAAAAACTCACGAGCACACAAAATCACAATAATGAGATCAATAGACACAACAAAAGTACGAATTACAGTAATATACCACACCCCTATGAACCTAACAGTTTAGTAAATAACCGTAGGACACTCAAATTGATAAAACACGAGAAAAGAAACGAACTCATTCTCTCTTTTCAAGTACTTAAAAATATACTGATGGTGTATTATTGGGCGATAGCGAGGAGATACCAAAGGCCAACACGCACACACTATTGAGTAACACTAAGAAATTGGGACTGGAAGTAAATGTCAATAAAACTAAATATATGGTCACACATAGAAATACATTATATAATGGAAATGGACAGCTAATGACAAATGAGGGAAATTTTGAGGAAGTGGCTGAATTCAAATACCTAGGAACAATAATCACAAATAGGAATGAAATGCACAAAGAAATTAAACATAGGATCAATTCTGGAAATGCATGCTATTATGCATTACAGAGATTCTAGACGTCCCAACTCCTTTCAAAAGCGTTAAACTGAAAATATATAAAACTATTATTCTACCAGTTATATTATGTGGATGCGAAACATGGAGTCTTACTTTAAGGGAGGAAAGGAGATTACGAGTATTTGAGAATAAAATATTTAGGAAAACTTTTGGACCAAAGAGATATGAACAGACAGGTGAATGGAGAAGACTACATAACAGTGAAATACATGGTCTTTATAGGAAGCCAGATATAATAACAGTTAATTCTCGTAGACTGTGATGGGCAGGGCATGTGGCACGAATGGGGAATGAAATACGTGCATGGAAGCTTCTTGTAGGAAAACCAGAGGGAAAACGCCCAGTTGGTAGACCAAGAGTGTGATGGGAGAATAACATTAACTATGATTTGAGGGAAGTAGATTATAAAGGGGATGATTGGAAAACATTAGCTCAGGATGCGGATGTATGGAGAGCTTATATCCGCGCGGCCATGAACCTACGGGTTCGATAGTGCCAGTGAGTTAAATTGGCAACGCATTCTGTAAGACAAATGGGTTTAATGTATGCTATGGTTCAGTTGTCTATTATTGTTAGTTAACTGCTAAGATACGAAAAATGAAATATACAGTAGAGCCGTGTTTATCCGAGCCCCGACTAACCGTCTTTCGGGTTAACTGAGGTAGTAACAAAAAAAAAAACCGTTTTACGCAGTAGCAGCGTTTGGATACAGTGTGGAGGAAAGTATTGTAAAAATAGTGACAATGAAGATACTGAAATGGAGAATAAGAAAATCAGCAACAGTGAAGGATGCAAAGCGATAGAAAATGTAATCGAGCACTGGAGCATCAGTCAAGAAACAACTTCAAACAGACCAACTGCTACGACGATTGCGTGAAACAGCGGCAAAGAAGCAAGCGACTTCCGTTAAACAGAAGACACTTTTTAAAGAAATAACTTTTTTAACTGGAACATGTATTATATGTATTGTATGTATTTTTTTATTTCACATAGAGAAGATCCATCCATAGTAATTCTGCCCGAAGGCAGGTACTTCACTGCAATCATAGCATTTTCATGCTATGCTTGCAGCTTTACTAGGGAATTATGTAGGTGTAGTAGCTTCCCGTTGCTTTCCACACCGGTGAAGGATGATGGTGATGATGATAATGATTAGGATGATAATGGTGATAATGGCCCTATGATTTCGGGGGACCGTTTGGGCCTTAAAGTTTTCCTGACATTTGTCTTACAGGTGAGGAAAAACCCCGATAAAAACCTCACCCAGAAAAACTGCCCCGACCGGGAATCGAATCCGGGCCCCCTGCGTGTAAAGGCAACAAGCTACCTCGAGACCACAACGGTGGACTATGCCTTTTTCATATCTTTAACCACGTTTCATTAATTTCATCAGTTTACCATACGTTTTCCTCTCGATTTTTTGACAGAGCCCATGTTATCCGAGTTTTCGATTGTCCGATGTACCCACATTACCTCGGATAATCGGGGTTCTACTGCACTATGTTAGTTCTTTAGTTGTTTATTAAGACTGAGGGGAGACTACACTGAGCACTGCGACCTCAAACATCTATTGTGCTATACCAGTATAATGGAGACGACAGGGTTAAAGTCAACTAGGCCTATGTCATGAATGTTGCAGGTCCGATACAGCAGGTTCGACTCCCATGATCCATAGCTCCGTTTTTGTATTAGGCCCGTCGCTGTGAGGTGCGTCTGCAACCCATATGTCCGCTCCTTATTGCTTATAGTTGAGTCAGGGACGCACTATTAGATCACTGTATCCACATATGTTTAACATCTCTGGATTGCTAACTAAATTATGTTTTCTTAACATGAGAAAGATGATATGAATTTAAATGAATGAGGAATGTAATGGTGTGAAGGGAGAGAAGGGCGGATGGAGAGTGATGGGAAACGGGTGATTCCCGAGAAAAAGCCGAAATTCCCTGCTGAAACTGGTAGGATTCGAATATGGGATCCCAGTCGAGGCAAACGCTCTCTAGCCATGCGTGCACCGTGAAGGTCTCTAAGGCATTAATAACTTATATTATTATGCCCACTAATTTGTACAACTTTCGTTGCCAAGGCAATGTTTAATATACGGTATTGTTCTTCTTCTTCCTTCCAAGTATTAGGCCAAGGCCTGTTACGATCCTATAGAAAATTTTCCCTCCAGCGTTTCATAGGACGGCCCAGTGATCTTCGTCCTCTTGGTATATAATTATAAATGGCTTTGGGGATCCGATTTGAACTCATTCTTTCAAGATGGTGTTTCCAATTTAGTTGGTACTGTTTAATATATTCCAAAATTGGCGTAGTCTTCAATTCTTTTAAGATATCGGTGTTCCTTTTCCGATCCCATCTGGTGTAACCCGCTGTTCTGCGCATGAATCTCATTTCACAAGCCGTTATTCTGCTTTCATGTTGTTTTCTTAGTGTCCATGCTTCACTACCATAGGTCAACACTGGTCTAGCCAAAGTGTTATATAAACGTAATCTGGTGTTTTTTTGTACAAGGGATGGTTTCATAACTTGATTAATAATTCCTAAACTTTTATTATAACTAGTAACTTTTCAGGGATATCCTTTTCATCCCAGATAGAGAGATAATATCCAAGATATTTAAATTGATTAGATCTCTCTAAAATTTTATTCTGGAGACAGATTTTACTTTGTATGGGGTCCTTCCCATGAAATGCCATAATTTTAGTTTTGTTAATTGATATTTCCATATTAAATTTGGCACCTATTTTTTGTAAATTATAAATTGATCGTTGCAAATCATTTTCGGAAAGTGCCAGAAGAGCTAAATCGTCTGCAAAAAGAAATAGCATCGAGTTTGAGGTTCCTATTGATATATCCTCGTTGTGTTCTCCATTCATTTATTAATTTATTCATGTATATAATGAAAAGCACCGGTGAAAGTCCACATCCCTGTCTTACTCCAGTGTTGATCTTTTCCCAAGAAGATAATTTGCCATATTGTTTAACAGAGATTTCATTATCCTTATAGATGTTGAAGATATTAGTAATATATTGTTGTGGAACGTTATCATCAGCTAAAATTTGTAGTAATATATTTCTGTCTACTTTGTCAAAAGCCTTTATGAAGTCAACGAAGGCGATATGAGTTTCTATATTGAATTCCTTGTGCTTTTCTAATAGTAGTTTTAGAGTAAAGAATCCATCTGTACAAGATCTACCCTTTGTGAATCCATTCTGCTCTTCTCCAATTATATTTTCATAAATTTTCCTCAATATATTCTTAACTATATTAGCATAAATTTTATATCCAGAGTTCAACAAGCTAATTCCACGATTCCGGTTGGGGCAAGTTTCCTGGTCAGGTTTTTTTTTCGGTGTTTTTCCTCACCTGTAAGATAAATGTCAGGACACTTTAAGGTCTAAACGGTCCCGGAACACCATCTGGCCATCATTATCATCAATACCATTTTCGCCTAATTAGATTAAGTTTAGTTTAAGGCCTCCCCTGGCGCATCATTACCATCATCATGAACACTCATTATCGGGGCAGCGTAACCCCGCCTTCCAGGCGCCCCAACCTCAGAATGGGTTACAAGTACGCCATGCCAGGGGAGAATGCCAGAAATGTCGAAACGACAACCTGGGGCATTAGAAAGAAAAATTATTTGTTGCAGTAATAAGAAACTAAACCATAAAATATTGTATGCACACAGGCATTACTTGATTATCAGTCCCTCGGGCGACTTACATGCCCTCGGCCAGAGGCCCTCGGCATAGTAAGTTCGATGCCCTCGAAAAGCATTGATCATTTTTTTTTTGTAAATGTCCCAGTTTGTGTTTCGACAATCCTGGTGTTCTCTCCTGGCATGGCATACTTGTAACCCACTTCTGAGGTTGGGGCGCCTGGAAGGGGGATTTATGTTGCCCCGATGATATGATGGGTGATGATGATAGTGGTGCGCCAGGAGAATCCCTAATCCTAAGCTTAATCTAAGATGAATATGAATTATGATGATTGAGATGGCCTTATGATTTCGGAGACCGTTTGGGCATTAAAGTATTCCTGACATTTGTCTTACAGGTGAGGAAAAACTCTGATAAAAAACTCACCCAGTAAAACTGTCCCGACCGGGGATCGAATCCGGGCCCTCTGCGTGACGAGGCAGCATGCAACCTCGAGACCACCGCGGTGATCAATATAATAACCATAAACTGGTAGGCTATAACATTTTTAATAAAACAAGAGGAAAACGATCGAATAGAAATTAAATTTGTGCCCAATTATACAACATACAATAACAACATACTGTTACACAGTATTTTGTTTGCACAGCGGTAAGACACATTTATATAACTGCCACCAGAAAATTTGTGTATGTCACATCCATGAAGGAAGTCAAGGATGCTTTTGAATGGAGGATTGAAGATTTAGCTTATTCACGAACAAGATAAATACGCTACAGCTTCCATCTACATAAAATAACACTACATATAAGACTAAAATCAATACATTACACTACATAGAACAGTTAATAAACACATACAAGTAACACTACAAATATAAAGTATTAACACATTCCAAATTCTACACACATATCTAACAGCCTTTTTCCCAGTTTTTATCCCTTCCTGAGTATACAATTTTCCTTAGAACTCCAGAAAAAGCTCTTAAAAATGTTTCACCATCCCCAATCATTTTCATTTTCACATATGCCTCTCTTAATAATAATAATAATAATAATAATAATAATAATAATAATAATAATAATGTTTTATTTATTCCGGCAGAGTTAAGGCCATAAGGCCTTTCCTTCCACTCGACCAGAACAAATACAAATAAATGTTTGACAATATAGATAGGTCCTATACACTATACTAATTATAAAGAGTTAAAAATATATTAAATGTTGCAGTGTAAATTTCATATGAAAACATTTTATACAATAATAGTACTTACGATAATAATAATAATTATTATTATTAATTAAATAAAAATAAAACGTAGTTTTATTTGATTTTCATATTTATTATATAATTCAGTGACAGCTGTTTCGGTACACTGTACCTTTTTCAGACATGTTAACAAATTATGAATTGTGTTCCAACTGATCTAAGCAACAATACAACAATATTTATTTAATTTTTTTAATTTAACAAAGGGGATTCATTCAAATCAAGCTGAGAATTTAACAGTTTTTTACTACTTTTAAACTTATTAATTTCTACAGCCTCCAAAAGATCTAACTTCTTACCCTTATCACAAATATGTAAAATTTCAAAATTTGGATCGAAACAAGTAAACACCAACTCAATTGATTATTTAATAATAATAATAATAATAATAATAATAATAATAATAATAATAATAATAATAGTATAAACATGATAGATTATACGAGAAACACCAATTAAAGAATCCAGGTGCGAAAATTGTAGTTTTACATGTACTTCAACCCGAAAAATACAGATTAAACTAATTCCTTCCATATTAAGGGTTATGTAGATGTCAGTATGAGGCGGAACGCTGACCACGTACCACTCAAAATGACATCTATACGAAAACAAGTGTAACTAAATTAGCATGGTTCAAATGCTTCCCTGTAGGGGGAAGCGCCTAAATCTCTGTAAAGGGAAAACATAGGCTTACAATACAATACAATACAATTAAGGGTTATGTGTTCTGGAGTTTCCAAGGTACTTCTATGTCCAGACATTACACAAAAATGTATTCGTGTTGTCGTGAAAACACCACATTAGGGCCAGCAGCATCAACCATCATACTAGACATTGTAGCGAAGAAAGACCTGCTGAAGATAGAACGGATGTTCTGAAAGGCCTACAGGCATAAAGAATACATATTTTATAAGTTGAGGACGATGGATTTTACCTAAGAAGGTATATTTTAACTTATTTTATTTTATAAGTTTTGGTACCCGGAACCCACATTCCGTTGTGCCGAAGATCTACTCACCACCTGCTCTCGCAGTCGCAGGGTACTTCGTTTATGCTTACGTTTCGCAAACTTAAGGGTAAAGGAAGAAAACGCCCAGTTGGTAGACCAAGAATGAGGTGGGAGAACAACATTAACTATGATTTGAGGGAAGTAGATTATACAGGGAATGATTGGAAAGCATTGGCTCAGGATAGGGATGTATGGAGAGCTTATGTCCGTGCGGCCATGAACCTACGGGTTCGATAGTGCCAGTGAGTAAGTAAGTAAGTAAGTAAGGGTAAAGAAAGGTAAAAGCAAAACACTCCCTTGACTAAAAATATCTAAAATATTCAAAACAAAATATAAAAACTGTTAGTGAAAATGGCGATGGCGCCGAACAATAGGTCGCCGCAACCAGAAAAAAAAGAAAAAAAAAGAGGATCATGGGCAAACTTGAAGAGTTCTATTCATGTCATATTTATATTTTTTAAATAAATTTTATTTTAAATTTTCGTATCCCTAAATATAGCGAATGCACTTATTGTTTGCCCATCGCTGTGGTCTCGCAGCTGTGGAGTTATCGGTCTCCGATCGGAACAAGTTTCTTGGGTGATGGTTTTTTCGGCGTTTTTTCTCACCTGTAAGATAAAAGTAAGGAAACGTAATGCCAAAATGGTCTTCGAACAACATCTTGCCATCATAATCATCATTAATATATTCGCCATGTTTAGTATGAATATGTTAGTGAATTGTGTGTTTCATTTAAAATGTTCTTGTTGTCTCGGAGAAGGCAATGGATTAAGTTGATCACTAAATCGGTGGGAGCCATTTCATGTCCTTGTGTGGAAAAAATAATAAATAAATAAATAAAATAAAATAAAGTGCGCGATCAAAAGTATAAATTCATTTCCCGACAGTTCGCCGTAAGGCCAGGCGGCGTTGGACATGCTAGTGTATTTATAGGGGATGAGAGATTAAACTAATATGGAGAAGACAAGTATTTTATGGATTCATAGTTATCACAAATTCGAAAAGCTAAAAGAGTTATTAATTAACTGAAACAACAAAAGTGTATTGTATAAAATTGTAAGTAGACCCTATGTACTTCAAAATGTAGTGCTGATTGAAGAACGAGAAAGCCTTATAGCATTAACTTCGTCAGAATAACTAAAATATTATTATTAATTAAATAAAAATAAAACTACGTTTTATTTTTATTTAATTAATAAATATGGATTTTCATCAAGTAAACACCAACTCAATTGATTAAAATATTATTATTGTAATTATTATTATTATTATTTATTCTTTTAAGCCCTTGTTTCTCTCAACGAGACTTAGAAGCTCTCCCCCTGCAGAGAAGTAGTTCAACCGCACTAATTAAGTTACACTTGTTTTCGGATAGATGTCATTGAATGACCATGTATTGGTCAGCGTTCCGCCTGATGGTGACATCTAGGAAATCAAGGAGGTACTAGGATGGGAAAAATCGGTCAATTTTGCTTAGATGCCTTTTTATTCAGGCTTAAGGATCTTTTACAAGCCTGAGAATCTTCAGATTCGGGACTCACGGCTTAACGTCCCTCCTAGAGGACTTGTTCCTTGGATATTACCATCCTAAAACTCCATTGACCCCGGCAGGGTTTCAATCAGGGACCCTCGGGACCAGAGACAAGGAGCATAACCACTAGTCCACCGCGGCCGCGGTTATTATTATTATTATTATTATTATTATTATTATTATTACTACTATTACTACTACTACAAGAACAGAGAAAAACAACACAGAAATAAGAGAACTACTAAAAGTAGAGAAATTAAAAACAACAATAGAGAAATACAGAACAAACTGGAAATAACACTTGGCAACGATGACTGAGAATAGAATACCAAAAGCAGCATACAGTTATTCACCATGAGGAAGAAGAAGTTTGGGAAGACCAAAGAAAAGATGGAAAGAGCAGCAATTTGGAGCCGGAACAGGCTAGTAAATAAGCCTAAACCGTGAAGAAGAAGAAGAAGACTATTACTACTACCATTATTATTTATAACAAAAAAACATTGGAATGGTGTCCACCTGGAAGAAGAAGGAAAGGAAGACCTCGAATCTCATGGATGCAAGCAATAACTGGAATGAGAACAAGAGGACTGGAGGAAATTGAGTGGAAGGATAGAGAAGAGTGGAGAAGGAAAATATTTTAGGCCAGAAAGATGTGTAAATCCTGAAAATCTGTATATGAATAAAACATTATTATTAAATAGAGAAAAAAATATTCAAACTGCTTTTGTAGGCCTATATTTCATATCATAGGCTATAGCCTTTTTCAGGGTGTTTCTATAAGTTTTGTTTTATTGTTTAAGTTAATTTCCATTTTTCCAAGTATATACCACATTCTCCACAGCGCGCGACAGGCCTAGAAGACCTTTGTCCTATCAGCCGATAGGTAAAATAATAAAAAAAAAAACTTTTTTCACGTATTGAGGATTCGTCTCTTTTTAAATAACGGAGAAAGTTAACCGTCTTCCCTGCCACTACAACGATGACTGGCGCTCCATTCCGTGGGATGCGTCACCAGACTGAAATGTACGTGTGTGTCAGCTGTCAAGGTCAAGTTTGAAAAACAAGCAGTTAACTAATCCAGTACTGCGTAATAAATTGAAGGCAGTGAACATGTTATAGAATCTGTATTTTTGACAACTGAATTCCGTACCAGTAAACAAAAATGTTAGTGCGAATTGCATCTGCGAGTGGGAAATTAGCTTACGGTCATCAACAGAATGTTGTTCGTCACGCATATCAGGTATTGGTGAGAAGAAATACAACAGTGACTGCTACACAAACTTTACCACGTGATTGGGAAAATGCCAGACCGTTTGAAGAAGTACCTGGACCTAAAGCATTGCCAATCGTTGGAAATATATGGAGGTTTTTACCAGGCATAGGTAATTACACTAATCAAACAAACTAACTCACACATGTTATTCTCCCATCTTATTCTTGGCCTACCTATTTGGCGCATTCCCTCTGGTTTTCTTATTTTCTCATGTTCATTGTAAAAATATAGACTTTAATCACGCATTTATTATTTAAGGGTTTATAAAATCACAGTTTCTCCTTTCACCTGTTTGTTTGTCTCTATTTGGTAAAAGTATATTAGGATGCGAGTTTGGGAAGTGGTTTCTACAGAATCAAGGAAAATGTTTAAAATCCGAGCTATAGTGAGGTTTTTAATTTCCGAGATTCTGTGAAACATTTCACAAACGTGCGTTGTACATTATATTTTGCGCGATGGTGTTTTCAAAATAATAAATAATAGTAAAATAATAACATCTTTGTTGGAAATATTTTGTGAGCAATGTTTATTAGTTGAAACAACAGGAGGCCGTGATACCAATTTAGAAATATAATGGCGGCAAGTACGTGTTTATCGTTTAATATTGTTTCAAATAAAATTCAGTTCATTTAAAATGCAGTGATTTGTTTCATATAATGTATATTAACATTACTTTTTGGATATTTTTTGTATATAGGCCTACATTATATGTAGTATACATAGAGGGCAGTGGTTTTATTTCCCACACGCGTGTTTGTAGTATGTATTATTACAGTACAGTTATTTTTGGCAAATCCGAAATGTAGGATGATGAACTTTCAATCATGGTCGCCATTGCTGTAAGTACGACGAAAAATATTTCCTAAGAACTTCATTCTCAAATTCTCGTAATACTATATGATCCTTGAAAGTAAGAGTCTCTGTTTTGCATTCATATATACCTGGAAGAATAACCTTTTTACATTTTTTGTAAGAAGTTAGGAAGACAAAAGCCCCTACAATACGTAAAATCATGCGTTTCTAGAATTGAGTCTATGTATAATTTCTTTCTGCATCTCATTTCTGTTTTTAATTATTGTTGCTAGGTATTTGATACAGTAATTTCATCAAAATTTTCCCTCGTTTGTAATTAACTGTCCATTTCCATTGTGTATTTTATTTGTGTGTTTGTGTGTGTGTGAGAGAGAGAGAGAGAGAGAGAGAGAGAGAGAGAGAGAGAGAGAGAGAGAGAGAGAGAGAGAGAGAGAAGAGAGAGAGAGAGAGAGAGAGAGAGAGAGAGAGAGAGAGAGAGAGAGAGAGAGAGATAGAGAGTATTAGTACTCAGTTTTATTGACTATTTAACTCATGTCCCAAACGGGACTTACTGACTAAACACGTTTCAATTAATTCTGTTTTACAACCAATTGCAGTCGTGTTTCACCTAGCTCTTTATCGAATTTTCTGTACCAGCTCCTGCTTTTGTGATAAAGAATGCTCCTCCTTTTTAATATTCTGAACAAGTTAGAACATTATTTTGCAGAAACTGACTCTCCAACAAATACACAAATACACTGAATATAATGAACAGATTCCTTCGAGCTACACATTTGATAATTGTGTGTTCAATAATTGTGTTTTTAAATAATGATTTTACTAAAAAAATAATGGATAACCTATAATATTGACTATAATTAGACTTCGGATTTTTATGTAATATTAATTTCTAAATATGCACATAAATTTGCATTAAAAATAGTCAGAATATGTAATATTTAATATACACTATAGGCCTAAAAATTTATGTTACAATAAAATACTTATTTCTTTGTCCTAACTTTATTTTGTTATGAGATATTTGTCTCTAAAATTCATTAATTTGTCGTGAATGTTGGAAGTTAATACATTTATAGTACCAATAATAAAATAGGATATAATACAGATATATCTTCTTGTAAAACAGTATATTGAATATATTTAATAAGACACATATCCCGAACCTAAATTAAGATAAATACTATTACTAAGTAAAAGCTACATGTTAGAACAGAGTGCAATATATATATATATATATATATATATAATTCAAGTAAATGTATATTTTTAAATGTTTAAATTATTTTATTTATAACTCTCAAAATATAGTAAACTAAAGTAAAGTAAAGTGATCCCACAACGGCCCCGGAGGCCCTTGGGGTAGTAGGAGGTTAAGGCTCCAACCTTTTCTAGACAATCGGCACTTTATGTCAGCCGGGTTGTCAGCCCTGCGTGACGGCCGCCTTTACCCCAGAACAGGCATCTGGTACTCATAGATCTACTTAAGTTTTTTTTTTGCGCTTCAACAATTGTTTGTTGCACAGACTGGACTGTGGTAAAAGTATCATCGGTAATTAGGACAGATAACAAGACAGTCAAATCCATTTTCATACAATTACAAGATACTATGTCGTAGACAAGGCCTTAAATCTGCCAGGTAAAATAAAGCTATTATTATTATTATTATTATTATTATTATTATTATTATTATTATTATTATTATTATTATTATTATTATTATTATTATTATTATTATGTCCAAATGTAATAAACTGAAAATGGTCAGACGAAATTAGAATAGCTCACACTTGATTTTGAGAACCTTATCTGTGATCTATCCTGACATTCCTCCCTCCAACAATTCTTGGAAACTAATATAGTTTTTCCCATTACTCATGAATTATATTCAGTGTTTTAAGATGCGTTAGAAAACGTTCAAAATAGTAGGAAATGTTACCGACAACAGAATAACGTTTTAAGCGAGAAAAAAAAAAAACATTGTAGTTTGATCGGTAATCGAACCTACGACCTCACGGACAGTAGTCAGAAGCTCTAACCGCAAGACTTATCAAGTTAACATGTAGCTCGCTGCAATAATACTTACTTACTCACTGGCACTATCGAACCCGTAGGTTCATGGCCGCGCGGACATAAGCTCTCCATACATCCCTATCCCGAACTAATGCTTTCCAATCATTTCCTGTATAATCTACTTCCCTCAAATCATAGTTAATGTTGTTCTCCCACCTCATTCTTGGTCTACCAACAGGGCGTTTTCCTTCTGGCTTTCCTACAAGAAGTTTCCATGCACGTCTTTCATTCCCCATACGCGCAACATGTCCTGCCCATCGCAGTCTACGAGACTTAACTGTTCTTATTATATCTGGCTTCCTATAAAGACCATGTAGTTCATTGTTATGTAGTCTTCTCCATTCACCTGTCTGTTCATCTCTCTTTGGTCCAAAAATTTTCCTAAGAACTTTATTCTCAAATACTCGTAATCTCCTTTCCTCCCTTAAAGTAAGAGTCCATGTTTCGCACCCATATAATATAACTGGTAGAATAATAGTTTTATATATTTTCAGCTTAACGTTTTTTGAAAGGAGTTGGGACATCAAAAGTCTCTGCAATGCATAATAGCATGCATTTCCAGAATTGAGCCTATGTTTAATTTCTTTGTGCATCTCATTCCTATTTGTGATTATTGTTCCTAGGTATTTGAATTCAGCCACTTCCTCAAAATTTCCCTCATTTGTCATTAGCTGTCCATTTCCATTATATAATGAATTTCTACGTGTGACCATATATTTAGTTTTACTGATATTTACTTCCAGTCCTAATTTCTTAGTGTTACTCAATAGTGTGTGCGTGTTGGCCTTTAGTATCTCCTCGCTATCGGCCAGTAGTACTACATCATCAGCATAAACTAACAGCTTATTAATACCATTCAGTTGTAAGCCTTCCTTATTCTCTAAAGATTTAATGGCATGCTCTAGTACAAAATTAAATAGTAGAGGAGATAGTGCATCTCCTTGCTTCAACCCATTCTGGATTTCAAAAGTGTCTGAAAACTGTTTGCCTACACGCACCCTACTCTTTGAGCCATTTAGACACATTCGTATAAGTCTAACTAACTTTTTAGGAATTCCGAACTCCAGCAGGATACTATATAACTTCTCCCTCTTAATTGAATCATATGCTTTTTTGAAGTCTACATATAGTTGATGTACAGTACCATTATATTCCCATTTCTTTTCTAAAATCTGTCTTATACTAAAAATCTGATCTGTTGTAGACCTGTTTCTTCTAAATGCACATTGATGATCTCCTAGAATGTCATCAATATAGGGAGTAAGTCTGCTTACTAATATATTTGTTAGAATTTTGTACGAAGTTGAAAGTAATGAGATGCCCCTGTAGTTGTTGCAATCAGTTTTATCTCCTTTCTTATAAATTGGTACGATAATTGATTCCTTCCATTCATCTGGAAGAGCTTCTTTTTCCCAAATCATACTAAGCAACCAGCGTATCTTGTCCATCAATTTTTCTCCCCCTGATTTTATCAGTTCTGCTGGGATCTCATCTGAACCTGATGCTTTATACATCTTCAATTTTTCAATCGCCATTTCAACCTCTAATGCACTTGGCTCTGCGACTAGCATTTCTGCTGTCTGTAACTTATCCTCCTCAATGTCCTGTTCTGTATGTACATTTAATAGCTGATTAAAGTAACTTTTCCATCTATTTAATATACTCCTGGAATCTGCAATCATATCCCCATTTTCATTCCGAATTATGTTTGTTCTAGCCTGAAACCCTTTCTTCTCTATACTAATTCCCTGATATAATTCTCTAATGTTCCTATTTTTTGCATTCATTTCAAGATCATTAATCTTCTCTCTCAAATATTCCCTCTTTTTACTCTTTAGTAACTTGGTGGTTTCCCGTCTAACACTACCCAATTGCTCTAAATTTACCTCATTTGGCTCGTGTAACCATTTCATTTTTGCTAGCTTTCTTTTCTTTACAATGTCGGCACATTCCTCATCAAACCATTTCTTGTTTTGCCTCTTTTTTAAACAACCAATGCTTTCTGATGCTGACAATTTAATAGTATCTCTTATAGCCTCCCATTCTTTATTTATATCAGTTTCTTCTTCGTTTGCCACATTGTCATCTGAAGATTCCAGTACTTCAAATCTATTAGCAATTTTGATTTGGTATTCTTGCCGCATTTCATCATTTTTCAAGTTTTTTAATTCATATTTTACAGAATCATCTTTAGCGTTTGTTCCTCTCATAAGCGATAGCCGTTGTCTGATTTTCACTCTGACCAGATGATGATCCGAATTGCAGTCTGTCCCTCTAACTGATCTAACATCGGTGATGCTACTGTGCCAGCGTTTATCCACTAATACATGATCTATCTGGTTCCGAGTTTCTCCATCTGGGGACGTCCAGGTGTATTTATGAATATCCTTATGCTGAAATGTTGTGCTCTTAACAATGAGATTCTTTGATGTGGCAAATGTGACTAATCTAACCCCGTTGTCGTTACTATCTTCATGAAGACTGAATTTGCCTATTGTTGGTTTGAATATATCTTCCCGCCCCACTTTTGCATTAAAATCTCCTAAGACAATTTTCATATGATATCGTGAAAGGCTATCAAATAAGCATTCTAATTCTTCATAGAACTCATCCTTGATCTTGTCATCTTTATCTTCTGTGGGGGCATGTACATTTACAATTATAAAATCATGTCGTTTACCCTTTAGAATTATGTATGATACCCTATCACTAACAAACTTAATATCTCGGATAGCGGATAGGATCCTCCTTCTGACTAAAAAACCCGTTCCAAATGCAGGTCTTTCTGCACCCCCGTAGTATAATGCAAAGCTTCCTGATTCCTGACTACCTTCTCCTGGCCACCTAACTTCCTGTAAAGCGACTATATCCAAGGGCGATTTATCTAATTCCCGCGTTAATATCTCTAGTGCCCCGCTATTGTATAAAGTCCTAACATTCCATGTTCCTAGGAACATGTCCCTGTGTTTGAGCCTTTGGCATGGGTTCCCTGAAGTAGTCCCCGCCCGGAGAACCGAATGGGGGACTATTTGACCTCCGGAAAATTTTACCCCAGTTGAACCCATGTCCGCATTTCTTGACGGTTGTATTTTTACGGTGAAAGATCGTCACTCTTTCGCCCAAGGTACTTTTTTCGTCTGGCTTATCACCTTCGACCAGTCCGGCATGGGTAACCCTATCGGCAGCAATGCTACCGCCGGCATAGCTCTCAGGATCATTTAAGCACGCAAGCCACTCCACCACGACAAGGTAAAGATACCATGGAGGGCGCTGCAATAATAGTACCTCTATAATTAAATACATTTTTACATCGGTGTGTGTGTTATGTATTAAAGATGCAAGAAAGTCTTCTTACAATAATATTATGAACCATTTAAACTACATTCAGGTTAAATCTTGTTTACAGCAATTATTATAGAACATATCCTTCTGTGAATCATTGTTCAATTTTAAAATATTGTTAGGCCTAATCGAGAATGAGTGTAACGAAAGGCATTTTATGATTCCTTTATTTTCCTACCCAGAGCTTTATTAATATTATTTATGCCCTGTGCATCCATCAAAGAGTCGTTAAAGTGTTGCATCTTGGGTTAAATTTAAGGAAACTTGCATCATTATCATAAGAAAACAATCAGTTGATCTTGAAGTCCGACATTTTGTCTAGTTATACAATCCTTAAACAAGGCTGGAGGTATGTATAACGATTCCCATGTAAAGTTGTACGCCTCTCATACACTGAACAGCTAATACAGTGTTTATTAGTAAGAATTTTCAACTGAGATGTGTATAAACCTTGTATAAAAGTTATATATGGATTATTAGTAAGAGAGTTAAAGTATATTCAATTTTAAAATAGTTATCTTTAACAGCATCACGATGTAATTGACCATTGAGGGGAGAAGAGAGATATAGACAGAGAGAGAATTGCCCGCCACCCGTTTCGAAATATAGTTTGAAGTAATAGAAACTATTCACTCTCTCACTCGCACATAACATTACCAAATCCTCGTGGTGAAAGGGGGGGGGAAACGACCAGACAAACTTATTTTAATGTTTTATTCAGTCAACACTTTTGAATTTCACATTAAAGCACCATTGAGGTTATGCAATACGATGTTAATTATATAATTTTTACTTGGTAGTATGAATATTAGAATAACTTGAAGTTTAATAATTTAATTGAGGACGACTGACTTACCAGGTAAAAATTATATAATTAACATCTTACTTGATTCAATTCATTAAATTGTTACAAGTTAGGGAAAAAATGAGGCTAAGGTTTTCCAGCAAATCATAAACTTTAATGAAGGTTTGTATTTTGGGAATTTCCATATCTTTTTTTTTTTTTTGCTAGAAGACTATAAACCTTTTGAGTGTTTGTACTGGGAATCAATGTGAGATAGTCCTGATCAGCAAGAATGACTGTACAAAGTATAGTGGTAGGACTACCTGTCAATCACTAACAATCCAAAAAGAGTTGAGAACAAATCATTCAGAAATTTTACCTGATTCCTAGCACTGTACAAAAACATTTTGTGAATTTACATTTTAAGATCATGTAAACATATGTAAAGGTACGTACACATATGTGCGCCACGAACACGCACGGCGCGCGCGCCGTTCGTGGTATGATCGTCGAAATGATTAATTTCAACGAACCTCCTGCGATCCATAGGAAACCCACAAACCTTCAGTAGACATTTTGCAGAGACAAAGGCCTACACTACACTTGGTCATTCCATGTCTCCTTATTCAATTATGTTCTTTTATTAAAATTATTTATTTTGTTCTGGATGGGATACTGAGGAATTTTTACCTGTATACCATAATACATTGTCAAATAATTTCAAAACTACAATCACTTCTGAAATGTTTTTAACCAATTATTGAAATTTTATTTTTAAAAAAATTGAAAAATATGAAGGAATATTAAATGTTTACTAAAATATGAACATTTCGCCAAAATATTATGAAATATGGAAAAAAATATGTTGGTCTTATTTGATTCTATAGATTATAAAATGTAAAGATGCTCTATGGAGCAACAAAAAATTTTATAGAACGCAAAAATAGTATTATAATATATTAATTCTAATATCAACATAAGTACAATTTACAAATGTAATACATTACAAAATTATGTATAGTACCAGTATTATTTTATTCTTTGGCATATTTCTCATTTGAGTGAATTTTTCTAAGTAGATTGCTGTCGTTGTTTAAAAGGTCATGAATTTTTTCACAAGAATTTGTTAAATTATATTTCACACATAAAATAACTTTCAAAGTCTTAACACTCAATTGCGATTTTTTTTTTCGTCCACACTTTATTTACCAAACAATGGTGGTCGAATCAACAATGTAAACTTTGATAAGCAGTTGTCAACAATGATTTGTTATTATTAAAGTTTAACATTATAAAATTAACAAAAATAATATAAAACTCATATCCTGGCGAAATAACTACATGGGCGCCAAAAACCGTATATTCCCTTTCCGTTCTCCCGCCGTTCCCTAGCTTGTCGTGCATTCTTTCCCAAAAATCGGGACTTTTTTTAAAATGCCGCGGGACAAATTGTTAAAAATCGGGACTGTCCCGCCAAAATCGGAACGTCTGGTCATCTTACACAATACGCTTATTACTGGTATGTGTTTATATATTCTATTGCTTTGTGATACTTCATATATAACATTATGAAATGAACGTGTTTAGTACACACGAAAAAAAACACATAACATTGAAAAAAAAAAACAGGCATGCTGTAACAATATTGTGAAATCATTTTTTTTTATTCCTTAGAGTAAAAAATATCGATAGACATGAACGTGCAAATTGATCTGACGATCTTCACCATTTATTGTAGCGCTAAACCAACAATACTAAGTTATGTGTCAACAATATAACAATATTTTACTTTTCTCTCGCCGGTAGGAAGAAAGTAAAGTAATTATCTTCTTCCTGCATGTATCCGGAGATATATCCATTTTATCTCCTATTTCCCTCCAGGCATCTCCTTTCAATGATTTTTTAAAATGATCCTTATGTTGAGGATCCCACAATAATTGTTTGTTTCTATAAAGATCAATAAGTTTTAACATTATAATTACAAAGAAATAAACGTTATCTCAATCAAAACATAAATTTATTGTGTCGACGTTTCAATCTCCTTATGTGAAATAATTTTCAAGACATGGTTGTTTATAAATTAACATGTCTTGAAAATGATCTCACATAAGGAGATTGAAACGTCGACACAATAAATTTATGTTTTGACTGAGATAACGTTTATTTCTTTGTAATTATAATATTAATTACTTTCAGTGAAAAATAGTTTAAAAAAAGTATAATAAGTTTTAACATGTTTCCCTCTGACCACTCCATACTCAAATAATAATAATAAGGTGCGCGCCGAAAACAAACCTCTCAAGTACCCGTCCAAATCTAAACAGCGAACCATCTAAGTGTTCGTGGAAAAAACCGACAATGAGTGGATCGTGGTGCGCCGCATGTGCGCGGCGCGCGCGCACCTTAAAACCCCGTCCAAATCTGACGAACATGGTGCGCGCGCGCGGCGCGCAAGTGTGTACGTACCTTTATATTCTAACAAATGTTTTTTTTTTTTGCCCCAGGTTGTCATTTTCGACATTTCTGGTATTATCTCCTGGCATTGGCTTAATAGTAACTCACTTCTGAAATTTGGGGCGGAGTTACGATACCCCGGTGATATGATAGATGATACATGATAATGAGGTTCCAGGAGAGTTCTTAACTTAAACTTAACCTAAATTCCAGACCATGGGCGACGACATGAATAATTCCCTTTAAGGAAAAATTCCTAAGGTTTGACCGGGAAATCGAACCCGGGACCTCATGAACTGTAGTCAGAAACGCTGACCATTAGCCCATGAAGATGGTCTCTAAGAAATATGTAGTATTGGGTACAATATGTAAAATTATGTAATACCAAATTTGCATATAAAATTTAGATTTATGTGAATCGTCAATATTTTCGGTTATTACGATAGAACATATATAGGAAAAAAATATGTAATTTCATATGAATCCGGACTGTAGTTAAGAATGATATCAAGTTATATATTTTTTGAAATAGCCTTTTCCCATTGCAATATAACTCGTAAGCTAACTTAATGAGGTTCAGTAAAATAAAAATGTTACACGTAAATGACAAATACATAGTTCGATAAGTAAATTTTGTTAACATTTTAAATAAAAAACATGTGTGTATATGTGCAATAAAACGAAAATATTATTCCTTACATATCATATGTGTTTTGTGTTACATTCCCACATAAAACAAATGAAGGAGAACAAGGAAAATATCAGACAATTCTTCCTTCAAAGCTTGAAAACGTACTTTTTGTTGCGCAATATCCATACTATCTTACTTGCTTGTTCAACCTTGAAGGCGATTAAACCCATGACTCAACTGTATATTTACTGTTTCACACTTCTAAATTATAGTACTTTGGACGAAGAATCTAGTAATATCTCAAACTCTATTTCGATCAAAAAGTGACTTACCTTGTTGTTTCTATGCACCCTTCAAATGTAAGGTTGGTTTGATTTATTTTGGGTTTTTTAGCTTTCTTTTAAATTTTAAGCCCGATGTGTATAAATACAATTGTTCATTGTGGAACGTATTTAATATACTGATAAGACAAGGGGAAACATAATTCAAAATGGCGTCTAGATCATATAGTTTGATATTAATACAGCCATGGTTACAATGAAATAGTTCACGTTTTTTATCATTCATTTGAACGAAATCCTTGGTTGATGACATGTAAGTACCGGCCTGTTAAATAAAGAATGATCATAATATACTTTCATGGCTGCATACCTTTATTTCAACTCAGAATTTTGATGATCCTTCTAAAAGTAGACTCTTTTGGATTAAATGAACTTAACCCAGCGTTTCTGCCAGTTTGTAAAGACCAGCTGGAAAACCTTTTTTAAACACTTCTTTCCAAACCGTTTCCGCTGGCTTCATCACTGCTTCTGATGACGGAAAACGTCTCCCTCGAAATCATTTATTCAGTTTAGAAAATATAAAAAAATCACACGGGACGAAATCCAAACGTTAGGGAAGAGTGAGATAGACATTTAACGTTGATGTTTGCAATATATTCAGCAATAATATTTATGATATGTTCACCGCTGTGGTCTCGAGGTAGCGTGCTGCCTTGTCACGCAGCGGGCCCGGGTTCGATCCCCGGTCGGGGCAGTTTTTCTGGCTGAGGTTTATATCGGGGTTTTTCCTCACCTGTAAGACATGTCTAAAACTTTAAGGCCCAAACGGTTCCCGAAATCATATCATTATCATCCTTATCATTATCACCATCATCCTTCACCGGAGTGGAAAGCAACGGGAAGCTACCACACCTACACAATTCCCTAGTAAAGCTGCAAGCATAGCATGAAAATGCTATGATTGCAGTGAAGAACCTGCCTTCGGGCAGAATTACTATGTATGGATCATCATCATCCTTCACCGGTGTGGAAAGCAACGGGAAGTTACCACACCTACAATTCCCTAGTAAAGCTACAAGCATAACATGGAAATGCTATGATTGCAGTGAAAGGCCTGCCCTCGGGTAGAATTACTATGGATAGATGGATGGATTTATGATATGCGTTCTCGTAATATCACGTGCAGCATTCTGCTTTTTGCGAGTAAATATGGACTATTGCCTAATGTGGGTTTACAGAGTATTGCCGAATTACTGTTGTGTGTATGGGTGTCACATGTTGATAAACCATTACGTAATTATAAAAATATGAGAAGACCCTAACTTTCCAATGAGAAGAAACCACTTTTTAATATTTTTAATAGGATTTCCATATATATTTTTGCTGTTTGGTCTCAGGATCGAAATTATATAGTGATTATTAGCAGTGATTACACTGGTCAACATGATTTTTGTCTCATGAGTACCAATAGTTGCACTTAATGCAGTTTTTATCGTGTTTTCAAATATGTACATTCGGAATTTCTCCATCACCCACAGTTTTTTATTTCAATTTAAATTAATGGATTTAAATGATTATTTTTTAAATAAACTTTTTCATCCATTTGTCCATTGTAGAATAAAACGGGGAACACTTTCATCAGGAGATTTCAGCTATGGAAAAGATATATCAAGGCAAATGGAATCCTAATATGCTGGTCGAATATTGTTGGACCATCAAGAAGGAAATATAGCAGAAAATCGTCATTTCTTACTTTCTAGGCGAGTCCGAATGTTCGAATATTGTGTAGTTACGAATGTAGAAACTATTAAAGTGTTTGAAATTAAAAATTCCTGTCTCTCGGAAACTTGGCGTGATGGAGAAAAACCGGTATCATATTTGAATTCTGGAGAAAAATACTATCAGAATAACATATTTTTCTTTCTGAGACAAAAAAAAAGTATATTTTTTGTTGCTCAGTATTATCTATTAAAGATACTCTGGAGCACCTCCATTGTAGTTGTAGGCGGCACTGAAAAAGACAACTCTTGACTTGTAAGCCTACATCATTTACAGGCATGAATCGGGAAGGATAACCTTGAAATTTGTATACGTGTACATGACACATTAAGCTAGCTAAGGTAAACCCAAATTTGTGTGTGTTAAATTACAGTTGTAAAAATAATAATCACAGTTTATTGAACACCCCTCTCAAATTACCGACTTTTTGAGGTTAATGTTTTGTACAATGATGCAGGTGCATTTGCTGGTATGGATCCGCTTGATGCCATGATTCGATTTATACAAATATATGGAGATATTTGTAAGTTGGAGGGTATTCCAGGACGCAATACAATGGTTTTTGTTGCGAACCCAGATGAAATTGAAAAGGTATTTATTCATTTCATTTTTTCTACATAACATTTACGGTACATATATGTTTTCCTCCTTCTTCTTCTTCTTGCTTTGCGGTTTAAACAGAAATCTGAATTTCCGATCTCAAAACCTTCGTTTCATCTACTTCTTGGTCTAACTCTCGATTTTTACCATTCTTCTTTTATGATTACGAGTAATATTTAGCCATCTATCTGGACCCACTCTGTGCTATCCCCCATCTACTTCTGTAATCTGTTTTATCTCGAGTTATTTAATGTACTCCTTGACGTTGATTTCTAATTTATCCAATCATGTAGCTATATCGGACCCGCCAGCCAGAAAGTAGGCATGTACCGCCTAAGATAGCAATTTGAGAATAATGATAAGTAATTTAAGTAAGATTTTGATGGACTCAGAAGATGAGTCGTGCACATGTTTATTCCATGGCCGTAAATCCATAAAATTAACAAAGCTCGATACATCTAAATATACTTCTGCTACATTTTGTAGGCATAGGCCTATGTTACTTGAGATGGATTTTTTTCAATGCCACAGACTATCTTACAACATGTTTGTTATTCTGTCGTAGTCAAATTATTTCAAATAATTCCATTAATCCACATTTTAAAAATTAAAGATACCCGCGGATTTATTATTTTAACTAGCTAATACCCGGCGTGCGCTGCTACGCCTAATTAAATTAAATGTGTTTCTGTGTTTAGATGAATAAGTAGAAAGAAAAACAATAAAAAATTTATATCATAATTATGTTATATAACCCGTGCTGGTTACGGGGCATTGCCCGGGAACTAATTCGTTCTTCTAGGCATAAATGAGCTGAAAGACAAAATTTGTTATTGTGAGTTATCTGTAAAAGATAAACGTATTTGTAGATTCTTTTTTAGATATTCAATTCTGTGTACATTAGTTTGGTGTATTTGTTATGGTTTAGGCAGCGTAAGCCATTTAAACGTCCAAAAAGGGATATTTTAGTGCACCGATGCCCCCCTTTTTTTAAGCTCCGGCCCTATTATAGTACGTAAGGAAATATGCTATATATGCCAATTGTCCAAGAAAAATTCCCTAAATGGTGGAAAAGACCCCATTCAAATCAATCAACTAGTTTTGAGTCCATAAAGGACAGATAAACAGACCTATAGACAGATCCCCACTAATTTTTATACATAAAGATTATACTATACAACAGCACATCACATGTCTGTACTCTGAATCTTACACAATATCTGTGACTAGAGCATGGAACTCACTTCCCAGTCATGTCAGGGACTGCCAATCACTATCATGTCTGTACTCTGAATCTTACACAATATCTGTGACTAGAGCATGGAACTCACTTCCCAGTCATGTCAGGGACTGCCAATCACTATCATGTCTGTACTCTGAATCTTACACAATATCTGTGACTAGAGCATGGAACTCAATTCCCAGTCATGTCAGGGACTGCCAATCACTATCATGTCTGTACTCTGAATCTTACACAATATCTGTGACTAGAGCATGGAACTCAATTCCCAGTCATGTCAGGGACTGCCAATCACTATCATTATTTAAATACAAATTAACTGATATCTTTAGTTCGACACAATGAAAACATTAATTGCATAACAACTATATTCAGCATTCTGTAAATAATCATCTAGGAAGTTTTACATATTTTATTTTATTTTATATTATACTAATTGTATTATACTCCACGTTGTTGTTAGTATTAGCTAGTATTAGATCACATCACCATTGTCTTTTGTTTAATCCATATTTAAAAAATATCTGTAATTTTAGTGTAATTTTACTATTCGCTGATTGAGTTGAAGAGAAGGCCTTATGGCCTTAACTCTGCCAGCTAAAATAAAGCATTATTATTATTATTATTATTATTATTATTATTATTATTATTATTATAGGCCTAGATAAAGATTATACTTTTAACAATACTAGCGACATTGGCGGATCTGTAACCTCCTTTTATTTTGGAGCATCTAGAAGGCCGAGTTACGTTACCCCGATGATACGATGAGTGATACGTTTGATAACAAATTATAAGGAAGCACCAAGAAAGTCCATAAACCTAATCTAATTCTAAATTCCAGACCATGGACGATCACAAGTATAATACTGCTTAAGGAAACATTCCTGTGGTCTGACCCGAAATCAAATTCCAGAGCTCACGAAGTGCTTTAGCTCTACCAGAAAACAATTCGAAGCTACTGAGATGGCGTTCTTCACTCAAGATATCGATACTATATAGTGGACTTGCACATCAGATTCCATTTTTTTTTCGATTTAAATCCGGTTGCGGTCGATGAATTTTTAATGGCATAAAGTCCTGGGTACGGCCTTCTTCGATAAAGCCGTCGATCCCTTAACCTAGATTTAGCACCAAAAAGAAATTCAAATATGAAATAAGAAGCCTCTCAGAAAAATTTGTTGTTTCTTTCAGACTCAGATTTGAATTGGGAAGTTAGTGATCTAAGTTGTTACAGAAAGTGGTCAAATAAAATACTACCTTAGCCAAACTTTACAATTAGTTCTAAATGTTGTTGCTCATCATCATCGTCATCATCATCATCATCATCATCATCATCAACAATCACGGATTAAGCCCATGTGGCTTGTACCGGTCTCATAGATTCTCATCCAAAAGTTGGATCCATCTCTTCTTCGGTCTACCAACATTCCTGCGTCCTTTTGGTTTGTATAATTTTGGGAATGCGATCATCTTCCGTTCTTTGAACATGTTCTTTCCAGTTTTTTCTAGATTATTTTATTCTATCTAAGAGTTTAAAGATATTTAGCTCATTTCTAATATCTTCACTTCTTCTCTTATCTAGAAGTTTGCAATCAGCCACACTTCTCAGAAATCTCATTTCAGCTGCTTCTATGATCTTCTCTATTCTTTTAGTTAAAACCCAAAATTCACTACCATACAATAGTAAGGGGACTGCCACTACTTTATAAAATGTTAGTTTTGTTTATTTTCTTGTGCTTTTAAATATCCTTTTGATTGTTCCACACATATAATTAAATTTAATAAGTTTGTTAAATAGATCTTCATTTTTAAAATAGGAGATTTCATAACCCAGGTATTTAAATGGTTCACTTGTTCAATGGGTTTCCCCTCCAGAATTATTTTAGCTCTTACGGTATCTCATCCCTTAAAAGCTAGGATTTTCGTTTTACTTATTGATATTATGTTGTTGCTTTTAACCTGATTTGTTCAAATTCAGTGTTTTAAAACAGAGATAAACTCAAATTTTCCAGTTTTAAAATAGGAATTGTTGGACAATTAAATCTGGAGAGAACAAATTAAGATTAGTTCTTGAACATAGACGTATGAGTGAACTAGTTTACTAACTAAGTTTTCAGAACTATTCCAGTAGGCCTAACACATTTTTTGAAAATATTAAAATTAATACCTGATGTAGCAGTCGTTCTCAATTAAATTGGATTTCTGTTTATAAAACTTTGTCAATACTTGAAAACTTATTTTTTCTGAACAGAAATCCAGGCTAACTGAGGGCGACTGACAAATCAGATACTTATTTTAATGTTTATCATCATCATCATCTTCATTCATGGATTAGGTCTGTTGACCCGTTCCGACTTCAGCCCATCTCTTTCTAGGTCTGCCCACATCTCGGGTGCCTTTAGGTTTGTATTTTGTTATTTGTTTTGGATATCTGTCTTCATTCATTCTGTCTATGTGTTGCTTCCATTTTTGTCTATATGTATCCATTTTATCAGTTATTGCAAATATTTCAAGTTCCTGTCTTATTTCTGTGTTCTTGATTCTGTCTTCCTTAGTGCACCCTTTAACAGATCTCAAAAATTTCATTTCTGCCGCCGTTATCCTACTTAGGTCTTGTTTTTTTATGTATCCAGGCTTCTGAACCATAGAGCAGTACCGGTACTGCCAACATTTTATAAAATTTCAGTTGGGTCTCTCTTGTTGTTTTGTTATTTAGTGTTCGTTTTATCGTACCACATATTCCCTGGAATTTTGCTATTTTATTATTTATATCATTATCATAATTAAATTAAATGTCGCATCCTAGATAATTGAGATGGTTCACCTGTTCTATGATTTTGTTTCCTATTACTATTTTCGATCTGATTTGATTTTTCCCTTGGAATGCCATTACCTTAGTTTTTTCTATGGATATTTTGAGATTATATTGTTCACATATATTATGTAGTTTAAAAATATTCCTCTGAAGTTCGTCTTCTGTATTTGCTATTATTACCTGGTCATCAGCGTATAATAATGTTTTCAAGTAGTGTGTTTTATCTAATTTTATTCCTTTATTTGTTTCTTCGTTCCATTTTTTTATTATATCATTGATGTATAGGTTAAATAAAACTGGAGAGATACTGCATCCTTGTTTAACTCCTTGATTAGTATGAATTTTATTTTTACTTACTTCATTTCTAGTTTTTATAACAAAATTTGTGTTCCAGTACAAACTCTTTATAGCTGCTATTAAGTGTTTCGGAATTCCTTTTTCTTTTAAAATTGTCCAGACTTTTCCTCTGTCTACTTTATCAAATGCCTTGACAAAATCAATAAAAGCTATGTGTGTTTCTATGTTATATTCTCTTCTTTTGTTTATAAATTCTTTTATCGTAAATATATTATCCATACATGAACGCCCTGGTCTGAATCCACTTTGTTCTTCTGTTAACATTACCTCTGCTTGTTTTTTTAACCTAAATGTTAAGATTCTTGAGTATATTTTATAGCCTGCAGTTAAAATGCTTATTCCTCTGTAGTTGTTGCAGTCTTTACGTTCTCCTTTCTTAAAAATAGATTGTACTATTGCTGTTGTCCAGGTTTCTGGTATTGTTGCTTGTTTCCAACATAAATTTAAAAAATGTAATAATCTCAGTTTAAAAAAAAATTCCTCCATATTTTATTAATTCCATATTAATTCCGTCTATTCCAGCTGCCTTTCTGTTCTTTGTTGTTTTCAGTACTTCTTCTAATTCTTCCATTGTTATCATATCTATTCCTATCTCACACTCATATATGTTATCTTTAGTTATTTTATTTTCATTATACCACAGTTTTTTATAATGTTCTTCCCATTGTTTCTCCTCAATTGCATTGATCTGTATTGTATCTTTTTCTTGTTTATTTAGATGTTTCATTACTTTATAGGCTATTTTTTGCTGCCCATGTATATCGAATTCTAGTCTGCTTATATATCTATCCCAACTGACTTTGTGTGCTTTCTTAATTTCTCTTTTGGCTATTGCACTTTTATGTTTGTAATCAGCTCTTAATTCTGGTGTTCTATTCTGTAAATATTTGTGATAAGCCTCTTTTTTATCTTTTATTATCCTCTCTAATTCTTCATTCCATATTCTTAATTTTAATGTTTAAAAAAATTAATACGAATACATAACCTTAATTTTAATGTTTAAAAAAATTAATACGAATACATAACCTCAATTATGATTTGCAATTAATTTTGTAAGTATTGATAGTCCTGTAAGTCTGGAAAAATTCGCAATAACTCGAGTTAAATTATTCAATTATTTTTTTTACATATTTAATGACACTGGTCAACATGATTTTAGTCACATGAGTACCAATAGTTGTATTTAATGAAGTTTTTTATTCTGTTTTCAAATATGTATTCGGAATTTCTCCATCACCCACAGTTTTTTTATTTCAATTTCAATTAATGGATTTAAATAATTATTCTTTTAATAAACTTTTTTCGTCCATTTGTCCATTGTAAAATAAAACCAAATGAGCTAACTCTAATGGTTTCAGCTGTGGAAAACAGCTATATAGGCAAATGGAATCCTAATATGCTGGCCGATTATTGTTGGACCATAAAGAGGAATACTCACAGGCGAAATATAGCAGAAAATCGTAATTTCTTACTTTCAAGGCGAGTCCGAATGTTCGAATATTGTGTAGTTACGAATGTAGAAAATATTAAAGTGTTTGAAATTATAAATTCCTGTCTCTCGGAAACCTTGCGTGATGGAGAAAAACATATAACATATTTTAATTCAGGGGAAAACATACTATCAGAATCACATATTATTCTTTCTGAGACAAAAAAAGTTTATTTTTTGTTGCTCAGTGTTATCGATATAACCATCATTTATTTCATTGTAACTCACGCCATAATCTCTACTTTATATTTATACTGCTATAAAGGGCATCTCTTGACTCCACATCATATACTATCTCCACTTCCCCTAACTGAAAATCTCTACCACAGGAAATCAAGAGCTGCCATATCTTATAATCATATAAAATCTAAACTAACATTTGTTTTAACCCTTGAATTGGCTAAACAAGACAAGACATGGGGTTGGAAGAGCAATGCCCGCTTTATATACCCATACTCATTGTCCCCTGGCCCGTAGAGTTTGCACTCAGTTCGTCAGGTGGAATCAACGAGCAGGGACAGAGACTGTCTTTTTCGGTTGCTTTAGAGATTTTAATGCCCTCTTCAGCCCATAGATATTGCAGGGACCGAGACTGTCTTTTTCGGTTGCTTTAGTGATTTTAATGCCCTCTTCAGCCCATAGATATTATTTCTAAGATGATGGTAGAGCGATGATCCAGCTGCCGTTCGTAACTAGCCGCAGATCTTGTCATTGAGTGTTGACATGCATGTTTCCAGTATTACATTAGTCGTTATTATTGTTGTTGTTTGATGCCAGAGGAAGACTTTTATTAAAAGTTATTTGAATGTGGCGACCACTGTGAAAATGGAATCTTGTATAACTTATTATTAGATATATTGTATAATTATACACACATTTAAGTGGTTTATTTTTGTTCATTTTCTTCTGATTTATTTATAATATTAAATTAATTAAACCAACTGATGTATTCTCTAGGATACATTACGGACTTAAGGGTTAAGTTTGTTTTGAATATTACCTTCACATGTAATGGTCATATATTAATTAGTGGGCCCTTTTAATTTATGTATATAATAATAATAATAATGATAATAATAATAATAATAACGAAGATGAATTACAATATTCCACTCATCATCTTAATATAATAGCCCAACGATTTAACATGGAAATATCAACAACAAAATCTAAAGTTATGGCCTTTCAAGGGAAATTCCCAGTAAGAAGTAAAATTTGTATTCAGAATTCAATATTAGAGCAAGTTAATTCATTTAAATACTTAGGATATAATCTAACTTATAATGAGGAATGTGATATATCCTTTAAAATACGAAACTATAATATAGCTTTAAGAATTATCAACCAAGTTTTTAAACCATCAAAAGTGCAGAGACACACAAGAATGAAAATCTATAAAATTCTCGCTAGACCCATAATCTGTTATGGCAGTGAAGCTTGGACCATCAGAACTCAGGGTGATCGTCATATTACAGCCACGGAGATGAAATTTCTGCGACGAACTGCAGGTTATAGCCTTCTAGACCACCAAAGAAATTCAACAATAGCCAGAGAGTTAAACATCGTACCTATATCTGAATATCTCCAAGAATATAGAAACAATTGGCTAGCCCATATTCAGCGCATGGATCGTCACAGAATACCAAAACAAATTCTTCACTACATTCCTCGAGGCAGAAGATCTGTGGGTCGACCTTTTCGGAGATGGCGGGAGACCGTAACGGGCCACTGGGCCTAATACTTGAAAGGACGATGATGATGATGATGATGATAATAATAATAATAATAATAATAATACAGTATTATTATTATAATAATACAGTATTATTATTATAATAATACAGTATTATTATTATAATAATACAGTATTATTATTATAATAATACAGTATTATTATTATAATAATACAGTATTATTATTATAATAATACAGTATTATTATTATAATAATACAGTATTATTATTATAATAATACAGTATTATTATTATTATTATTATTATTATTATTATTATTATTATTATTATTATTATTATTAACAGTCCACAGTTGTGGTGGCGGGGTAGCGACGCTGCCTCTTACGCAGCGGGCCTGGATTCGTTCCCCGGATGGAAGATGTTTCCTGGATAATAGATTTTCCTCATCTATAAGACCAATATCAGGAAACAAAGTGTTCTCGAACATTATCTGACCATTGTATTAATCATTAAGCTATTCGCTGTGTTTAGTATAAGTGTGTGAGCGAAAGGTTTGTGTTGTCTAGGAGGAGACCCTAGATCGAGTCAACAAGTTATTTGGGGAGGTACTCCATTGTTCTTATGTGGTCAAAAAAGTATGTCTGTTCCAAAGTTTAAATACCTCTCCCAACAGGTCGTGGCACTCTAAGGCCCGGATGGCTAGCGGCACGTTAATGTACCTATAAGGTGAGAGGATAAACTACGATGATACAGTTACTACTACTATTATTATTATTATTATTATTATTATTATTATTATTATTATTATTATTATTATTATTATTATTATTATTATTATTATTAGCGTATAAAACGTCGTATGTATATGAATTATACACTGCAATTTTAATGTATTTTTTTAAAATGTATTATAATTTGTATATTGCATTTTTAATTTTTCTGTAAATCTGTATTATACTTCTTTCACAGCAGCCTCTGCCAGTTCCTGGAATTCCCTCCCTCCAGATACCAGGAGATGCCGCACACTTAACACTTTTAAGTAACGCTTATACCCTTATACAATTACTTGTTAAATAATTAATTTTTCTTGAGAACTAATTCATTCTACGTCATTAATAGTTCCGGTACTTTTTGTTATTATTCTATCTTATACATTTTACATTACATTCGTTAAAACTAAAACAAATCAAAATGTATTGTAAATAATAAGTATAATGTAGATATACCATGTAATATATTTGTTTATTGTAATTTTGATGTAAGAATAATTTTTGTACTTTTTTAACCAGGTTAAGTGGTAGATAAGGTCTTAAGGCCTTAACTCTGCCAGAAAAATGAAGCTATTATTATTATTATTATTATTATTATTATTATTATTATTATTATTATTATTATTATTATTATTATTATTCTCATTATTATTATTATTATTCTCATTATTATTATTATTCTCATTATTTTTATTATTCTCATTATTATTATTATTAATTATTATTATTATCATCATTTATATTATTACTTGTATATTTGTGCTGGCTGAGTGAAAAGAGGTAGCCGTACAGCCGTAACTCTGCCAAAATAAATAAATTACCGGTATTATTATTAGGCCCATTATTGTTATTAGGCCTATTTACATTATTATCATCATTTATATTATTACTTGTATATTTGTGCTGATTGAGTGAAAAGAGAAAGCCCTACAGCCTTAACTCTGCGAAAATAAATAAATTACCGGTATTATTCATCATCATCATCATCATCCGGTATCATGGCAGCTGCCGCCGTCTTCCGGAAACCAAACGCCATTCCTCTCTATCCATCCATTGATCTTCCTCCATTCCTCTGATATTCATAGCTGCTTGTACCCCATCTATCCAAGTTTTCTTCGGTCTTCCTCTCTTCCTCCTTTCCATTGGGATCCATTCCATAACAATTTTTGGCAATCTTTGGTCTGGCAATCGTTTGACATGACCATACCACTGCAATCTTTTCTTTTCTATGATGTCCGGCTCCTCTTGTACACCCATAATTTCCCTTATTTCTTTATTTCGTATTCCATCCATTGTAGATTTTCCAGCTGATCTTCTTAAAACATCCATTTCTGTACTTAAAATTCTTTTCATTTCCCTGGTAGGAATTTGCCAGATACCGGTATTTTTATTATTATTATTATTATTAATATTATTAGGCCTATTATTATTATTGTTATTATTATCATTATTATTATTATTATTATTATTATTATTATTATTATTATTATTATTATTAGGCCTATTATTATTATTATTATTGTTATCACCACCATCACCATCATCATCATTATTATATTATTATTGTTATTATTATTATTATTATTTACAGCTCTACAGAAATGAAGGGCCGTGGCCTTTCCGAGAAAGTTCTGAATCTACCACATATTACAGATATGTCTTAAGGAAAGATTTGTATAAAGAAGTTGGCGATCTCGTTTCCTCGTAAGTATGCCTAGAATAAAATAACACACAAAATACAGAATAATCAAAGCAAATAGGTAGGTACAAAGTATCTACTTTGACTACCCACTCTATTGATAGGGTTATCTGGGTGGACGTGAGAGAAATATTTTCTGGAAGGTGATTAGTTAATCATCATAATCATCTCCTTTATCTCCTATTATGAGCATAGGGCTTCCATAAAGCGTCATCAACGGATCCAATTCTGAGCCAACTTCTTCACCCCTTTCCAGGTTTTCCCCTCCTTTGTAATTTCTTCAAGGATGGTTCTCTTCAATTTCTGCTTCGGCCTGCCTCTTGTCCTGTATCCTTGGCGGTTCCAATCCAATGCAGTTCTTTCAATCGAATCATGGCCTCCTCTTAATATATGTCCTATCCAGTTCCATTTTCGCTTTTTTACTTCTATTTTTATTTCTTTCTGGTCAGTTTTTCCCCTCATACCCGTATATAATATTATTTATTTGATATTGCTTCTGTCCATTTTATTCTTAATATTTTCATTAGGCGTCTATTTATAACTATTTGCAATTTGTTTCATATGACTGTACTAGTTCTCCAGGCATCACAAGCTTATAATAGCACAGATGTAACATTTACTATTACGGATTTTAATTTTATGTGTATTGGGAAAAGTTTTAGGTTTAAGAAAAGCGTCTTGGAAATATGTTTTGAAGAAAATATTCAAAAGAATAATTTACTGGATTGAGTAGGTTCGGGGTTCAAATATAAGCTTGAACTCAAGAAACAAATTGTTAGTTCAAAATTATGTAGAACATAACTGATCTAAATTAAAGAAAACTTTAATTTAGACAGACATGGAGTATAGTCGAAAATGATGAAAGTCTATCTATCTGTATCTAGGTAGCGTGCTGACTTGTCACGCAGCGGGCCCGGGTTCGATTCCCGTTCGGGACAGACTCCTGGGTGAGGAAGCTTAGGGTCCAATGGTTCCCGAAAATCGTCCGGCCATCATTATCATCCTTATAGTTATCATCATCATCCTTCATCGGAGTGGAAAGCAACGGGAAGCTACCACACCTGTAATTCCCTAGTAAAGCTGCAAAGCAAAGCATGAAGACAAGTTATAATTGCAGTGGAAGATCTGTCCTGGGGCAGAATTAATATGGATGGATGTATCTGTATAGTCAATTACTCCATTTTGATACATACATTTGTGTGTTTTATATCACCTACCTTGGGTCATAGTACACATGAATGTTTCAGAACACATCGTTACTCATAAACAGGTTAAAGTACAATTTACAATGTTTATACGATTAATAACATCCATTGTTAGTTTATTTAGTTACATACGTATAGTGATTTAGATAGCATTGTTGCAACATACATGAATACAAGAGACACTAATCATGAAATATATTGTGACACTTCGTAATAACGACTTTTGAATTTCGCGGGGGAAGGCGAGAATAGTGGTCTCGCATTGGTCGAAATAGGTCGCAGATTCACCAGTCGAAGGCCCGCGCAGATCATCGAAATGTCTAGGCTCTCATTCCAGAGATCTCTACGAACATCTCTTTCCCCTTTTCTGAAAGATAGATGGCGAGAGGTTTCAATGCGGAAGTGTCTCGACCTTGGGCTTAGAAGTTTCTCTGCTCTACCCTATAGATTTATGGCGAAGGGAGGAAGTCAGTCAGTCGTGAATTAGCAGCAATATAGTGAACGAAAAGAGGACAAATTGTAGTGAGTGTACTCATTAGAAACTGTAAAATAGTTGTGTGTGAGATAAACATTGAATCAAGAATAATTGTTAGTTTTTTTTAGTGAAAGATTGTAGAATTAAATAAACCACCTGCGTGGTTTATGTATGACGTAAATTACGTGAAGACGACCCCCAACGCAACCACTACAACATGTTAAAAACTTAATTAGGCCTATATAGTTTTATTAGAAAATGCAATTACATATGAATTATTAAGAATGAGTTAAGATTTGCATTTGCGGCCTCATTCATATTGACATTATTTGTCATTATTATTTATTATTATTATTATTATTATTATTATTATTATTATTATTATTATTTGTGTGGCATCACTTACTATACTTAATAACTAATACAGTATTTTAGCTCTTCTTTCAATCATTTGTTACATTCCTATATTACGTCACGTTATTGCATGGTACTTCGATTCTGTGTACGAAAGGACCAACAAATTTTGCTCAGAAGCCGTTTTCTGCAGTCTTCAGGTTCCGTTATGTGCCGCAAATGTATTATAAAAAACTCATGGTTCTACTCTTCTACTGAAGTAAGACAAACTCAATATTATGTATTCTGCACGCCGTGCACAGTAGCATAGTACGTTATGGAAATCCGCTATAAGCCAGAATATCGAGGGATGAAGACTCGGCAGAGTCAGGATTTTTAACTAGCCTAAACCTTAAGCTGGCATCATGATTCTGGGGTCCTACTGCTTTAACGGAAATGAGCACCAGACGTATGCTCCTGGAATAAAGGCGGTCATAACACAGTGATGACAGCTCATGGCGATTGTCTAGAAAGGTGGTAGCCATAACCTCCTACTACCCGGAGGGCATTCTATGACCTTTAATGGGATCATAAAGAAAATAGGTCTTTGTTCGTGGCATCATATACGGACATTAACACGAGCTAAGTGGAACCAGGGACATCTTCCTTGAAACCACTTAGGAACTCTTAGCAGGCCTGGGGGGGGGGACCTGACTCTAAGTCGGTGACTAAATTCTGCTAGGGACACAGTAATGCGGGGTATAACGCTTTACCGTTTTCCAGGGTAACGGACGAAGACCACAATGGCAGCGAAGGCGAGGAGGAAAATATTTCAATTCGGCGGAACTCGCGGAAGTGGCAACTCTTTCTCCAGAGTTTAAAAGGAGCCCATACTCGGGGTAACAGGAGTGAAGTCTCGAACGACTTACAGTCGGAAGGAGCAACCATTTCTGCGGGGATTATACACAGACCAGCATGTCCAGAGGCTCTAAGATGGCAGCTCCACCACTTGACTTGTCGTAACGTGGCCAGGAGACATTTACATTAATGACAATCATCAAGTGAGTAACCGGACAAAGAAAATATAAAAGCCATTAACCGCGATCGGTTTGTAAACCCGCGAACCTCAGTACCATAAGACAACAGAATAGACACTAATCCAAAAAGACCGTCGGAGTACCCACAATATATACTCTCATCATTCCCATCCATCCATAGTAATTCTGCCCGAAGGCAGGTCTTTCACTGCAATCATACACTTTCATGCTATGCTTTACAGCTTTACTAGGGAATGTGGTAGCTTCCCGTTGCTTTCCACACCGGTGAAGGATGATAATGATGATGGCCATATGGTTTAGGGGACCGTTTGGGCCTTAAAGTTTTCCTGACATTTGTCTTACAGGTGAGGAAAAACCCCGATAAAAACCTCACCCAGAAAAACTGCCCCGACCGGGGATCGAACTTGGGTCCGCTGCGTGACAAGGCAGCACGCTACCTCGAGACCACAGCGGTGGACTTTAAATGTATAGTCCATAGATTTGGAAAAAAAAGTACTGCTAACGTTCCCCCTCCTCCCTCCCTAAACAAACAAATACCGTTATTATGAGTTAGGCAATATCTACCCCTGTACGCAGGGGGAAAACTGGCGTAGCCCGTAAGGTCTCTAGAACTTGCTGGGTTGAATTAGAGTGTAGTGTAAAGGTAAAGTGATCCCACTACAGGTCATAGGAGACCTTGGGGTAGTAGAAGGTTAAGGCTCCCACTTTTTCTAGAAAATCGGCACTTGATGTCAGCCGGATAAGTGGATTGTAGGATGATTATATTACTGATTGCTATGGAGAACGGTAATATGTTAGTAGCATGGTTATATACTGTAACTTAATTTCTAGTTTCAGGAAAGGACAAATAAGAACAAAAAGGGGGAAAAAATCTCGCGCTATGGCCTAGTTACTTAAGCGTTAAAATCGCGGAAGGAGTTGGCTCAACCATAGTGTTTGAGATCCGTATTCTGCACGTCCCGCATTCAAATTCCGGTACCGATCAACTTCATTGAGGTTTTGTCTATTTCATTCAGTCCCGAAGGGAAACGATAGGTTGCATTTTATTTATATTATTTGTAGTCTGATCACCTTACCTCAATATTAATGTTCATTTGTTCTTGAACATGTTTCAAAACAATTCTCTTTTATCGTCAGCTTGTCCATTTTATTACCCGGATCCATTTCATTTTCTTTTCATCGTCATATTTTTCTTCTTCTTTTGCTAAAGGCAATACCTTGTCAGTAAAACTACTTATTTTCTTTCCGGTATCCTGTAAATTTCTGTTAGATCGTCCAAAACAGTATACTTCGGTATAAATAACTAACTAACCCACAGGAACTAACAAACCCTTAGGTTCATGGCCTCGCGGACATCCACACAGGCCTATCCTGAGCTAATGTTTTCCAATCACATCTGTATAATCTATTTCCTCTCAAATTATGGTTAATGTTATTCTCCCACATCATTTTTGGTCTACCAACAGGGCGTTTTCCCTCTAGTTTTCGTACAAGAAATGTCCATGCCCCTCTTTCATTTCCCATTCGTGCCACATGTCCTGTCCATCACAGTCTATGACACTTAACTCCTCTTATTGTATTTTCCTTCCCATAAAGATCATGTAGTTCACTGTTATGTAGTCTTCTCTATTCCCCTGTCTGTATATCTTTGCCTGTGATCCAAACATTTTCCTAAGAACTTTATTCTCAAATACCCGTAATCTTTTCTCCTCCCTTAAAGTAGGAGTTCATGTTTGGCACCCATTTATTAGCCTATAACAGGGAGAATTATACATATTTTTCTATCTTTTTAAAATGTTGCCTTCAAAAATATTTTTGGTAATTATTGTGGCGCAATATGGGACCAAAAAAGGATATAATCCATTTGGGAGTATCTTAAAAATACAATTAATAGTCGCGGAAAAGATTTAGATTTAAAGCGTCTATAAAAATGAGAATGGAAAAGATTTAGATTTAAAGCGTCTATAAAAATGAGAATGAAAAATATTTTCTAATGTTTTGCACAAGTTTTTCACAACAAACAATAGAATAGCTACAGTCAATTCAGTTTTTTTAACAATGCCACTAGATTGTCTTTACGACATTTCTGGTAATTTTTTTTCTGGCATGGCGCAATTGTGACCCACTTCGTAATTGGGGCGCCTAGATGGTGAAAGTTACGTTACACCGATGAGGAAAAGAGGGAAGGGTGTAAAACAGTGTAACAGTCGTCATTACATTAATCGGTAAAATAACCTTTTTTTAATATCACGATAAATGTAACCTTTGTGGATTAAATAAATATATTAGAAATGTAGTTAACATATTTTATTTATTTGAATGGATTAGGGAAAGTACCAGGAACTCATATTTTTGTCAAATATAGTTGGAGATGCCATTATATTCTACATGGAAACGACTGTAATTTAGGAGTTGAAATAGTAAATGAAACAGTTGTGTGTCATTTATGTTCAAAGAATGGCACATAGGTAAAGAAGTATGTATGTTTAGAATTAAAAATTCGTTTTCAAGTTTTAATTAAAAAGTGGCTTACATGGTATTTCCTTGTACTCTTCATTTAACAAAAGAGGAGTTCCGTAAGAATCTAAAATACCGAAACTAAATTGAGGAAAATGAAATACTTTCACACAGACATGTATGTGTGCTATAATGCAATGTAGCAATACCACTCACTGCACTTTCGTGGTTCGGATTCAACACTAGGCGGTTTAATGGCATTAATCTTCTTCTTCTTCATCACGGTTTAGGCTTTACTAGACTGTCCCGGCTCCAAATTGCTGCACTTTCCATCTTTTCTTTGGTCTTCCCAAACTTCTTCTTCCTCGTGGTGAATAGTTGTATGCTGCTTTTGGTATTCTATTCTCGGTCATCCTTGCCAAGTGTTCTTTCCAGTTAGTTCTGTATTTCACTATTGTTGTGTTTATAATTCCTCTACTTTTAGTTGTGTTATTTCTGTTTATGTTTTTTGTCTGTTCTCTGATGTCTTGCTATTGGTCTGAGGAATTTCATTTCAGCAGCTTGTATTCTGACAGATTGTTGTGCTGTCACTGTCAATGTTTCGGATCCATAAGTAATAATAGGCACTGCCATTGTCTTGTATAATTTCATTATAGAGGAGATACTAAAGGCCAACACGTATACACTATTGAGTAACACTAAGAAATTAGGACGGGAAGTAAATATCAGTAAAACTAAATATATGGTCACACGTAGAAATTCATTATATAATGGAAATGGACAGCTAATGACAAATGAGGGAAATTTTGAGGAAGTGGCTGAATTCAATACCTAGGAACAGTAATCACAAATAGGAATGAGATGCACAAAGAAATTAAACATAGGTTCAATTCTGGAAATGCATGCTATTATGCATTGCATAGACTTTTGATGTCCCAACTCCTTTCAAAAAACGTTAAGCTGAAAATATATAAAACTATTATTCTACCAGTTATATTATATGGGTGCGAAACATGGACTCTTACTTTAAGGGAGGAAAGGAGATTACAAGTAAATAAATAAATAAATAAAGCCTGATATGTCCCTTTAGGGCAAAGGCCTCCCTGTACAGGGGTTAAGCTCTATTTGAGAGTGTCACCCGGTGAGCTACTCCGTGGTGAGAAGTTGACGTGGATGTAGCACTTGGTTTGTATACACTGTCGTTCTGTGATTAGTTAATACACAGTTGGCTCTCCATCGTTCTCCATCTTTTCCTGCATCTGGCGACTCTGGACCATTGCGCCCCTGCTCGTTCTTTGAAGATGTCAGCCCATCGTCGTCTTGGTCTTCCGCGCTGTCTCTTGCCTGTGTACGGGTCCCACATGGTTGTTTTTATTGTCCACCTGTCGTCCTGTATTCTTGCGACGTGGCCTCCCCACTTCCATTTTTTCCTGATGGCTTGTTGTGCGGGATCAGTTGTTGAGGATATCGCTTGAAGTGTTGTATTCGAGATTCTGTCCTTCAGAGTTATGCCTAAGATTTTCCTCTCCATTTTCCTTTGGCATACTTGGAGTGTGTACTTCAGTTTGGCAGTAAGATTCCAAGTTTGGCAGCCATATAACAGTGTTGGAAGAACACAGGTTTGTAGTGTTTCCATTTTGAGTTTCCGGTTGAGTGACTTGTCCAGCAGTATAAATTTCAGTGACCAGAACGCCTTCCAGGCGAGAGCTATTCTTCTGCTTATTTCCTTCTCTACTTTCTGATGGAAGGAGAGTAGTTGTCCTAAGTATATGTACTCGCTTACATATTGAAGATCCATTCCATCGACTTTGATTGGGTTTTCCGGACCATTAGACATAATTTGTGTCTTGCTTTTGTTCATCGAAAGGCCTGCAATTTTGCTAGTTTCTGAGAGCTCTTGTAGCATTGATTGTAGTTGTTTAGGGGATCTGGCGAACAATACCACGTCGTCAGCAAATCTTAAGTTGGATAGTCTGCTCCCGTTTATATTTATCTATCCGTATTTCTTGTTCCAGTTTAGTTTTCGAAATATGTCTTCAAGCACGCATGTAAAAAGTTTAGGAGAAATTGGGTCGCCTTGTCGTACTCCTCTTTTGAGACTGAATGGTTGTCCCACAATTTCTGTCTTCACCTTGGCATAGCTTTGGCTGTAGATCTTATCCAGAACGCGGATGTACTTGTGTTCGATTCCTTGAGTGTGTAATGCCTGGAGGACACTTGAATGTTCTACTGAGTCGAATGCCTTGTTGTAGTCGACGAATGCTAGATATAATGTATGGTGGTATTCGACTGTCTTTTCTATTATTTGGTTAATTGCTTGGAGATGGTCTGTTGTACTAAAGCCTGAGCGGAATCCGGCTTGTTCTGTTGGCTGGTTTTCGTCCAGGACTTTAGATTACAAGTATTTGAGAATAAAGTACTTAGGAAAATTTTTGGACCAAAGAGAGATGAACAGACAAGTGACTGGAGAAGACTACATAACAATGAACTACTTGGTCTTTATAGGAAGCCAGACATAATAAGAACAGTTAAGTCTCGTAGACTGCGATGGGCAGGACATGTTGCGCGTATGGGGAATGAAAGACGTGCATGGAAGCTTCTTGTAGGAAAGCCAAAGGGAAAACGCCCAGTTGGTAGACCAAGAATGAGGTGGGAGAACAACATTAACTATGATTTGAGGGAAGTAGATTATACAGGGAATGATTGGAAAGCATTAGCTCAGGATAGGGATGTATGGAGAGCTTATGTCCGCACGGCCATGAACCTACGGGTTCGATAGTGCCAGTGAGTAAGTAAGTAAGTCTTTCCTAGCTTTATTTTTCAAAGTTCTTTTTAGTGTTCCTGTTATGTAATTAAACTTATTTATTTTGTTTACATCTGTTTCCGCTGTGTATGATATGAGTATTTCGCAATCTAGGAAATTATATCTTACCGCTTGTTCTATTGGTTTATTTTCTAATATTATCTTTGTCCGAACTGGATGAGCGCCCTTGAAGACCATTGTTTTTATTTTTCTGATGATATTTCCATGTTGTATGTTTTATATTTAATTTAGTTTATATAGCATTCTTTGTAGTTCGTCCTCTGTTTTTGCTATTAAAACCTGGTCATCTGCAAAGGCTACTGTTTTTATTACTATATTAAAACTCCTGGCGCGACAGGCCTACAAGGCCCTTAGCCTACCAGCCGGCTGCTGGCCTCACGTCCACATGTGTCAATCACAGAGGTAGATGATAATCAGTCAGTGTAGGGGTGACATGTGGTCAGCATGTCGAGTCCCCCAGCCGTTAATTCTGGTTTTCTCAACTTGGAACCGCTACTTATTGTCTACCCAAATGCATCACGATGCTGGGTGGGCACCGGTCCCATACTGGCCGAAATACCATGAGAAAATTTCTTCCCCCATGGAGACTCGAACCAGCGCAAGTCCCGTAGCTCTGCGCCAAGGCTTTCTGTTATTACTATATTTCCTAAGTTAATTCCCCCAGTCGTCATTTGCTTCCACGATCTTATCGTGTCGTCAAGATAAATGTTAAAAAGAGTGGTCGATAGTGGACAACCTTGTCTAACTCCTCCTGATATATGTATTGGTTCCCTGTCATTTATTTTCTATTTTTGTTTTCTCATACATTTTCTTAATTACTGCTATCAAGTGTAGTGGAATGGCATTAATATGATCTAAATTGAATTTTCGAACCACTTCAGTTAGACCACGTTACATATGTATCGTGTACTTGTATTATGTACAAAGACCAGTGAAGGATGAGTGCTCATTTAAGTGTTTATGCAGTGTAAATGTGTTGTATGGGGGATGATGGTGATGGTGATGAAGAAAACGGAGAATGTGAAAGACTGTATCGAAACCTACACCTAACTAACTCACTAGCACTGTTGAACCCATAGCTTCATGGCCACGCGGACATAAACTCTCCATACAAACCTATCATGAGCTAATGTTTTCTAATCATCCTCTATATAATCTATTTCACTCAAATAATAGTTAATATTATTCTCCCACCTCATACATGGACTACAAACTGGGCGTGTTCCATATGGTTTTCCTACAAGAATCTTCCATGCCCCTCTTGCATTCCCCATAACATACACCTGTAGAAAAAATCAACCCACGCCTGTATAAAAAAACAGGGGACTGCCAGGTATAATGTTTCCATGCTCCAGAGAAGTCACTATAAAAATTAAGCTTCCACGTTACTTCCTTAGCATAGTCTATATACTTCCTAGGTGTTTATACCTTTATGCAAGTATTTAGTGTAAAACCTTACGATTAAAAACTGAACAGTACCAGCACTTCTAGCTGCGATATAAAAAAATAACAAAATTTCCAACCCCTCTGGGTATCGAACCGGGGTCCACTAGTCGGAAAACAGGTGTGGTACTACCAGAACTAGTAGGGCGGACTAAATTTTAAATGACATTTCCTATAAAAAAATAATTTGAATGCGGATGAAAAACAAAATGTTTTTATTTATATAATTGAGATTAAAGTATAGGCCCTATGTATATCATAAATCTGTTTTGAATCTTTTTTTTTCCCCACAAATAATCAAACAGGAATTTTATTTCTTTTCATTAAACAAGCATAATATGTTCGAAAACATAATGAAGGAGTCTACAATGCTAAAAAAATAGAAAAAATATGTGGATTATCAAGTTTCTCGCACACTTCCTCATATTACTTAATGTAAAAAATAAACTTTGTTTTCAAATTTCAGACAAGGAGCACAATGGCAGAAGTTCAGAAGTAAAGTTAATCCAACAATGATGCAACCAAGATCAACTAAATTATACGTTGGTCCAATGGATACGGTAGCAAATGACTTCATTAAAAGGTAAAACTTAATACCTTCTATTCATTCCAATCCTGAGCTATGTTTTCCATTCATCCCCTGTATAACCTACTACCCTCAAATCATGGTTAATATTATTCTCCCACCTCATTCTTGGTCTATCAACTAGGCATTTTCCCTCTGATTTTTCTACAAGAAGAAGTTTCCGTGCCCCTCTTTCATTCCCCATTCGTGCCACATGTCCGGTCCATCGCAGTCTATGAGACTTAACTGACCTTATTACCTGGTTTCCTACAAAGATCATATATCTCACTGTTATGTACAGTAGTCTTCTGCATTCGCCTGTCTGTTCACCTCTCTTCGGTCCAAAAATGTTCCTAAGAGCTTTATTCTCAAATACTCGTAATCTTTTCTCCTCCCTTAAAATAGCAGTCCATGTTCCGCATATATATATTATAACTGGGAAAATAACAGTTTTATATGTTGTTGGTTTAACATTTTTCATAGAAGTTGGGACAAGAGTCCTGTAATGCATAATATCATGCATTTCCAGAATTGAGCCTATGTTTGATTTTTTGTGCATCTGATTCCAATTTGTAATTATTGTTTTTAGATATTTGAATTCAATAAATTTCACAAAAAAATATAAACGCAATATGAAAAAAGCCTACTCCATTTAACTAAATTCTACAGGAAAACATGTATTGATAATATAAATTTATATAATTGTAATTTTATATTATAATTTTGTATATTATGTAACAACTCAACAGAATTTTTCCATGAACTTTATTAGTCTTGACAAAAGGTGCAGGTATTGCTTTTCTTCTTTTCCTACTTTTCAAAGAATTGTGTCTTTTTATATGTGTTATTCAACAAATTTCATGTTAACTGGCTATTTCTGACAAGGAGTAGATGTAGGCCCTATAGGTAGTTTAAACTAATCAAATAAAAACGAAAAAAAAAAAAAACGAGCTGGGGTCTTTTTCATTTAGGTTAATGCTGTGTCGGCAGCAATTTTATTTTCCCGAACCAAGCTCGGTATACAGCAATAAATTAAAAAAAGGTAATAAGACTTAGTTCGTAAACCCGCAAAATTAGACTATTAGGAATTCGGGTTAAACTGAGACTGAAATTTAAAAATCGCTCTAGCAGCGGCAATTTTTGATTCTTCGCAACGAAAATCGGCATGCAAAAAAAAAAAAAAAGTAGAAAGGGATTCACAAAAATCGGCGAAATCCTAACATTAGAAATACCGATAAATATTTACCACAAATGTGAGATTTAAGAATCGCTTTACCTATAGCATTGTTTTCTCGCAAATACATAATTATTTAATTAAGGGAGAAATATATATATATTCCATAAAAGAGCAAAATTGGGTCATAAATTCTACTCATGGTGGAATTTCATTAGTTTACGGAATTACTACGTGGCGGAATTTGGTTAAATTATAATACAGTCATCTGTGAGTAAATGAACAACGTTACATTTTAGTAACGTCTGATTGGACGCATTAAATTACTGCGGTTTAAGTCATGCACAGTGTTTCTAAAGAAAGTCACATTTTGATAAACTTATCATTCAAACACTATAATGACAACATACGGCTTATATGATGTACAGGCCATTGAGATCATTTTTTTTTGTAAGGCATTCCTTTACATTGTATCGATGTAGGCGCCATGTGTAATGCGATGCAGGATAGTAGATCAACTATTGCAGACTCTGACCAGTATATTAGATGGGGCTGTTGCTACGACTGCTTCAATCACACAAGTTCACACAAGTTCACACAAGTCGCATGGAACAGGAGGGAAATAAACACTGTTCTTCATGTAACCCACAAAAAAATCTCAAGGGGATAAATGTGGAGACTGCTGCTGTCATTTCAAGAGATCCAGTTCGTCCTATTCAGTGTTCTAGAAGTAAACAGATAAGGCAGTTGCGAATCTGACAGTAATAACGAGGCGGTGCTCCATCTTGCTGGAACAGATAATTACCTGAATACTCATTCAGTTGTTGCATTAAACAAAGTTTGAGCATATCAAAGTAAGATGTGTCATCGGTAGTGTACATTATTAAATTTCATTATAAACTCCTTTGAGGTATTAGTCACAATTTAAAATTATAATATAAAATTATATAGCTCTTAGTCCGTTTCCTCAACCTTTAAGACGAAGTTGCTGTAGGCCTGGTGATGAGACTAGTCCCGAAAAGCCTACAGTAACTTCATGTTTTAATGGATGAGGAGACGGACTAAGAGGTATATAATTATACATTATCATAGTAAATCGATAGTGTTAGTCATAAAGAGAAACTGACCATACAGCTTCCGATGTGAATATTTCTCAGAAAACATATTGAGCGAATTTCGTTCATACTCAATGATTCTTGTAAATTCTTGGTCCCCCAAATCAGGCGATTGTGTCGATTCATCAGAAAATGCCATTGTTCCCTTGTTGCGTACAACGTAACGAGCGTTCAACACAGGAAACTTCAATTTAAAAATACGTGATATCCAATGGAATTTATAGTTCATTAGTGGAGAGTTCACTATTGTATGGTGTGCAAACGTGAACATAAACTATCGTGTCAGAGATGAATTTTTGGCTTCTATAAATTCAAGAAGAGACGAAGTTAGGAATAGGCTATTGAAATCAGAGAATTAATGGATGTCCAAAAATGTGTTCTACAACTTATTGAAGAAGTAGACTGAAATGGTTTGGCCATGTAAAGAGGATGTCAGATGACAGTATACCTAAGATGATATTAAATTTTGAAGCGGAGTGCAACAGAGGACCAAAGGAACAGAGGGTTCACGCAGTGCATTGGAGTATGGTGTCGAGAGGACTTGCAGACAGAGATGAAGATGATAGGGAACTTTGGAGGAGTAAACTGTGCAATGGGTTGTAGGTAAAGTACTCTATTGAAGAAAAATTCCTAATGAAGAAGATATCCAATGCAATATATGAGCCATCAAATGACAGCTTAGGTACGTTAGTGGTTTAAATTATAAATTTATCAAAGTGTGACTAACAGCCACGGTGCATTTACTTTGTATTAAAAAAAAGAACTGTACTGTAATAAGATACCAGCCAGACTATCTCACATCTGTTATTTGAGTGTCCCGCACTTGATTCCAAAATACATGAATTTATTTAAAAAATAGGTTATTGCCTTAATAGATTTCAACTGCTTTTGTCAAATATTTTATTTAAGAAGTGTTGCTTTAGAAAGCTGTGTGACTTTATCCATCATATTTTTAAGAGACTTTGAGTTAGTATTTCTTGGGTTTGTTAATTAATTAATTAATTTGTTCATATTACGTTATTATGTAACGCTAGAAATTAACCATACTTTAAATTATTGTAAATAATTAATTGTATTGTAACTAAACCCCTAACATACCGGATGGTGAAATAGAGTTCATATTATTGGAAATTCAATAAAAAATAAGTTCTGGAACATAAATAAAAACATATAAATTTTAATTCTAATAAAATGTCCCCCTGAATGGAGTTACATTTACTGTCCTTACTTTTTTTAAAGCTTTTATTTACAAAAATACTCATACAAAATACTTTATAATTTTCAAGGATAAGAGAACTCAGAGAGGAAAATACAGTGAAATGCCAGCAGATTTCAACAACGAAATGTACAAATGATGCTTGGAATGTAAGTAATCTTTTGTTTCCCAAGAAAAATAATGATTGTGATTACTGTAAGTCCAGTTATTTTATATCCACCACAGCTGTTTTGAAATGAGGAAATTCGAATAGTTCAAAGAAAACCTATGCGGTTGTAAGCTACAATGCCTTGATGTAGAGCTATAGGATTTTCGATGGGTTTAGTTCCCGTGTGCGGGGAATATATTTTCACTCTTTCTCATGAATTTCCGGTCATTATGTTACCGGTGCCAACCTATAAATCGTGAATAATTTGTTCAGGCTACAAACAAGAAAACAATCTGACTTCAATGTTAAAAAGAACCAGCTATAAAATAACGGCTGGGGAATAACGATATTGTTATCATATGTCATCCCTATCTTTTCCCTTACTTGCTAACAAATCATTAAACCATTGTGATTAACTATAACGTGTTGTAACGTGTGACCACGGGCAGTGGTCCCCCGCAAAATGAGGTAGGTGTGGCCACGCTGGATATTACAACGGCTCGACTGTAGCTATTGGTAAGTCTAATCTTGCCGGACAGTGAAAGCTTAGGGGCCAGACGAAAGGTGTTCCAAACTTTCCTTTAGGTTTGACACGTGGCTGATATCCCCCTTAGTAAAAACTCCTCACCTAGGAATCTGAAATAAAGCCTCGTAAAAACAGAAACACTGGAATCGTACTAAAGCAGATAAAATAGATCACGGAAAACCAAAGAAAAGAGTTTTGGGTGTAAACAGAAAGCTACGGAAATAGAAGAACGGACGCACATGGAGCCCGTCTTGGGCAGTAGGGACATCGCTGCTGCTGCTGCTGAGAATAATGAATTCAAGGACATAGGGTTCGCGACTTTATCTCCTTTCCAAAATAAGTCATATTCAGGATTTGTATATCCTCAAAAACCTTTCGGACTCGGAGGATTTGAAGACCCGAACTCGGAGCGAGAGACAAGGATGGTCACCTGTAATCATCAGGACTAACTAACTCACTGGCTCTATCGAACCCGTAGATTCATGGCCGCGCGGACATAAGCTCTCCATACATCCATATCCTGAGTTAATGTTTTCCAATCTCCTCCTGTATAATTCACTTCCCTCAAATCATGGATGTTATTCTCCCATCTCATTCTTAGTCTACCAACTGGACGTTTTTCCTCTGGTTTCTCTACAAGAAGCTTCCATTCATCTCTTTCATTCCCCATACGTGCAACACATGTCCTGCCCATCGCAGTCCACGAGACTTAACTGTTCTTATTATATTTGGCTTCCTATACATATCATGTAGCTCACTATTATGTAGTTTACTCCATTCACCAGTCTATCAGAATAACTTAATTATTTTTGTTATATAGACCTACATATTATATAGAATGTATCCACCGCTATGGTCTCGATGTAGCGTGCTGCCTTGTCACGCAGCGGGCTCGGGTTCGATTCCCGGTCGGAACAGGCTCCTTGTGAGGCTATTTTCGGGTTTTTTTCCTCACCTGTAAGACAAATGTCGTTAATCTTTGGGTCCAACGGTCCCCGAAAATCATCGGGCCACCATCATCATCATCATTCTTCACTGGTGTGGAAAGCAATAATTCGCTAGTAAAGCTGCAAAGCATAGCATGGAAATGCTATGATTGCAATGAAAGACCTGCCCTCGGGTTGAATTACTATATAATAGAATATAGAATGTTACCAGTTCTAATATTATATAAATAAGGCAACAACGACCGAGCATCATACTCCCAAAGAGGATAAAAAATATTTATCTGTAATCTTTAAAGGATATCTATCTATAAACATTTGAGAACTGTCTAAGTAGCCTGTTACATCTCACTAATATTACTTTTTTTTAACAATTCATAATTTGTTTTTTCATTATTTAATAAAAATAGTATTAAGATCTGTCAATATATTTACGTAATGTCTTATATAGACCTATAAGCGATAGACTAATTCATGAGTTTATTAATTTATTTGTACTTTTTTTCTTTTCTTTTTTACAGTAGAGTCGAGCTGTTATTCCTTTGAGTATACATTCTTCCATAGTTTAATTTTACTTGTATTTAATTTTATTTTATTATTAGACATTATTTTCATTATTGTTCAGTTTGACCAGATAATTAATTATTTAATATGTACTATTATTGTATTTTTTAAATTTAAATGTAACATATGTTTGTCCTGGTGAGCGGAAGAGAAGGCCATATGGCCTTAACTCCACCAGGAAATCTAAAATATCTTCTAATATACGTGCTAAGAGACATTTTATTATTTGTTATTATTATTCTTCTCATTCACTTAGGCGTGTCCTGTTCCATCCGGAAATCTTACATTTCTTTCTTGGTCTCCCACTTGCAAATCAACTAGTATACGCACATTTCTAATTGTTGTCATACGGGATGCATATTGCAGTAAAACGTATTCAAAGCGGAATCGCATGGGACCAATTTTTTCCACATTACACACCATTCCGCATTTTTTACAAAAACAAATATTAACCAGTCTTAGATTATAGAGCACCGTATATGTATTTTACGTTCCTTGGATTAATTTTACTTGTTGGAAAGTGTAGTATGTACGAGCGACTACGACGGTAACGCTCGAAATAAGAGTCCCGTTTTGTCAGCGTTAAAAATGTCCTTAGGTGAGTATACTGAAATTAAAGTATGAAGTTTCTGTTTCCACTCACTAACTATACTTTCGTCCACATAATTTAATTCCCCGCAAATTTCACTCCACACTACATTGTGTCGTATTTTAAAACTGTCCACAACCAACCTAAAGATGCCTTGAAATCGTTATTCCCTAGGGATATAGCAACAGCTAGAGCTTGACTTTTGGAGCATCGGTCCGGAAATTTGGAGATTTTTTGATCGTGGACTTGTGTAACACGCCACATTGATTTCTTAATTTTTTTATCTTTTTTTTTGCTCTTCATTTGAACATTTCCTTGCATCCATTCATTCGTTACTTTTTTTTCTTTGTGCTTTAAATCTCACAAAACTTGCGTTTTTCCACAATTTAATTTTGTCATTATTTCGCGCACTGAGCGTTTGTTTTTCTTTATCTGCAATCAATTTCACTTTTTCGTTTAATGGCAATGATACATACGATTTAGCCATCTTTATTCCGTAAATTCAGAACGCTATCTGTAAAATGTAAGAACCGAATCGGTCTCAGATCTGAAACTAATTTCAAATTTTATAGTGCACTGGTTATTCGTGAGACAGATGTCCACGCCAAATATTTTTTAGACGAACCAGTATTTCACAATACGGGTGTACAGTGAGGCCGAAAGTAAATTCCAGATACAGGTAGAAACTCTACATCACCCGGCGCGGGCGGCAGGAATCATCACTTATTGTTAATTCGTCTGACGGGAATTCAATGAAGTGGAAACTAATTTATTTCTCTATCTACCTTTTCGCCTTATAAATATTTTTTTCATAAACTGTGTAGAAATATCCTTCCGTTTCTGTGTTGGACAGATTCCGTTTTATACGAAATAAAATACACGTAAACTTACTTTTATTTTGCCGGGACCAATACATTTGTTCACATTGGACAGATTTCCGCATTATTCACGTTCCGGAATAAACAAGTTTTACTGTAGTTCCATTTGAACCTTCTTCTTTATCCTCAGTCATCTGACTTCTTTGTTTCTATTATATTAGATTTCTTGATATAAAAACGTAGGTACAAAAGCTGCTCAAGTTTTTTTTTTGTATACTGTAGGTCTACTCGCAGAACAAAAACCCACTTTCATCTCTTGTATTATATTCGTAATACAGAAACCCACTTTAAGTCTTATATTTTAATTTATATTTTATATCATAAGGCGGCTCCGTGGCACAAACGGATAGACGCTCGCCTTCCACTGCTGGCGTCCCGAGATCAAGTCTCGGTCATTTCATGTTGGTTTCGTAGTGAAAACACGGAGCTTGGGCAGGTTCTTCTCCTGGTATTCTCCCGTTTTCCCCTGCGACAATTTCAATCAACTATTTCTCCGCACGCATCTCATTAATTTCGTTTTATTTCGTTCATTTGCCCCGTGATGGTGCATCAGGCGTGGTCGGCCGTCACCCTTTTCATTCACAGATCTCTATATAGAGGCTTCATCTCATCTCTTCCCTCGACCCGATCCTGAGTTAAACACAAGTTGAGGACATTTTATATTTTGTGTCATAATAAATGTACAATTACTTATTTATTTTATTTCAATTATATAAAATGGCCATTACGATGAAATTGACCCTGATAACGAAATCCCTACTCAATACTTTCCTTGAACGAAAAACCTCTGTTTTATCAGCATCTGGATTTTTAAACTTGAAACCTCCCGAATACGAGTCCCAAACGCTATTACTTGAACCAATCCTCTCAATAAAAAGTATAACTAACTAACTCACTGGCACTATCGAACCCGTAGGTTCATGGCCGCGCGGACATAAGCTCTCCATACATCCCTATCCTGAACCAATGTTTTCCAATCATCCCCTGTATAATCTACTTCCCTCAAATCATAGTTAATGTTATTCTCCCACCTCATTCTTGGTCTACCAACTGGGCGTTTTCCTCTGGTTTTCCCACAAGACGCTTCCATTCACGTCTTTCATTCCTCATTCGTGCCACATGTCCTGCCCATCGCAGTCTACGGGACCTAACTGTTCTCATTATATCTGGCTTCCTATGAAGACCATGTAATTCACTGTTATGCAATCTTCTCCATTCACCTGTATGTTCATTTCCCCTTTGGTCCAAAAACAAAAAAAATATATATATATATGTTATATTCAAATTTAATTACTAATATATATATATATATATATATATATATATATATAACATATTGATTTTCTTTCAACTTAAATAGGCTACATACATTAAATTAATTTGGGAAAAAAAATCTTAAATGAAACCAGGCTTTTATTAAGCAAAACTAGTTCAAGAATTTATTTTGTTACAGCTATTGCGTATATTGCTCTGGATACTAGACTCGGATGTCTAGACCCGAATTTGAAACCCGATTCAGAGCCTCAAAAAATGATTGATGCAGTGCAGACAATGTTTGAAACGATGTCCAAACTGGACGTGGGTTTTCCCGATTTGGAAAGTATTCAGCACGCGGGTTTGGAGAGATTTCGTCAAGGTTGCTGATTATTTTGGAGAGTAAGTATTGCAATAATATAAATTCAGCAGATTGAGTAAAAAAACACGATATTATAGAAATACTAAATACAGAAAATTATACAAATTTAATTAAACCTTTAAAATGAATTAAACCACAGTTATAAACAAATATGAAATTAATTTGTGAAACAAGTCACTTATACGTAAAATATAATGAATTAAAAATAATATATTCTATTAAGTTAAACTAACGTGGAAACTGTCAACCATTGCATGACGAAACCTGACTTGAAATTTCTCTCAGAGAAGCGTTGTTATGTACCAAGGTCATGTAAAAAAATATCTGCCGTTTTTAACTACAAGGCACAGAGCTCGAAGTCACAATCTAACAATTGCAACCCAATGTACGAAGAATATGTACATCCCTGAATGAGTGACTTAAGAGCGGAGTGAAGTGAGTCGGGACGCGGCACGGACGGTGGATAGTGAAGGTTATCCAGTCTGCCAATACAGGAGTTGAATTACTTCCCAATAGTTTAAATGAGAGATTTGGCGCTTCATTTTAGTGTCTTGCAGTTAAAAACGGCAAATATATTTGGACATGGTCTTTTTACATCACTAAGCTTCTCTGGAAGAAATTTCAAGTTAAGTATCGGCAAGCAATGGTTGACAGATCCCTTGTAAGAAACTGTTGTCGGTTATAAATATCAATGAAACTATATATATACAATCACACATAGAGATAAATGTTATAAGGAGATACGGTATTAATAACAAACGAGGAAGTTTTGAAGAAGTGGCTGAATTCAAATAACTAACAAACTGACAGTAATACTGACACTATCTAGCCCATAGATTCATGACTGCGCCGACATAAGCTCTCCATACATCCCTATTCCGACCTAAAGTTTTTTAATCGTCGCCTGTATAATTTACCACTGCAAATAGCTGTTTATAATAATAGGTATTATTGCAGCCAATGGCCATGTAGAAAGAATTGTTTTCATGTCTTACAGAAGTCTGCTATCGATGTTCCTATATTTTTACACTGTAATAGGTGATATCGGTCGCAGTGCGACCCACATAGTTTGCACTTGCATTTTTCTTCTGGGTTATGGCGCTTCTCTGTTGTGCATAACCTGAAGTGGAAACCATGGACCGTGACTCTTGTCACGGTGTGTCTGAGGTCGTATCTGGCTGCTGTCCATTCCCTATAGATCATCGCATCCGTTGCGAAGAACTCAGGCCATAACTGTTCTCTCTTCTCGTTGAGTTCGCTCAGCAGTTCTTTGTAGGCATCTGTTGCCGGCACGAGAAGGTCCAGGTAACTTAGAGCTCTTTTATGAAGAATGGTTCCTTTGTCAGTATGTATGTTAGGCGTGAAGGCGTGTATTTTGATACACTTAGCGCTTTCTTTAAAACGTGTGCTTTAACTTTCTCTATTTCCTCTAGGTTTACCTTATTTAGGTTCTTCCAAATAATTTCTAGCCCTTAGGTCATCGCTGTTTATGTTATTATCATACTCATAAGGAGTTTTCATACCTCCCTTTCATTCCCTATTCAAAACTGAGAATAGATTTATCATTTTCAGTTTATTACTTTAGAACTTGCCATTTTTTCCTCGGTAAATGGAGAGTGAAGGAAAGTACCACATGTTCTATTATCGTCATCTATGAGAATTAACTGTTCTTATTGTTTTAGAATAGCTTATGATATGCTATCACTGACAAACTTTACATCTCTGATTAATGAGAAGATACACCTTCGGACTAAAAATCAAGTTCCGAATTCTGGTTTCACGGCTCCCCTAAAACAAAATGTAAAACTTCCTGGATCCTAGCTACCTTCTGCTAGCCATCAAACTTCCTGTAAAAGGACTATATATGAGGATGAGATATCTAATTCCCGTGAATAGACAAGCTTATCCCTATCTATCTTAAACTAAACACAAAAATCAATTAATAATAAAAATATTAAAGGAAAGCTTTAAATTCAATTGTTAATATTTCTGGTGCTCCACTATTATATAATGTCCTAACATTCCATATACCTAGGAACGTGTCCTTATGTATGAGTTTCTGCCGTACATTCCCTGAAGTAGTCCGAAAGGGTAACTAATTTACCTCTAGAAGATTTTATCCCGTGGAACGTATGACCGCGTTTCTGGATACTTGTATTTTCACTGTGAAAGATAGCCACTCTTTCGACCAAGGAGCTTTTTTCGCCTGGCTTATCGACAGAAATACTAATGTCGGTATAGCTCACAAGCCTTTCCACCACAACAAACTAAAGATTACATAGAAGTTATTTCCATCCATCCATTGTAATTCTGCCCGAAGGCAGGTCCTTCATTGCAAAGCATAGCATTTTCATGCTATTATTGCAGCTTTACTAGGGAATTGTAGGTGTGGAAGCTTCCCGTTGCTTTCCACACCGGTGAAGGATGATGATGATGATGATGATGATGATGATGGCCGTATGATTTCAGGGACCATTTGGACCTTAAAGTTTTCCTGACATTTATCTTACAAATGAGGAAAAACCCCGATAAAAACTTCACCCAGGAAAACTGCCCCGACCGGGGATCGAACCCAGGCTCGCTGCGTGACAAGGTAGCACGCTACCTCGAGACCACAGCGGTGGACAAAAGGTATTTAGTAACAATAATTCAAAACAGGCTCAACTCTTGAGGGGCATGTTGTTATATATTACAGGTAATCTTGCCATCTCAACTTCCCTCAAAACATTAAATTATTTTTTTTTTTGCAAATGCCCCAGGTTGTCTTTCGACATTCCTGGTGTTCTCTCCTGTCATGGCGTACTTGTAACCCAGTTCGGAGGTTGAGGCTCCTGGAAGGCGGGATTACGTTGCCCCGATGATATGATGGGTGATGATGATGATAGTGGTGCGCCAGGAGAGTCCCTAATCCTAAGCTTAATCTAAGATGAATATGAATGATGATGATTGCGATGGCCATATGATTTCGGGGACCGTTTGGGCCTTGAAGTTTTCCTGACATTCGTCTTACAGGTGAGGAAAACCCCGATAAAAACCTCTCCCAGAAAAACTGCCCCGACCGGGGATCGAACCCGGGCCCGCTGCGTGACAAGGCAGCACGCTACCTCGAGACTACAGCGGTGGACTCATTAAAAATATATAAATGCGTTATTCTTCCAGTTTTATTAACTATAGATAATATTAATAAAATTCGTGATAAAATTACGTTGAGGCATTGGTTACAAAAATTAAAATTATAAAATTGTTATCTTATAGGTCTGTCTCCTCAATTTTGTAAAGTAGTAGATTATATGTAGCTATTTCGGACTAGTCATATCACCAACAGAAGGGAGCAGGAGATAGGTCTGTTGACCCTGAAAGTAATACAGGGTGGACCGCTCGAATGGACCTAATTTCAATTGCTTGTTACTGGCAAACGGTTGAAGATAGAAACTTAAAACAACGTTCATATTACAGAAAAACTCACCAAGTTTTGATATCCAGATCACCACATCTCTATATGAGCCCCAGCAGTCACTGTGACGATATCAAAGCGATGAACAATTTCTTGCCAAGTACGTTGGAGTATGTCTTCTGGAATGTTCTCAATACCTCTATGATGCGCTCACGAAGATCACGAAGGTCTTTGACTGGGGTGGTGTAAACTTTATCTTTGACATAGCCCCAGAGAAAGAAATCCATGGTGTTAAATCGGGAGATCTCGGGGGCCACGCGATTGGTCCTCCCCTACCAATCCAACGGCCAGGGAAAATGTTGTCCAAAGTCGTACGAACTTCATTGGACCAGTGGGGAGGAGCACCATCTTGCTGGAAAACGATGTTAGGCTGCAGTTGTTCAATTTGTGGAAAGAAGAACTGCTCCAGCATGTCAAGATATGTGGTACCACGAACAGTTTTTCTCGGCAAAGAAAAACGGTCCAATGACCTTATTATGTGACAAACTGCACCAAACATTCATCTTCGGACTATCACGAACATGCTCTTGAATAGCGTGAGGATTCTCCGATCCCCAGATCCGCACATTATGCCGGTTTTACCTTGCCTGACAAATGGAAAGTGGCTTCGTCCGAGAAGAAAATCTTGGTCATGAAGTCAGGATCAGCGCCGAGACGGTCCAGCATCGTATTGGCGAATTCCACTCGTTTCGGCATGTCATTCGGCTCCAGACGTTGCACTAACTGCACTTTATATGCGTGCAGTTTGAGGCGTTTGTGGACAATCCGTTGTAATGTCGATTTTGGTATTTGAAGTTCCCGCGAAGCTCTTCTTAATGACTTCCGGGGGCTTCGCTCAAATGCGGCTTGACATTTGCTACCATTTCATCGGATGCTCTGAGACCACCACCATGCTTCTTCAACACAGATCCTGTAGCTAATAATGTATCACGCCACTTCTTTATGCTTCTAGCAGTTGGAGCATCACGGTTAAACACACGCCGGAACTCCCTTTGAACTCTAATGATTGATTTAAAACTCCGCATACCACAAAACAGCTTGCGCTTTCATCTGCGGAGTCGCCATTTTCACAAACAATTAAATCTAAGAACGAGAAACGTATCTTTGTGCCATCTACCGACAGGATTCGAAACTTGGTGAGTTTTTCTGTACTATGAACGTTGTTTTAAGTTTCTATCTTCAACCGTTTGCCAGTAACAAGCAATTGAAATTAGGTCCATTCGAGCGGTCCACCCTGTACTGCTACCTCTAGTGATAATTTTTACTGAGGATTGAATTACTAAGTGTATTCTCATAAGTAATGCCACGAGTGATTTCCAATAGTGAATTTATTTAGAGAATTTGGAAATCAAGAGTGGCATTTGTTAGGACTATTTAACGAATAAAATTAAGCTTTTTACTCACAAATCATTATTTAAATATAGTTATTTTAAAATATTTATATATTTAATGTAAACGGCGATGTTTGAAAACAAATGAGAAACGATTGGTACGCTTTATTTGCTTCTTTTGTTCGTCACTGCAACCAGATCATATTATTTATTGCCAAAGGAACGCAATATTGTAAGAATGCACTGTAGTGGAGAAAAAATTAAGCACCTCAAACTGTATATTATTTAATTTCTTATGTCCTATGATGTAAATATGACAATTATATTTTTCTGGGAAAAAATACATTTAAGAAAGTGCAAACAGTGGTTTCTTTTTTTGGTGGTATAATCAATTGCTACAAATGTTTTTATATTAACCCCCGCATGCTCTATGTGTTGAAATTCATGCACTATATATACAATCTGGTAGCCATATTTCTTAGTGAGTCAGACACTGCAAAATAATACTGTGACCTATTCTGAATGTTAAAAGGGAGGTACTTTCTTTATTATGATATACTTTAGTTGGTAAATTCTGGGCGAATCACGACTGTGATTAGTTGTAAATCAAAAATCTTTGTAACGTGATTAGTCATTGACTCCCATTTGGGGCGTGAGTTAAATAGTAATTTAAAATAGGTTGTTGTTAGTTTCTTTTGAATTTTCAATTTCTTCCAGTACGTTTATGTTTGCTAGGTTCTTCTCCTTGTACAGTATTCCTTGGGGCCTGTCCGTTTGGAGAATCACTGAGAAACATTCGGCACCACACAATTCGAAACATGATGGCATGAGCATTGCGAGATTATGGATACACAGTTTATGAGGAAATTCATGGTGTGGCCACTAATGGAAGTAACAGACGAATATATATTATTGCATTTAGACCATCTTCTAAAATTGGTATGATATTAGATCCCACAGATACTAGATTGAAGTTTTATAAAACATTGGCAGTTCATGCATTATTTTATGGGAACGAAACTTGGTAATGACCAAAAAATTGCAAAGTAGAATACAAAGCGCAGAAATGATCTTTCTTAGAAGAAAAAAAAGCTGCACAAGATTGGATCGGATAAAGAATGAATATATAAGAACAGAGTTATATATATATATATATATATATATATATATATATGTATATATATATATTATGTATATATATATATATATTATGTATATATATATGTATATATATATATATATATGTATATATAATATATATGTATATATATATGTATATATATATGTATATATATATATGTATAATATATATGATATATATATATATATATCCATTGAATGAGAAATCTGAGAATATAGAGAGAAATGGTTTACACATGTGGAAAGGATGAATGTAACAAGATTACCAAAAGCAGAATTCAACTACAAGCAAAGAGGTTCAAGGAATGTAGGAAGGCCAGTGAAAAGATGGACAGAACAACTGTGAGGCGGAACAGGCAATTTTTGCCTAACCCGTAAAGTGAAGAAGAAGAAGAAGATTAGATCCCACAATCCGTTTTGAGACTCATAGTGGCCAACCTGAGGAAGCTGACTGTGAAAAGAAAGCCATATATGAGCCAACAATTGACTATTACAAAGATAAATACCAATTAGTGTAACTGTCACAGGATTGATGATCGGGGCAAGAAGTACTACTATGCCAGGATTCTTAGCTAAATTTTGGAATTTCTTAGATTTGGACAGAGTGTATCTTTCTAAAATTACCATCGTTGCCATTAGAGGATCAATTTCAATTTTAAGAAACCAACTTTACAAAATTTCTACTTTATAGTATGTATACTTAAATTACAATTTGAATATTTTTAATGTATTTACAAATTTTATTTCTTACAATTTGAAATTTTTAAATGTATTTACAAAGTGCATTTCATGAATTTTAAAAATTAATTGTCTGTAGCACTTTGTCCTCAAGGCAATCCTCTAATGAGGAAAGTTGTATGCAATAATAATGTGTTGTCAATATCTAACATGCGATGTCCTGCCTGAACAATATGTTTAGCATAATTACGAGTATATATGCGAAACATGGACTTTTTTACGAATACGTATTTGAGAATAAATATTATTTAGAATTTTACCCCCCAAAGAGAGGTGGAAGACAAATAAAAAATGGGGAATTTATCGTAGTTTTATGAGACATGAAAGAACCTACAAAACTGAAATAAAAAGCCACTGAATTAAGGGATGGTAGCCCTTACAGGTGGAGATTTGAATTGCAATGCTCGTTATCAAAGTTATTAAGGCGAGTTGTTAAAAATATACAATAAAACCTGTGTTTTATGTCTCAGAGTAAGCAATAAGTACATCAACCAAGCGATGGAACGCATGAAGACAATGGAACCGGACAGCGGGAGAGAATTGACGGTGCTCGAGAAATTTCTGGCAGCAGATCCTGATCCAAGAACAGCTATGGTTATGGCAACTGATATGATGGCAGCGGGAATAGACACTGTAAGTATACAATATTAACCAAGATCATCCCATTAATATATATTTTATTGAAAAAGTAAGCTAATCTTGTTTTTATATTCAGTCATAGACTTAACAATGTTTACTTAGAAAAAATATAACCGTGTTCCAGGTATACTTTTAGGTATATTATTATTTTATATTTTACATTTTCTTAACCAAACCAATTACTTAATCAAATTTAAAGTTAATAATAATAATAATAATAATAATAGTAATAATAATAATATTATTAATTATAATAATATTATTATTAATTATAATAATAATATTATTATTATTATTATTTTTGTTATTATTATCATCATTATTATTAACATAATTGTTCTTTCTTTGTCAACTCTATATTGTATAGCCCATGCCTATAATGTATCAACATCTAGATAATTAATAATTTATTATAAGTTTAACTTACTCCCTGGTGAAGTGGAAGAGAAGACCTCGGTTTTAAAAGATTTTAATATAGTTGAGGACGACGAAACCTGCCAAGTATTCATTTTAATATTTTATTTTATACATTAATTTTGATACAAGGTTTCAGACACTTTCTGCTTATGGGCTGATTTGATTGTGTATGTTTCGGGAATATATATACCATTAGTTACAGTAGGCTTGAAAAGTATAATTGAAGAAATGTTTAATGCAGAAGGTGATTTCTAAATTTATTGGACAATATGTTCATAAATTCAACCTAATATAATGAATGATATATTTACCTTCCAGACATCTTATACTGCTGCGATTCTAATGTATTTCCTGGCAAAGAACCAAGATGTACAGGAAAAACTGTTCAATGAAGTTGTAAGATTTCTCCCGGCTAAAGGAGATCCAATCACTTCAGCTTCTATCAACGAGATGAAATACCTGAAGGCGTGCTTGAAGGAATCTATGAGGTTAGTCAATCTTAAGTAAATATACTAAATATCAATCATTTTTACAGCAAAGCATATTTTTATTGACTCTATATTCAGTGATTGTTATACAACTGAATTTTAGAAGGAAAACAAGAAGACAAATTGAAGGAAAAAAGTGCAAATACGAGTATGTATATCTGTAAGAAAGCAGTTTATAGTTATAAACTTTAACACGTCACTGTTGAACTATTAAATATTTAACAGGCTTAAGTACCGGTAAATATAAAAGTCGGTTTTCTTTGTATATACTTTATAAGATTGGTTATTATATTTTTTCTATCCTCAAAACAATTTATAATAATAAATTTGTCTCACATCACGAGAAATTTGCCGTTCGAAAACTTCTTAAAAGACTCTATAGCTTTCATGTATATTTCTTCATGCACAACAAATGAAAGCGATAGTAATTAATCTTCTGATAAGTTGCTTTATATATTTTTCCCCACGAAGGCAGTGACTACTAGAATAGATCTTTTGGTTCCGTACTTTGTTACCGCTAAGTTTAAGAGGCGCTGAATAGAAATCTTTATAAATAAGAATGTAAATGATCGGTTGTTGAAAATCTTAAATTTTCGAAAGTTCTTCATAGAATGCTTTGAAAGTTGGCACATATATTTTTTTTATGAAACCGGTTTTTACGCTACATATCATGTTCTAAAATCTTTAGGTGTAGGAGTTAACCTGAAATGAAAATTTAAAAATCGCTCTAGCGGTCGCAATTTTCGATGTTTTACAACGAAACTCAGTACATCTATTGAAATAAACCAAGGTATTTATGAAACAATTAGTGAAATCGGACCGTTCGAAATAGGGGTTTAGGTTTACCTGAAACTAGAAGTTGAAATTGACTCTAGCAAGCGCCATGTTTGGTTTTCAGGCACTGTTAATGTTTAACCGTTTTTATACTATAAAACAGTTTATCTGAAACAAAAATAAAAAAAATAAAAAATATTCAATTTATTTAGGGATAACGGCGCACGTCGTATATTAGCTAGTACGGCATAAAACATTAATAAAGAAGTTGTTGTATGGTCAGATTCGTATGTAGTATTTCCTATCTAAAAATAACGGATCGTCGATGAGTATCGACTGGTAACAAACACTGTTAGGGATTGGTTAAAGATGGAGCCTCCTATTGAAACTCTTTTGTTATAATTTAATTTGTGTTAATGCAGGTCATTCGTAAAATTTGGCAGAGGTTAATTATTTTTGGATATGTTGTATAGGGTCTGTCATATTTTACTCAATTTTTAAAAATGCAATAATTATGACAAAAACGCATTGCTTTTTTTCATGTGCATACACTCCCATGTAAGTGCGGAGAATTCTATCAGGCATATGTCCATCTCCATTATCTCAGTAGGCAGTTGCTCGGTATACGAAGTTCGTGGAGACCCTTTCAGACGTCTCTGTGATGTAATTGATGACACATTGAATTTCTTCCGTAAAAAATTGGAGAACTGTTTGTGGTTTGTTCACGTAAACTTTGGACTTCACATAATCCCACAAAAATAAGTCGCATGGGGTAGGGTGACACGATCTGGGAGGCCATTCCAAGTCGCCACGACTGAGGGAATTTATCATGGAGTAGGGTTATTGTCTCATAGGATGTGTGACAGGTAGCCCCGTCCTGCTGAAACCACATATTGGCTGAATCCATGTCACCCAGAGCAGACCATAATTTGTTTCTGACCCTTTCACGATAATACTCACTGTTAACTGCTACTGCATAACTGTCGGAACTTTATACCTGGTGTCTTACAATTATTTCTGCCACCAAGTTTTTAAAAAACAGCATTAAACAAACAAAATTTAATAATTATAAATTATTAATTTGGTATTTGTTTTGTTCATTAAAGAGTTTTCACAAGCAATCGTTTTATTGCAATGAATGTTTATAATTAATCTACAACAAAGTCAGGACGGATTTAGCGATAGATATATACGGAGTTTCTTCGAATGTTCTAATGCCAACGGGAAGACTCTAAAGAAAAACTCTTATTGCAAGTTTCCCTGTATCATTTTAACGAGATTATAATTTAATCTGTAATCTTTAACAGCTCATATAGGCCATATATATATATATATATATTATATATATATATATATATATATATATATATATATCAGCAATGGGAGAAAAGGGTGGAACAAATATAATGTAGGTCTACATGTTGCTCACTCCACATCTACCACAGCAAGATCAGTCGTGTATATTCTTTTCCGACTTCGATTGTTTACAAGACGAGATCAAAACTGTGCAACGGTGTATTCCAGTAGCTAGGCGATGTAATAGTTGCGTTGTTACACTCTTGACCACTTAGTTAATATGGTGCTGATAAATATTAATAGAAAGTAACAAGCATTTACATTTTAGTAATTAGCATGTATTTACATAAATAGAACGAGAGTAATAATATGTTACTTCTTTCGGAAAACAGATCGAATGAGTAATGAACAAAGTAAATAGAATGCTAATACTTTTCTTGCAACAGTGAGAGAAATTCAACTATGATTGTGGGGAAGGGAACACACTGTGGTACTTTCCTCCATCGCTGGATATATATATTATATATATATATATATATATATATATTCGTGTCTCGAGGTAGCGTGCTACCTTGTCACGCAGTGGGTCCGGGTTCGATCCCCGGTCGGGGCAGTTTTTCTGGGTGAGGTTTTTATCGGGGTTTTTCCTCACCTGTAAGACAAATGTCAGGAAAACTTTAAGGCCCTAACGGTCCCCGAAATCATATGGCCATCATCATCATTATCACAACCATCATCATCCTTCGCCGGTGTGGAAAGCAACGGGAAGCTACCACACCTACAATTCCCTAGTAAAGCTGTAAGCATAGCATGCAAATGCTATGATTTCAGTGAAGGACCTGCCTTCGGGCAGAATTACTATGGATGGATTCGTGTATTTATATTTTATTATAAATGGAAATTTAATCTTGTTTAACAAGTTGAAAAAATACCGGTTCGATTCAGGACCCGGTATGACTGTAAAGCCCAAAACCTTACGTTCCAACAACGTTAAAAAAGCCACCCCCACTAAAACACAAATTAATAAAATCAAACTAACAATAAATATTATAAATAATTCCAATACTATTTGTAATAATTTACATAACCAGATTCTAACTCTAGGGCACTTATCTGCCAAAATAGTTAATAATATTCAATAATTAAAAATTATTTTTCATACTTGGTCCTTTCATACTAAAGTATAATAAAATTTAATAGATAGAAACCAACCTGGCTCACGCCGGTCTACTTTTCTCTAATAGCGGGTTTAGAACAAAGATTCAGAGTAACAATGTCCAAAGACGAATGTCAATATGGAAAAATATCAAATGTTATTGCCCATTGGGCATTGAGGCCTATTTCCGTATGAAATATACGACCGAGGGAATTTGTTCTCCTAAAATATATCTAAATTAAGCATGTATCGAGCCTTTCATCCTTGTCCATAAAAAATAAGTGATTGCGCTTTCTTGATCAATCTACTTCATATCAATTTTTCATGTTCTGTTCTGGTGTGATTTTAATTAAAATACTTAAAAATATAATTTTATTTTATATTTTATTTGCAGGATGCAGCCAGTAACAATTGGAAACATAAGAAAACTCACTAAAGATATGGTTCTATCCAATTACAGAGTGCCAAAAGGGGTAAGTATTTTTATTCAGAAATTAATTTAAATAAAGGAGACTAAAACTCATCTAACTTTGCACTGATATCTACTACAGATGCATGTAAATTATTTGAGTGTGGTCTCATTCTGGTTGACTAACAGGTTCCTCTTCTCTCCAAGGATTCCGAGGTTAGCAAGTGCCAACCAGACAGGTGCCGGGGTAATATTCCTAAGCAAGACTTCCTTCGGAAAATACGTTGTACAGTATGGACCATAAATTATATTTACGAAAAGTAATATAACTCACGTCTGAAACAAGATTTTTTGAGTAAAATGTTGTTAGCCATTTTACTCCCAGATTCGAATTGTGTTGAATGTGACTTGATATGTTAGTGGATGTCGTTAAAACAAATATATTAACTGAACGCAGTAGGAAAATAGTAAATTACGATACAAAGATGAAAGAGAATGCTTTAAAGAGTTGGAATGTTTATACCTTGGTCGATTGATAAAAGCATATCATTTTCAACGAATAAATAAAATATATCTATTTAGTATCGTACTATATTTCATTGTATACTAAATTGAATTTCTTAAATTTAATTAAGTCCATGAAATGTTGTAAATAAGGCATGATGCTCACTTCAGGGCCGTCATTTATAATGTCATATCAAATATGTAGAAAGAATTGAGTCTCATGATTCCGAAATTCAGCAAATTATTATAGATAAATCGAAAGAAGCAAGGGTAGATTAATTTGTTTTAACTAAAATAAAATTTATCAGATCTCATTAAATATAAGCTAAATTAATTTTAAAATCTGCAGACGTCAAGTTAAATTATTGGTCGCACGCGACATATTTTTTTCCCTCAGGATACAATAATGCCAATATGAGGTATGTGTTATATGTATAGCTGTTTTCTGCATGTCGAAAGTTTTTCTATTTATAGTAAGGTATCGTGAACGGGGATTAAGAGTAAGCAACGCCTATTTAAAGGTTCGGAATTGTATATAGCAGAGTATTCTTAATATTGCTTTTGTTAAAATAAGCCACCACGAACTACATTTCAGCTTCGTTGTTGGCGAAATTTACGAGTGATAAATGGTATTAGAAGTGTAATGATTCGTTTTCCACAGTCATTTTAATAACGTAAACTTACTAAGTTCGACATAGTTTATAATAAAATGATTAACAAAACTGTACAATATATTCTGATTTGATATTCAATTTAGTATAGTGTAAGAAAAAATAAAAACGTATCTTAGCATTGTAAATGTAAAAAGAATTCTGAATCTTTTATAAACAACATAAAGGTATTGAAAGTTCAATGCAATATTTCTCGACTCTTATAGAAAATATGTATTCTGTCCTTTACGCAATGAAAACAGACCGCTTAAAAGCATACACCAATGAATATATATGAATACAGAGAGTGATTCTGAATTCATATTAGACTTTTTATGGTTATAGAGGAAACTCAATAGATGTATGTTTGATGAACAACTAATGTCTACAAATGCACCATTTCGGTGCTACACTGATGACAAGAACCAAGACAGCACTTTTACAATTAATTCTGAACCAGCGTTGAATTTATTGCATAGAACGTTAAAATAGTAAAACTTTAACCTCAGATGTCAGTCGTCCTCAACAAATTAAATTTTAATTAAAATAGTGCAGGCCTTTCATAACTTGTTCCATCTTCAGCAGCTGATTGGAGGGGTAAAAAAGTAACTAGTAATCAGAAAATTATTTCTATTCCACTAACTTAGTTGAATATCTCACCTTATAGATATTTTTATATGCCACATGCTACCCGGGCCTAACATTAGCACTACCGTCGGGAGGGATATTTTAACCAATGATTTTAACCATACAAGGACATGGAGGATCTACCTGAATAAGTGGACAACTCAATGTCAGGGCCTCCTCCGAGACAACACTGCATTTAAGATTAAACACACCATTCACACACACACGCACACACACACACACACACACACACACACACACACCACAATATAATGTGAATGAATGTGATGACCAAATGTTTATGGGTCTGTACGTTCCCACATATTTTCTTACAAATATGGATAAATTAAAAAGAAAAACCACACCCAGGAAACTTATTCCGAAAAAGGACCGAATCGAGGCCCGTTGTTTCTCAGGCAAAGACTCACTAGACAATAAAATGGACTTAATTCTAAATGTATCCATAATTAACACGAAAATTGTATTAATGTCAGGATATTTGAATAAGGGATATAATTATTTGGTCTATTTAACTCATGGCCCAAATAGTAGTCAATGGCCAATCAGGTTTCAATGAATGTTGTTTTACAACCAATGACAGTCGTGTTTCACCTCGCTTTTTATCGATTTCTCTTTATCAGCTCCTGCTTTTGTGATAAAGAAAGCTCTTCCTTCTTTTAATATTCTGAACAGCTCAGAGTATTATTTTTTTCCAACAAAGACATTGAATATAGCAAAAATGAACAGATTCCTTAATTTTAGTGAGTTGTTTACTAAAAAAATAAATGAATAACCTATAATGTTGATTATCCATCCATAGTAATTCTGCCCGAAGGCAGGTCCTTCACTGCAATCATAGCATTTTCATGCTATGCTTGCAGCTTTACTAGGGAATTGTGTAGGTGTGGTAGCTTCCCGTTGCTTTCCACACCGGTGAAGGATGGTGATGATGATGATAATGATAAGGATGATGATGATGATGGCCATATGATTTCGGGGACCGTTTGGGCCTTGAAGTTTTCCTGACATTTGTCTTACAGGTGAGGAAAAACCCCGATAAAAACCTCACCCAGAAAAACTGCCCCGACCGGGGATCGAACCCGGGCCCGCTGCGTGACAAGGCAGCACGCTACCTCGAGACCACAGCGGTGGACTAATGTTGATTATAATATACGAAATTATTGAATTATAAAATGAAAATAATCTCTCAGTTATAGATTTTGAGATCACTACAAATAAAAGGATTGATGAGGCCAACGCTTCATTATTTCTCCACTAGGGTGCATTCTTACAATATTTGGCAATAAATAATATGTTGGAGAAATACAATATTGACAGAAACCTAATAGAAATTATTAAACAAACCTATAAAGATAACTCCGCTTATGTTAAAATGGGAAATATAATGTCTAATCCTATAAACACCTCAAAGGGATTGAAACAAGGGTGCAGTCTATCACCAATTTTATTTAATATTTATGTAGAATTTATATTAACGAAATGGAAACAAAGCTGCAAAGGTATGGGGATCCCAATAGGCAATAGATTTTTGCTGACATTACAATTTGCCGATGATCAACTGGTTTTAGCACAAGACAATTTTGATATGGAATTCATGATAAAAAGGTTGAAAAGCACATATGAATCATGGGGTCTCACAGTAAATTTACAAAAAACAGAATATCTGGCAATAAATAGCAATGAAAGAGAAAACTTAGTATTGGAAGATGGAATCCAAATAAAGCAAGTGAAACAAACTAAATATTTGGGAATGATTATGGATAACATCGAAGGTATAGGCAAAGAGAACATAAAACATAGAATTGAATTGAGTAGCAAAATAATATCATCATTAAATTCCATATGGTGGGATAAGCATATTTGGAAAGACACAAAAAAATATATTGGTAAAACATTGGTGGAATCTGTTGCAATGTACGGAAGTGAGGTATGGACAATCAATAAGTACTACAAGAATAGACTAATAGCTCTAGAAATGGATTATTTACGAAGAAGTGCCAGAAAGTCTAAATTAGAACGTGTCACAAATAAGGAAATTAGAAACAAAATGGAAGCAGAAGAAAGCATAATTGAAAGAATTGAGGAAAAGGAATTAAAGTGGTTAGGACATGTTTTAAGAATGGAAGATGAGCGATGGCCGAAGCAACTATATGAATGACATCCTAACAGAAAGAAGAAAAGAGGAAGACCAAGGTTAACATGGAAGGAAAACATGAAGACAGTAATGCAAGCTAGAGGGCTAAGCATCGAAGATGCCCAAGACCGTAAGCTTTGGAGGTTTGGCACGGGAAGACGGCAGCAGCTGTAAAAACCCGAAGATAGATAGAGAGAGATAGATAATATGGTCAAGTTGCAGTGAATATATATAACCTCATATTTGTTATTTAATTTCAAACATCGCAGTTTACATTAAACATATACATATTTTAAAATACCGGTAACTATATTTAAATAACTTTTGAGTAAACAGCTTAATTTTATTCGTTAAATATTCCTAACAAATGTCATTCTTGGTTTCCAAATCCTCTAGATAAATTTGAAATCACTCGTGGCATTACTTATGATAAGGTTTTAACTGCTCTTTAGAATCGATTCTATTTAGTGGCTGAAAATCCACTCCTTGTTGAATGCTGTTGTATCAGTACAACTCTACACCAAAATGAAAATAAAATCCCATATAGCCGAACAAAACAAAATCCAAGGTGAAACCAAGATATGGAAGACATTACTAGAACCAGATAAAATACCAAACAGCCTCCGATCAATTGCAGTTGCATAATTTCGTCTTGAAACTGGTCATGATTGCTAGGCAGCACATCTACATAGAATTAGCTACTAGACTCTCCACACTGCATAGTATGCAAGGACATAAATACGATAATGAACAAGGATCACTTGATGTTCTGCGCTGATCTTCAGAAAATAGTTGGAACACCATTCCAAATGGCTGAATATTATTGGGAAGCCTGCAAGCGAATGATGACAAATCAAGAGTTTCAAAACATTTGAATACTACTACTGAGTGCAGTTGTTATGTAATGCTAGTAATTGTATTGTTATTATGTAATGTGGTAACAAAAAATTACTGTCCTCCGCTATGGTCTCGGTGTAACGTCGTTCCCTCGTATATAATTGCCCCGGGATCTATCCCCAGTCGAGAAAAGTTTATTCGGGGGTTTTCCTCACCCGTAAGACAAATGTCAAGAAACCTAAAAAATGGTCACCGGACCTCATCTGGCCATCATGATCATCCATATCGTATTCGCCCTGTTTAGTAGGCCTATGAATATATGAGTAAATTATGTAACTTGCCTCGAATATTCGTTTTCCTCGGAGTTAGGCCTGGGACTGAACTGATGACCCATCCACAGAAGCCCTTCATGTCCTTCTGTGGTAAAAAAAAATAAATGTATGATCCAGTATTTTAAATCCTCTTGGGATAGCCCGTGTCCCTATAAAGTCCGATTGGCATAGGGCATGTAACCATACCTAAAAAAAGGTACAAGTTAAACTAACAAGAAACTACCAACCATTGCATGCCGAAACCTACGTTGAAATACTTCTCAGAGAAGCGTTATGCTGTACCAAGATCGTGTCCAAAAAAAAATCTGCAATTTTTAAATGTAAGGCACAGACATCGAAGTCAAAAATCCAGCAATGACAACCCACTGTGCGAAGCTGATGGACTCCCTGCACATGTAAAACGGAATACAGTGAAGCGGGACGCGGCGCAGACGGCAGGTTGAAATGGTTATCCAATTCGCCAATTTAAGGACTTTGTTACTTCCCCGAGTTTAAATGAGATATTTGGCGCTGGATTTTAGTGCCTTGCAGTTAAAAGCGGCAGATGCTTTTTTTTGGACACGCCCTTGGTATATCATTACGTTTATTGGTAGAAATTTGAAGGTATGATTCGGCACAATGTTTGATAGTTTCCTTGTAAAGTAAAAGAGAGAGGGATGAAAAATCCTGATATTCTCAAATAGTTACGTAAAACGTAATGACTTATTTTTCAGGTTACGGTAATAATACCAGGAATATTAATCAGTAACATGGACAAGTACTTCCCTGAAGCAAATAAGTTCCTACCAGAGAGATGGATTAAAGGACTTCAGCCTGAAGTGAAGCATCATCCTTTCGTATCTCTGCCTTTCGGTTTTGGACCAAGAATGTGTGTAGGGCGAAGATTTGCTGAATTGGAAATCGAAACATTAGTTGCAAAGGTAAGTTCTTGCAAAATTTTACGTGAGAAGGTAAGTTTGGACCAGCCTCATGGGCTAGTGGTCAAGCGTTTCTGACTACAGGTCATGAGGTGTCGGGTTTGATTTCCGGTCTGACCTTAGGAATTCTTCCTTAAATGGGAATTATTCCTATGGTTGCCCATGGTCTAAAATTTAGGTTATCATTTAACACCCATCATATCATCCGGGTAACGTAAACTCCGCCTTCTAGGTACACCGACCTAAGAAATGGATAACAATACCGCTAATGCCAGGTGATAAAAGCTAGAATGGGCATTGGACAAGAAAAAATCTACTGTTTTAATTTGATATTATGTGTCACTTCACAAATTTAAACTGATATAGGCCTAGTAGTAACTACTTATGCACGCCTGGTCATTCCTAGACACGCGGGTCATCCCAGTCGGGGACAATGGATTTTTTTAAGGACGTAAATCCTTCGGAAAGGAAGTAAAACCACATTATTCATGCTGTAGATTTGCGGTACATAAAAGTACTCAGAGCGTAAAAGAGGCTCTCATAAAAATGTATTGCTCCTTTCACGCTTGATTTGAATTGCGTACAAATAAACTAAGTTATTAATTTATATATGTCTATACACCCCATGCGATGGGTACACGGGCACTCCATTGCAAGAGTTTCTCACCCAAACTAATTTAGTTACTATTATTTATTTACCTATAGATGTCCTAACAGCTTATGTTCATATACTAGTAATTTTCCTCCTCCCTGAAAATAAGAGTCCGTGTTATTGATTCACATAATATAAATCGAAGAATGACATTTTTATAATATTTTTAGTTTAACGTTTTTTAAGACATATAGTTGACAAGAGTACCTGTAATACGTAATAGCATACTTTTCGAAAGTTGAACCGTATTTAATCTCTTTCTGTACCTCATTACTGATTGTAATTTTTGTTCCTAGATATTTGAATTCAGCCACTTTTTCAAAATTTTGATTCAAAATTTCCCTCATTTGTGGAATGCAGGCTTTCACGGCCTGTAATCATAATATTATAAGTTTCCGGGCTATGTGGCCGGATTTATAACTGGCATTTATTCCAGACGTTTCTCCCTCAACTGCGGAGGGCATCTTCAGTTGCGAGTGCTTCTAGGTGATGTTATCTTGTCGTAGACATCACCTAAAAGCACTCGCCTCTGAAGATGCCCTCCGCAGTTGAGGCAGAAACGTCTTGAAGAAATACCTTATAGACCACGGCCACATAGCCCGGAATCTTTTCCCTCATTTGTTATTAAAGTATCCATTTCCATTGTATAACATTTCTACGTTTGACCATATATTTGGTTTTATCCAGCCCCAATTTCTTAGTAATTTTGAATCCTCGTAATCTAAATAATTCAATCATAAATATTGAAATATTTTTTTCAATATCTGACCTATATAAGGTTTGTAAGAAAACACGGCTACAAAGTACAGATTGATTGTTATTGTAAGAAAATTGAAGAAACATTAAATGATTTATTGGAATCACTAATGAATATTTTATTAAACTGATGGCTGTTTCATCTTGGAGCGACTTTTAAAGTTGTAGTTATTTTTCCATAATCTAAACAAAATACAAAACCTTTGAATGATAAAAAACTTGTTGGCAGAAGAGAACTATAATTTATTAAACGGCTTAACTTTGCCATGAAAATTGTATCATTATCAGCGTTATTATCATTACTAATGTTTATTATCACCATCACAGGCACCATCATTATTATACCCATTACTATTTCAATAATAATAATAATAATAATAATAATAATAATAATAATAATAATAATAATAATAATAATAATAATAATAATAATAATAATAATAATAATAATATAATTATTATTATTACTATTTTGGTAATATTGTTCATAACATTGTTAATTTTAGCTTTTACTACTATAATTGCTGGTATTCCATCCATCCATAGTAATTCTACCCGAGGGCAGGTCTTTCACTGCAATCATAGCATTTTCAAACTATGCCTTGCAGCTTTACTAGGGTAATTGTAGGTGTGGTAGCTTCCCGTTGTTTTCCACACCGATGAAAGATGATGATATTATTGATGATGATGATGGCCATATTATTTCGGGGACCGTTTGGGCGTTAAAGGTTTCCTGACATTTGTCTTACAAGTGAGGAAAAACCCCGATAGAAACCTCGCCCAGAAAAACTGTCCCGACCGGGGATCGAACCCGAGCCCGCTGCGTGACAAGGTAGCACACTACCTAGAGACCACAGCGGTGGACTTGCTGGTATTATTATAATAAATATACTGGTACTAATTTGACATTAATAGATTTGCAGTAAATTGTTTATATATTTACAATTGCCTTACACTTATAAGAGCATTATTATCACCTAACTAACTCACTGACACTATCGAACCCGTAGATTCATGACCGCGCGGTCATAAGCTCTCCATACATCCCTATCCTAAGCTAATGTTTTCCAATCATCCCCTGTATAATCTACCTCCCTCAAATCAAAGTTAATGTTATTCTCCCATCTTAATCTTGGTCTATTAACTTGGCGTTTTCCTTCTGGTTTTCCTACAAGAAGCTTCCATGCACGTCTTTCATTCCCCATTCGTGCCACATGTCCTGCCCATTGCAGTCTATGAGATTTAAGAATTATTATTATTATTAATATTTTGATAATATTGTCATAATATTGTTAACATACCTTTTTACTATTATAATTGCTGGTATTATTATATTGGTGGACTTGTGGTTATTCTCCTTGCCTCTGGTCCCGAGGGTCACGGGTTCAAACCCGGCCGGGGTCGATGGATTTTTTAGGACGGAAAAATCCAAGGAGCAAGTCCTCCGGGAGGGACTTTAAGCTGTGGGTCCCGAGTCTGAAGATTTTCAGGCTCGTAAAAAATCCTTAAGCCTGAATGAAAAGGCCTCTAAGCAAAATTTACCGAATTTTCCCGTCCAAGTACTACCTTGGTTTTCTAGATGTCAGTATGAGGCGGAACGCTGACCACGTACCACTCAAAATGACATCTATACGAAAACAAGTGTAACTAAATTAGTATGGTTCAAATTCTTCCCTGTAGGGGGAGAGCGCCTAAATCTCTGTAAAGGGAAAATATAGGCTTACAATACAATACAATTATTGTTTAATGACATATTTAGAATTACCTTCCACTTATAAAGTATCATTATTAATTTAATTACTTTTCCCACTGCCATCGGGTTTTCTTATCACATTTTTGATATTCTCTCCTGTCATTGGCTGAATTTTAACCCTATTCTGAGATTTGGGGCGCCTGGAAGGTGGAGTTACGTTGCCGCGAAGATATGATTGATGGTAAATATAATTAAGCGCAGGAAAGTCGTTAAACTTAAACGTACCTAAATTCCAGACCATGGGCGACCACAACAAGAACGTTTCTGTATTCTGACCGGAAATCGTACCGGGACCTCATGATTTGTACTCAGAAGTTACTGACTGTAGCCACAAGACCATGAGGATGGTTAAATTAATGTTAGAATTCTCTATCTATCTATTTACAGCTGCTGCCGTCTTCCCATGCCAAACCTCTAAAGCCTACGATCTTGGGCATTTCAATGCTTAGCCCTCTTGCTTGCATTAATATCTACATGTTCGCCTTCCATGTTAACTTTGGTATCCCTCTTTTCTTCTTTCTGGTCGGATGCCATTGATGTAGTTGCTTTGGCCATCGCTCATCTTCTATTCTTATAATATGTCCTAACTACTTTAATTCCTTCTCCTCAATTCTTTCAATTATGCTTTCTTCTGCTTCCATTATTTTTCTAATTTCCTTATTTGTGACATGTTCTAATTTTGACTTTCTGGCACTTCTGCGTAAATAATTAATTTCTAGAGCTATTAGTATATTCTTGTAGTACTTATTGTTTGTCCATACCTCACGTCCATACATTGCAACAGATTCCACCAATGTTTTTACCAATGTATTTTTTTGTCTCTTTCCAAATATGCTTATCCCACCATATGGAATTTAACGATGGTATTATTTTGCTATTCAATTCAATACTGTGTTTTATATTCTCTTTGCCTATACCTTCAATGTTATCCATAATTATTTCCAAATATTTAGTTTGTTTCACTTGCTTTATTTGGATTCCTTCCTCCAATATTAAATTTTCTCTTTCATTGCTTTTTATTGCCAGATATTCTGTTTTTTTGTAAATTTACTGGGAGACCCCATGATTAATATGTGTTTTTCAAGCTTTTTATCATGAATTCCATACCAAATTTGTCTTGCGCTAAAACCAGTTGATCATCAGCAAATTGTAATGTCAGCAAAAATCTCTTGCCTGTTGGGATACCCATACCTTTACAGCTTTGTTTCCATTTCATTAATATAAATTCCACATAAATATTAAATAAAATTGGTGATAGACTGCACCCTTGTTTCAATCCCTTTGTGGTTTTTATAGGATTAGATAGCAATTATTATTAATATTATAATATTATCAATATCTTAATATTATTACATAATATAGGCTATTATTGTTGATATGTTACTTACTTACTTACTCACTGGCACTATCGAACCCGTAGGTTCATGGCCGCGCGGACATAAGCTCTCCATACATCCCTATCCTGAGCTAATGCTTTCCAATCATTCCCTGTATAATCTACTTCCCTCAAATCAGTTAATGTTGTTCTCCCACCTCATTCTTGGTCTACCAACTGGGCGTTTTCCCTCTGGCTTTCCTACAAGAAGCTTCCATGCACGTCTTTCATTCCCCATACGTGCAACATGTCCTGCCCATCGCAGTCTACGAGACTTTACTGTTCTTATTATATCTGGCTTCCTATAAAGACCATGTAGTTCATTGTTATGTAGTCTCCTCCATTCACCTGTCTGTTCATCTCTCTTTGGTCCAAAAATTTTCCTAAGAACTTTATTCTCAAATACTCGTAATCTCCTTTCCTCCCTTAAAGTAAGAGTCCATGTTTCGCACCCATATAATATAACTGGTAGTATAATAGTTTTATATATTTTCAGCTTAACGTTTTTTGAAAGGAGTTGGGACATCAAAAGTCTCTGCAATGCATAATAGCATGCATTTCCAGAATTGAGCCTATGTTTAATTTCTTTGTGCGTCTCATTCCTATTTGTGATTATTGTTCCTAGGTATTTGAATTCAGCCACTTCCTCAAAATTTCCCTCATTTGTCATTAGCTGTCCATTTCCATTATATACTGAATTTCTACCTGTGACCATATATTTAGTTTTACTGATATTTACTTCCAGTCCCAATTTCTTAGTGTTACTCAATAGTGTGTGCGTGTTGGCCTTTAGTATCTCCTCGCTATCAGCCAATAGTACTACATCATCAGCATAAACTAACAGCTTATTAATACCATTCAGTTGTAAGCCTTCCTCATTCTCTAAAGATTTAATGGCATGCTCTAGTACAAAATTAAATAGTAGAGGAGATAGTGCATCTCCTTGCTTCAACCCATTCTGGATTTCAAAAGTGTCTGAAAACTGTTTGCCTACACGCACCCTACTATTTGAGCCATTTAGACACATTCGTATAAGTCTAACTAACTTTTTAGGAATTCCGAACTCCAGCAGGATACTATATAACTTCTCCCTCTTAATTGAATCATATGCTTTTTTGAAGTCTACATATAGTTGATGTACAGTGCCATTATATTCCCATTTCTTTTCTAAAATCTGTCTTATACTAAAAATCTGATCTGTTGTAGACCTGTTTCTTCTAAATGCACATTGATGATCTCCTAGAATGTCATCAATATAGGGAGTAAGTCTGCTTACTAATATATTTGTAAGAATTTTGTATGAAGTTGAAAGTAATGAGATGCCCCTGTAGTTGTTGCAATCAGTTTTATCTCCTTTCTTATAAATTGGTACGATAATTGATTCCTTCCATTCATCTGGAAGAGCTTCTTTTTCCCAAATCATACTAAGCAACCAGCGTATTTTGTCTATCAATTTTTCTCCTCCTGATTTTATGAGTTCTGCTGGGATCTCATCTGAACCTGATGCTTTATACATCTTCAATTTTTCAATCGCCATTTCGACCTCTAATGCACTTGGCTCTGCGACTAGCATTTCTGCTGTCTGTAACTTATCCTCCTCAATGTCCTGTTCTGTATGTACATTTAATAGCTGATTAAAGTAACTTTTCCATCTATTTAATATACTCCTAGAATCTGCAATCATATCCCCATTTTCATTTCGAATTATGTTTGTTCTAGCCTGAAACCCTTTATTCTCTATACTAATTCCCTGATATAATTCTCTAATGTTCCTATTTTTTGCATTCATTTCAAGATCATTAATCTTCTCTCTCAAATATTCCCTCTTTTTACTCTTTAGTAACTTAGTGGTTTCCCGTCTAATACTACCCAATTGCTCTAAATTTACCTCATTTGGCTCGTGTAACCATTTAATTTTTGCTAGTTTTCTTTTCTTTACAATGTCGGCACATTCCTCATCAAACCATTTCTTTTTTTGCCTCTTTTTTAAACAACCAATGCTTTCTGATGCTGACAATTTAATAGTATCTCTTATAGCCTCCCATTCTTTATTTATATCAGGTTCTTCTTCGTTTGCCACATTGTCATCTGAAGATTCCAGTACTTCAAATCTATTAGCAATTTTGATTTGGTATTCTTGCCGCATTTCATCATTTCTCAAGTTTTTTAATTCATATTTTACAGAATCATCTTTAGCATTCGTTCCTCTCATAAGCGATAGCCGTTGTCTGATTTCACTCTGACCAGATGATGATCCGAATTGCAGTCTGTCCCTCTAACTGATCTAACATCAATGATGCTACTGTGCCAGCGTTTATCCACTAATACATGATCTATCTGGTTCCGAGTTTCTCCATCTGGGGACGTCCAGGTGTATTTATGAATATCCTTATGCTGAAATGTTGTGCTCTTAACAATCAGATTCTTTGATGTGGCAAATGTGACTAATCTAACCCCGTTGTCGTTACTATCTTCATGAAGACTGAATTTGCCTATTGTTGGTTTGAATATATCTTCCCGCCCCACTTTTGCATTAAAATCTCCTAAGACAATTTTCATATGATATCGTGAAAGGCTATCAAATAAACATTCTAATTCTTCATAGAACTCATCCTTGATCTTGTCATCTTTATCTTCTGTGGGGGCATGTACATTTACAATTATAAAATCATGTCGTTTACCCTTTAGAATTATGTATGATATCCTATCATTAACAAACTTAATATCTCGGATAGCGGATAGGATCCTCCTTCTGACTAAAAAACCCGTTCCAAATGCAGGTCTTTCTGCACCCCCATAGAATAATGCAAAGGTTCCTGATTCCTGACTACCTTCTCCTGGCCACCTAATTTCCTGTAAAGCGACTATATCCAAGGGCGATTTATCTAGTTCCCGCGTTAATATCTCTAGTGCCCCACTATTGTATAAAGTCCTAACATTCCATGTTCCTAGGAACATGTCCCTGTGTTTGAGCCTTTGGCATGGGTTCCCTGAAGTAGTCCCCGCCCGGAGAACCGAATGGGGGACTATTTGACCTCCGGAAAATTTTACCCCAGATGAACCCATGTCCGCATTTCTTGACGGTTGTATTTTTACGGTGAAAGATCGTCACTCTTTCGCCCAAGGTACTTTTTTCGTCTGGCTTATCACCTTCGACCAGTCCGGCATGGGTAACCCTATCGGCAGCAATGCTACCGCCGGCATAGCTCTCAGGATCATTTAAGCACGCAAGCCACTCCACCACGACAAGGTAAAGATACCATGGAGGGATTGTTGATATGTTATTATTATTATTATTATTATTATTATTATTATTATTATTATTATTATTATTATTATTATTTAAATTCTACAGAAAAAAACTATTAATCACACCGTTTAGTGCTATGCAAAAAAAAAAAATGTTAACGCGAATAATTATATTTTTTAATACGAATATTCCACACGACAATGGTTCTCCTTCAACCCAAATGATTTGTTGCCAGAGGTTTTGTCTAAAGCATCTTCTTCCCTCAAATCTCTAGCTTCCATATTTATCCTCACTCACTCTATCCATCGTTCTCTAGGTCTGCCTTTTTTCACTTCTTTCATTAGCTTTCCTATAAAGGATCTTCTTTGGCATTCTATCTTCTTCCATTCTTATGAGGTGTCCATACCATTTTAAACGTTTATTTTTTCTAGTTTTTTTCTTCTAATGTATTTTTTAATTTGCATAATTTCCCTTATTGTGCGGTTTCTGACTTGATTACGTCTTGAAATTCTTGTCGATCACTTCCACAAAATAATTTCAACTGCTAACAGCTTGTTAGCTGTTGTCTACTTACTGTCCAGGTTTCGGACGCATATAATAAAATGCGTTTTAATAGTTTTCTTCATTCTGTGCATTATATTTCTAATCCAAAGCACTGAGTTCAACAGACCAATGGTTCTTCTACAATCATTATTCTACTTTCAATTATTGTAGTTTAATTCTCAATTTTATCTAAAATAGATCCTAAATATTTATTATTTTAAACACTGTATACTCTTTCTGAATTTACATATTAACTCATCTGTTGAATCCTATGAAATGCATTTCAATTCTACAGTCATGAAAATCAGCGAAATAACTGAAACAAAAATTATAGAGGATGAAACATTTTCAATGATGTCTTAATTATACATGATGATAATTATAATTTTCTGTTTACAGATCGTGCGAAATTTTCACATTGAATATAACTATGAAGACATGAAATTCAAGAACATACTACTCATTGTACCTGCTTCACCCCTAAAATTCAAGTTCACCGAGAGAGAAATTTAATTCCAAGAGAATGGACAATTCCACTTAGTAATAAATTCCTGTTGTGAATAATTTAAAAATACAAAATGTTACGGCCACAATTCCGGCATCCGATGTGTTTAACTCTTAAATTGACAAGACACTAATTTCTCCTGCCAGTCATTTAAATGTGGCGGACCGCAGTGAAAACGAAATCACGTAAAACTGTTATTATTAGGCATACTGCGTAATTCGACAAAAATATAAGTAATTTCTACTCGTTCGTTTTCTTCTATTTTATTTTAAATATTGAATGAATTAAACCAATTGATGGATCCTATAGGATACATGGCCAATTTAAGGGTCAAATTATTTGCTTTTCATATCCACTATATGAATTCAAATCTTTGTTTTAAATTTTTGTGTTGTATTATGTAGTGGTTTTGTAACAGCATATCACACATGAGAAGAAACTCTCCATTTTATTTTCTAAATAAATATAATCCAGAAAATATTTTCTTAATAGTTTTAAAAATATTGATCCTGTTGAGGATGACCAAGGTACTTATTCATTTTAATATTTTACAATATAACTATTCCCCTTAATGGAATTTTACTGTAAATTTTGTTAACATTGACTCAAATGATGTAACTTGCACTGGGTACAGGGAAGGATGTAGGAAATGTACGTTTAAGTGTGTTTTCTGTACGGGATGATGATTTTTACATGCTGAAAGTTAAGACTGCAACATCGATAGCATAATGTTTTCATAAATCTGACGCCATTTCTTTCCTAATATACTTATATAATATAAAGGTAATGTTGCTACATTCCATAAAAATGTCGAATAATTTTCTTAATTTATATTTATAAAACTGTATATAGATTATTATCAATCTTTTAAAAATATCTATCTATCTATACATTAGTACTATACTATTTTGCAATCTAATCTTTCAGTAGATAAGATATCTACTCCTTAATGATGAAGGTAAGGGACAAGATGAATCCCGGTGCTGGCACATGCAATACTCCTGTCGAAAAGCACCAAAGAACCTACCAGTTTAATGTTTCTATCAATCGGACATATTACTATTCATAATGCCTCCATCGCTATACAGAATCCCTCATGCATTTAGGGATGCAAACGATACATCCATGTTTTAAAATATGGATGTATCGTTCACAAACATCGATATTAAAGCCCCTAAAATCAACAATACATCGCTCTTTATGACCGATGTTTTATGAACGATATTTTGTCATGCTTAGCGCCATCTATTGTATTATTTTGCGCTGCTCCTTCGCTACCTCAGCCACACCCGTACATTCTTATATGCAGCATCCCGCCCTCTCTCTCTCAATCGCTCAACACTCTGTAGCTTTTTTTAGAAACCACGTTTCTGCTACCATTTGTAGCTTTTTTTTAGAAAGCACGCAGACTGCTACCATTTGTGGGCAAGAGAACCACGCTATTACTACCATTAATCCGGGATCGGGTTTTGTAATTGCTGTCTCTATTAACGTGGACCTGATTTCCTGCAAGGTTACCAATCAGGAAGTTGCTTGCCTTGGGCCCATAGAAGGCAGCAATTAATTCATCTTTCTCTCTCTGATATATTGACATAGAAAAATAATGATTCTTAAATACATAGAGTGAATGAAAAATATAATAATTGTCTTTCAAGAAAGCTAAACAGCATAATAGCAAAGGAGCTGGGAATAGTTTCCTACTTGAGTGACTTTCCGTACAGGATTGTAAACAACTACGTGTACATTAATCAAGAAGCAGAGAAGTTGTTTAAAAGTTGACATTTAATATAAACAAGTTGTCTGAATAAAAACATAAATTAACAGAAATAATTGTTCCGATCATACAACCAAAATAGCAATGTAAATAAATAAATGACGATACTCTTACATTAGAAAAAACATACCATACTTCACGCAACACTCATACTTGCGTCCGAATCAGGGACCACTTCTTCCCTGGTCTGCCGGACTAACTCAATCAGGCCTCTTCTCGGCCTCAGACTACCTTGTCTATTAGAATTCCAGTCGCATGGTGACCTGGATGCGGATTCAAACCTTGAATCCCTTGAACAACTAAACGATGACTGCTTGAATGATCGAATGATACTGTTCTGTTAGTGCACCACGTATATGAAGGTTCCGAAGTAGAGGGGAGATGCGCCGTAGACATTGCGCGGCAGGAAGGGTAACGAGGGGAGAGTGGGGGTAACTACTAGGAGAAAAGGATGTTGGCATAGTTCATAAATATTCCAGTGTAGGGAGGAGAACGTCGCTACCATAATGAGCCGAAAAACACACTTTCGGTTCAACTCATCAACGTCAACGGCCATTTTTTATTGGCTATGATATATTTGCCTATCGTAGCAACGTCGGTACCCGAGCGGCTGTTTTCCGAGGCTGGGGTACGATTACCCAAGAAATAAACAGCTTACTAGGCACAGAATTGTCAAACTTGTTTTAAAATTCTGTTTTACGAAATAAGTAATTAATAAACATTTTCAACAATCTGATGTGTTTTTTTATACATCGATATATCGTTCATAAACATCGATTTTTCGACATCGATATTTTACTTCTGAAAATATCTATGTTCTAACATCAACGTTTTTATGAGCGATGTTGCATCCCTACATACATTATGATATAGTTAAGTTGTCTCAATGGATGGGTAGCTACCACGACTGGGATCTCAGGTTCGAATCCTGGCGATTCCGGAAGATATTGGTGATGGCCACACCGGGATTGTTTTTAATTTTTCTCGGAGTTCTGCAAAATTAACGTAAAGCCTATGGCAAGCCAATAGCCAGAATATCAGGCTGATTAAATTGGCAAAACACTAATTTGTCGTGTCAGTTATTTGAATGTTCCGGACCGCACTGGAAACTATAGCATACATAACTATTATTATTATTATTATTATTATTATTATTATTATTATTATTATTATTATTAGGTATATTGTGTAATTCTACAAACGTTTAAGTAATTATTTTATACTCGTTCGTTTTCTTCTGTTTCATTAAAAATATTAAATAAAATTAACTAACTGATGTATCCTATAGGATACATTGCCAATTTAAGGGTTAAATAAAGAAATGAAAATTATAATTTATAAAACAGTATTTCCGTCAATACTACCCTATGCTTCAAAGGCTAGGCTGATTCTACAATGACAAAACATATCTCAGAGATTTAATACACAAGTGATCTTCTTGGTGATAAAATATTAAAATATGCAGTCAATATGCCCAATTCACCAATTAATATTTTAAAATGGTTAACACGTTTCCACAGCCAAGGAGTTATTCTCAAGACCAGATAGCCATTTTAAAACATTAATTGGTGAACTGGGCATATTGACTGTGTATTTTAATATCTCACAGACATATTCGACGAACACTGCAAAGAAAATCCTACATAAAACAAGGAGAAATAAAATTATAAATGAGGGGATAAGACAGCTGATAGTTCAAGCAATAAGTGAACAGGTGAATAAAATCAGACGTAAGCGGAATTTGTACTTATGTCGAGTGACACCAGGAAAGATGATTCGTACATAAAGAGATGCCGTCATCTATCGACGGATTGGAGGAGATCGCCTGGAGTACAAAAGAAACGTTGGAAAGATTTTTCGGTTTCTGAACTAAACGTCTAGTTATTACACAAACCTGAACGGTCGTTCATAATGACTTTTAATAAAAGTATTGCTTCTTTCCCATACTTGAAATTAAGGTGCTCGTATGAAAATTAAAAATTCGCGTCTATTTACTACAATTTAAAAAAAATATTAATGATTATTTCTTCGTGATTGGGCTTCTTCCAGTTCCTAATGATAGTCTAATGTCATTATAAACACGGGTACGAGTGTAAAAATACAGGACCAAGTGGAGGGATGAGATGTGATGAAGCCTCTAAAATAGAAGATCTGTGAATAAAAAGGATCCCGCCGACCACGCGTCATGCACTATCTCAGGGCAGATGACATGAAATGAATGAGTCAAATATTGACTATTACTTTAAGGGAGAAAAGGCGATTACGAGTATTTGAGAATAAAGTTCTTAGGAAAATTTTTGGACCAGACAGAGATGAATAGACGGTGAATGGAGAAGACTACAGAACAGTGAACTAAAATGTCTTTATAGGAAGATAGATATAATAAGAACAGTTAAGTCTCCGTAGACTGCGATGGGCAGGACATGTGGCACGAATGGGGAATGAAAGGCGTGCATGGGACATTCTTATAGGAAAATAAGAGGGAAAATGCCCAGTTGGTAGACCAAGAATGAGGCGGGAGAATAGCATTAAATATGATTCGAGGGAAGTAGATTATACAGGGGATGATTGGAAAACATTAGCTCAGGATAGGGATGTATGGAGAGCTTACATCCGCGCGGCCATGAACCTGCGGGTTCGACAGTGCCAGTGATTTAGTTACTTAATATGGAGAAGTAGTGGAATGAAATTTAAGACAAGAGAAAACGGGAGAAATCCTGGCCACGCTCCTTTTCGACACCTGAAACCCACATGGAATAACCGACACGCGAACTCGAGACTCCAGCAATTAGAGCTAAGCATCCAACAGCTTGTGCCACGTAAGAGTACCAAATGTAAACAAATTTAAAAATTGTAATACATACATATATATATATATATATATATATATATATATATTTAAAAATGATTAATCTATATTTTACCTCATATTTAGCGCATTTAAGTTTTCGGAATATTACAAAGTGTATTTGTTAGAATGTGGACAGTGAGAAAGCAGTTGAAAGGTAATTCTAACAAGTTCAACAAGGTTGTTAGATTTAAGATGTAATGCTTTTAACAGAGTTAAGGGCAGTGTAAGAAACAACACAACATCAGCCGTTACTTTCCCAGGGAGAAAGCCTTGCGGAACCAATAAAAACACTGGGTGCTAAATTCGTTAACTTTATTACACTTGCTTGGGTATTTAAAAAAATCAGGTAGTAAACAATGCTGAGATGAAAACTATAACCACGCATCACAAAATAATGACCGCATTATTATGAATTCAATCAGCAAAGAGTAATTCAGATATCTCATTATAGATTTCGTCGGATATATTTTGTAATATCAGCAAATTCTCCCCCCCCCCATTTATTGAATCATTCTCTAAAAGTTCCGGCTGAGTGACAGAACATTACACTCTCTTTTGCATATCTATTAGCAAATACCGAAGGAATTTAGCTATTGAGGTTGTTGTCATGAAAATATTTAAAAAAATTGTAAGTACAAATATTGATCCAGACGTAAGACTTCCTTGAATCAGGGAATATATTTATGTATGAAGGAGAAACATTTACAAGCAGGAGATTGGATGGACCGACAAAATTGGTTATTAGGAATCAGACGATGTCAAAGACATTAAACAACCGATGATCTATCTATATTGATCCATCCTATTTACTAGGCATCTAAAATGACCGTAACAAAAATGTGTGTGTAAATTAATGCTTTAGCTATTTTTTCAAAACAAAACTCGGAGTTAACAATCAATTAAAAACAATAACGTAGAGTTCGTTCAATATTAAAATTGGACTTTTAGAATGGAGATTAACGTAAGATGAAATCTTAAAAATCGCTCTAGGAGCTGAATTTTTCGATTTTTCGTATTTGCCATTCATATAAAACTATAAATGTTTTCAACAAACATCAGCGAAATCCAAAAATGTGACTTGGGTTTTAGCATGAAGCCGAAAATTAAACATCGCTCTAGCGGCCGCCATGTTTGTTTTCTGACTACGAAACTTATTAAATACGATTTAATTAACAACAGAAATATATATATTCCCTAAATCAGAAAAACACAACCATACTACTTATTACTGAGGAAATTGCTCAGTATATGCTGTTCCCGCTTCAGAGATTATTTTTATTCTTGGTCTCATTGATCACAGATAGGAAGTAAAAAGATGGCTGATTACAATTCAATGATAATTGGTTTAGGCTTATTCTTTTTTAAGTATTCTCATGACACGTGTTTACCAAACACACAAGCATGCGTCTTACCAATGTTAATTGAAGTTTTATAACTTAAATTTGAGTGTTCAAGTTAGAGAAAATACTTTTTAATATATGCGAGCAGAACTAAAAAATGAAAAACTGTTATTCTTGCAGGTATATTAAATGGATGCGAAATACGAAGTCTTACTTTAAGGGAGCAGAAAAGATTACGAGTATTTGAGAATGAAGTTCTTAGGAAATATTTTGGACCAAAGACAGACGACTACGTATCAATGAGCAAACGATCTTTATGGAAAGAAATAATAATAATAATAATAATAATAATAATTAATAATAAAGTTAAGTCTTACAGACAGTGAAGTGCATAACATATAACACGAATGGGGAATGAAAGTAAGGCATTGAAACTGTAGGCAAACCAAGAACAAGGCAGAGGAATAATATTAACCATTATTTGAGAGAAGTAATTTATACAGGGGACGATTGGAAAACACCAGCTCAGGATATGGATGTATGGAGAGCTTACGTCAGCGCGACCATGAACCATCTGGGTTAATACTGCCAGGGAGTTAATTTACTAGTAGTCTATATTCGAGACAGATTATCGTGGTTTCGATTCTCTCATAGCAATTGCTAGCATAATAATTGAGAAATCGTGTAAGTAATGGTAAAACAAAAAATGAAATAAAAGTGGTGAGATATTTTTTATGAGTAACTAGCTAATAGCCGGCGTGCGCTGCTACACCTAAATAAATGACAATTAACGTGATTTTATGTGTAGTTGAAAAAGTATAAGGAAAAATGTATATGGCAATTATTTTTAGATATCCCGTGCAGTTTACTCGGCGTTGTTCGGGAATCTACTCATCCCGATCTTCTTGGCATAAATGAGATGAAAGACAAAAATTAATGTACTTCTTATGAATAGTTGAATAAGTAAAATGAAAAATAATAATTATAAATATATATCGTAATTATTTTAAGATTCCCCGTGCTGATTACCCGGTGTTGCCCGGGAATCTACTTATCTCGATCTTCTTGGCATAAATGAGCTAAAAGACAAAATTCATTATTGTGAGTTATCCGTAAAAGAATACCCGCCTGTGCTTCTATGCTTGCACAGGAATCTACGTAGCCTACTTGTCTCGATCTTCTTGGCATCAATGAAAGACTAAAATGTTATTGTGAGTTATGCGTAAGAGATAAACATATGCTGTCGCGGACTTTTTTGTACAGCGTTTTGATATATTCAATTCTGTGTACATTAATTTTGTGTATTTGTTAAGGTTTAGGCAGCGTAAGCCATTTAAGCGTCCAAAGAGCTACTTTTTTCACGTTTTCCACTAGAAAGGGCAATTTTTAAGGGTGCAGGAGTTGAGTATCACAACTCTCTTATAGCCTATGTTCATCCCGAGAATCTCCTGAACATTTTGCAAAAATCCCCATCAAAATGGAATCAACGGTATGGCCGCGCATAAAGTACGAACAAACAAACAAACAATAAACAAACATTCATTTTTTAATATTAGATATTAGATAGCACAATATCTAGTGTCATTAGCCTCGTATACATTATGTCAATTTCACATTGTCATATTCCTGACACTGACCTAATCCAGAACTTTCAACTGTAGAAAAAAAGCAGTATTTGATTTCTTAGTAACACGATTTTAAATTAATGGTATAATAATAATAATAATAATAATAATAATAATAATAATAATAATAATAATAATAATAATTAGAAATGTTTCTGTTGTGGCTTGCTTCCTGAAACTAAATTATCCTTCCTATCTATCCTCTTCCTCATCTTTAAGACACATTTATTTTAAAACTGTCTTTCCAAGTAGGTTAATAATAGTAATAGTAATATATAAAACTATTATTCTACCAGTTATATTATATGGGTGCGAAACATGGACTCTTACTCTAAGGGAGGAAAGGAGATTACGAGTATTTGAGAATAAAGTTCTTAGGAAAATGTTTGGACCAAAGAGAGATGAACAGACAGGCGAATGGAGAAGACTACATAACAATGAACTACATGGTCTTTATAGGAAGCCAGATATAATAAGAACAGTTAAGTCTCGTAGACTGCGATGGGCAGGACATGTTGCACGTATGGGGAATGAAAGACGTGCATGGAAGCTTCTTGTAGGAAAGCCAGAGGGAAAACGCCCAGTTGGTAGACCAAGAATGAGGTGGGAGAACAACATTAACTATGATTTGAGGGAAGTATATTATACAGGGAATGATTGGAAAGCATTAGCTCAGGATAGGGATGTATGGAGAGCTTATGTCCGCGCGGCCATGAACCTATGGGTTCGATAGTGCCAGTGAGTAAGTAATAATAATAATAATAATAATAATAATATTTATTCTGGCAGAATTAAGGTCATTTGGCTTTATCTTCCACTCAATCAGCACAAATAACAAATACATGTTTTCAATATAGTTTATTAAGGGTTAAAATGCATTAAACATTTCAATATAAATTTCATATAAACACAACATTTATACGATAAACATAATAATATTAATAATACTAACAATAATAATAAATATATAAAACTGTTATTTTGCAGTTATATTATATGGATGCGAAGCATGAAATCTTACTTTAAGGAAGGAAACGAGATAACGAAAATTTTCGAATGAAGTTCTTAGGAAACATTTTTAACCAAAGAGAGATGAACAGACAGGCGAATGGAGAAGATTACATAACAATGAACTACATGGTCTTTATAGGAAGCCAGATATAATAAGAACAGTTAAGTCTCGTAGATCCCGATGGGCAGGACATGTGCCACGAATGGGGAATTAGAGAGATACATGGAAGTTTCTTATAGTAAAACCGGAGAGAAAATGCTCAGTTAGTAGACCGAGAATGAGGTGGGAGAATAACATTAACTATAATTTGAGGGAAGCAGATTATACAGGAGATGATTGGAAAACATTACCTCAGGATAGTGATGTATGGACAACTTATGTCCGCGTAGCCATGAAACTACGGGTTCGATAGTGCCAGTGGGTTAGTTAGTTAATAATAGAAATATGATAAATTAAACGAGAAACATCAATTAATACATGTAGTTTACATGGAGTAATGATCAAGCCAAGGTTAGAGCAAATATAAAATCATATTTCCTTTAAAGGATGCTAACTTCCGGTAGTCCCTGATTTCCTGTGGTAAAAAATTCCATTTGCGATAAGTGGAGATAGTATATGACATGGAGTGATGTGATTCCTACAGTGACAATAAGAAGAAAAATAATAAGAATAAAAATGACAATATATTAATGAGAAATAGTGGTCGCCCAGGGGTCGAAATTCGACCAGAATTCATTAAAATTTTAAGTTTGTCACAAATATGTCATTATGCACTGATTTTCGATTTATTTAAAAATACGAACAATAGGAAATATGTGGTACAGCTTAGTTAAGCCATATTAAAAAAAACACAAAAACATCATTCACATATTTTACTATTTGAAATGCATTTGGCCTGTTATTATCTGTACGGGTATACATATCCCTTCTGATTTGTCTCTCAATCCGACCCGTGAATGTTCTACGTCGGGACATAATGGAAGTAGGTGCAAGTTTAGACAGGATTTAGTTATAATTTAATAACAAATTTTACTCTTTTTAAACCACTAATAATAAATATGCGAGAGTAAGTTAATTCACATTGCTGCTGCACAATTTTCTTTTTACAACAATGCACTTTCAGTATGAACGTAAACAGATGAATGTGTAATACACATAAATTCCTTAGAGACAATTTATTTTATTTTGTTTAATTTATTTGTAACAAATATTATTATTATTTTTAAATGCCCCAGGTTGTCTTTCGACATTCCTGGTTTCTCTCCTAGCATGGCGTACTTGTAACCCACTTCTGAGGTTGGGGCGCCTGGAAGGCGGGGTTAAGTTGCCCCGATGATATGATGGGTGATGATGATGATAGTGGTGCGCCAGTAGAGTCCCTAATCCTAAGCTTAACCTAAGATGAATATGAATGATGATGATTGGGATGTCCATATGATTTCGGGGACCGTTTGGGCCTTAAAGTTTTCCTGACATTTGTCTTACAGGTGAGAAAAAACCCCGATAAAAACCTCACCCAGAAAAACTGTCCCGACCGGGGATCTAACCCGGGCTCGCTGCGTGACAAGGCTGCACGCTACCCCTTAACAAATATTATACATACATTTTATTCTACTGCGTTCCTTCTCTATATGCACTTTAATTTTGCCAAATACCAAACTCCTCCTTGCGCGCAATATCCTTAAAAAAGGGGTACAAAGATTTTTCTTCACGTATTAATATATTGATAACATTGCCAACAATAATAATGTCAATAATAATAATAATAATAATAATAATAATAATAATAATAATAATAATAATAATAATAATAATAATAATAATAATAATAATAATAATAATCGTGAAAAATAATGTTAATACTAACAATAGTCAATCGTAATAACCATAATAACACAGTAATAATAACAATAATAACGATAATGATATAAAGAAAATATACAAATTTAGTGGAGAAGAATATTTTGGTTTTCTGTTTGACACGATCAATGTAACGATCAGAGTATCGATTTGTGTGATGAAAGCCGTGCATAATGTATGAGTTTCACTCTCAGAATCAGACCAGTCAACTGTTGGCAACGTGTAAATTGTAAAACTTTACCAAAGTTCGCAATGCACGGATCACTTTCCAATATTCGAAACGCTAGAATGCACACTTCCATTACAACTGCCACCATTTTACCTTGCGTTTCACCTGAACCGATTCAAATATCGTATGAATATAACATAGGTTTTAAATACATCGTGTCCCTCTTAAAACGTCAATACATTAACGGTTTTAACTGGAAATGTACATTTCAGAGAGAAAACATTCATCATGCCGGGACTGCGTAAACTAAGTGAATTTTTGAGCAAATCGAATATAAGGTCCGATTTTGCTGATTTACGAACTTATTCTATATTAATTATTAATAGTTATTAATCTTTTATCAACTAAGTATTCCGTTTTGTTACAATGACAAGACAAATAAGACAACTGTTACAGCGACTTTTAAATTTCGGGTTTCAAGTAAACCCCCACGTCTAATGGCTGAAATTCGCTGTTTTTTTGTGGGCACCTAATACACTTTATAATATATTAAAATATATACCTCGCAGGTGCTGTCGTCCTCAATTAGTTGAAAAAAAAAGAACTGTAGAACTTCAGGAAACCGGTTTCTATCATCAGCAGAATATGTACTATTACTGTTCTTGCTGCTGTTGTTGTTGTTTTAACATCAAGGGCTTCTGAAGTCGCTGGAAGGCCGCTGATGTTTAAAGCATCACAAAACAACAGTTACAGTACATATTCTGCTGATAATTGAAGCCGGTTTCCGAAAGATTCTTAAAATGTATATATATATACATATATATACTGAAGATGATGACACCTTCCAGGGTTTATATTTTAATATTTTACTGTGTGAATATTTACCTCAACGTAATATTAATGTACCTAGTTTTGTTACAAAACATTTGCAAATTGCTGCCGCTAGAGCAATTTTTAAATGGTATCTTTATATTAATATAAAATACTAATAGTGCGATTTTGTTTAGATCTACAAAAAATTGTCTTATATTATTTTCGTTTTCTAGTAAGTAGGATCATTTACGATTTTATACAGAGTGAATCCAAACTCTACCGACAAACGTTCACAAGTTGTTTAGTGATGTTTTCTGAATGTTTCGACATATAGAAACCATGGTCTCCGGTGGCTCGTTACCAAGTAATTTCATTGTTTTCGTTTTTTCACTGCAAAATGTGATAGTACCCCATAAAGTTGAAATTACATACTCCTGCGAATTATCAATGGAAAGGAGAATGAAAATGAAAATAATAAAATCATTCGATAATGTGCCACAGCAGAACATGGGTTCCGTGTATCAAAATAGGACAATCCCTGAACACCTTGCGTACACTCTAATTCAACCCAGGAAGTTACTACATACCTTATGGGCTATGTCAGTGTCCCCCTACCTACAGAGGGTAGATGTTGACAAACTCATAATGACGGTATTTGTTTGTTAAGGAGGAGTGGAGCGGCAAGGTTTGCAGTGCTTTTTCCAAATCTATGTACTATACATTTAAAAAATAGTTTTTCTTTTACGGCATGCAAACTAGTTTTATAATAAATATGAGAGTCACACAGGATAGCACAGATCCGCAAGAGCTCAGCGACAAGAGGTAACTACTTTTCTTTTTCTTTAAGAGGGGGTGGCTTGGACGACTACAACTTACAACTATGTACCTGCTGTGTTGCAATATTCAGTTTTTTATAAGGATTTCTCTCAAGAAAATATTGTTAGAATGGCAACCCAGTTCCCTATTACAAACACACAGTAACTTCCTGAGTTGAATCTGAGTGTAGGTAGAGTTTCGATTCATCCTGTATAATTTTCCCATGAGACAACTTCAATAGTTACATTCTTTAGGGATTTCTTAATAAATATAGTGAAGTTTGGTAGTGTAGACCTTGAAATTTATGTAAGAATGGTTGCCTTGGAGTTGCAACATTGAGATTTGAGTAGACAAAGGGTCTTTTATAAGAGAATAGCCATAATAGATGACGCTTCTTCATTAAGTTTTGATCCACGCTCATGCGCACTTGGTAGTCCTTGGCGCAAGCTGAGTAACGACTTCAATTAGCACATTGAGCTCGTCATGTTCACGATATTTTTTAAAGCCAAAAACAACGTTAATATAGTATAATATGACCGGTTGCACAGTTTTTTGGTTGCTAGAACATATTTATATATTGAAATCATTACCCTCAGATCAGAAACTTTGCGCAGAATGGATTATTAAAACGAAAAGAGCAAACTTCAGGATTGTGAGGTATGTAGCATATACAAATAATATGAATAGTAGTTGTTAATAAATGATAATGCATGATATGCCCTGCAATATTGTCAATTTCTCCTCGTGTAAAATTGAGAAAAATGTCTATTTAATATATTTTCATTCAATTTAAGTTGGGATAAAACAGACCATGGCATCAAAAAAAAACCCTAAGGATAAAGTTAGTTCATTTCCTGTATTGTATGTACTGTTTTTGCAACTCAGAAATGCTTGCCATAATTAAAAAACAGGTCGGTAGTACTAATAAATTTCTGTAAGAAAAAATGTTTTTCTGAGAAAACTGTACATTTTCGGGCCAAAAATGTGTAAGATATTTTATTGTATTTGCCACAAGGACTTCATACTTCAGGATTAGGTTAATGCGACCTGTTCCGGCCACAAGTCCATCGTTTCCTTGGCCGTCCCAAAGATATTTTTCCATGTGGTTTTTTAGGTGTTTGATCTTTTTGTGTAATCTTGTATTGTCCATTCTCTCTAAATGTTCTTTTCATTGGTATTTGTGCTCTTCTAGTTTATCGACTATTGAAAATATCTCCAGTTCATTTCTTATTCATTCATTGTGTAATCTATCCATGCGTCTACATCCTTTCACGGACCTTAAAAATTTCATTTCAGCGCTTTAATGTGTGAGGTATCTTTTTTTTTAAGTAACCAAGATTCAGATCCATATAAAAGAACAGGAAAACAGGAATAACCATAATTTAACAAAACCTGAGCTGAGTTTCTCTTCGAGCCTTTTGGAGGGTACTTCTTATGGTGCCACACATCATTTGATATCGGTTTAATTTATTATGTATATCCCATTCGTAGCTATATGTTATATCTGAACCAAGATAGTTAAAGTGTGCTATCTGTTCTATTATTTCATTATTGATTACTATTTTTGCTCTGACTGGCACTTTTCCCTGAAAAGCCATAATCCTGGAAAGGAAGAAGAAGGAGAAGGAGAAGAAGAAGAAGAAGAGTTCATACTTAAAATCTGCGCACTTATACTACTTGAATTCTGTATACAGGGTGTATCAAAAAGGATGGCGCAAACTTACATGGTTGAAAGTACACGATAATAGAAGCAACAATGTCCCAGTAAACATGAGTCTGCAAACGAGCCGTTTGCGAGATAATTACGAATGTATGGTTACAAACCGCCACTGACTTCATTGTAAACATCGTCCTAGTTAGTACAAATTAATTTGAATTTAGACTTTACTGTTAATTTTTCATCTCATTTAGATCACATTTCACAGTTCACTTCACTTATGGGTTGCCTGTTAAAGGAGGTGTTCGAAGTGTCTTCCTTGCATCTGGATGCGATAACTGTGCTCGTCTCTGCAATGAATGTCGAATTCTTTGGAAAACCCCTGGATCATTTCTGAATTCTGGAACAAGCATGTACAACTCTTTGCTCCAGTTCTTCAACCGTGTTAACGGGTGTGCTGCACACTTCGCTTTTGAGGTGACCCCAGACACAAAAATCCAAAGGATTTAGATCAGGTGATCTTGGAGACAAAGGTACAGATCCGCCTCGACCTATCCATCTTTGGCCGTATCAATTACAAACAATGACGTCAGTGGCGGCTTGTAACCATACATTCGTAATTATCTCGCAAACGGCTCATCTGCGGAACCATGTTTACTGGGACATTGTTGCTTCTATTATCGTGTACTTTCAACCGTGTAGGTTTGCGCCATCCTTTTTTATACACCCTGTATACCGTATACTAGCTGATAATCCGCGTTGCTCGAGTATTCATTTATCGCAATATTCTTATTGGTGGGCACGCCGCACAATACTTCACCATCATCATCGTCCTCATCATCATTATAATGATCACTGGCATTACGGTCATCTAAGTGTAACATTAGCCTCCCTCGTGACAGCAGTCCAATCATTCCTATCAAAAGCCTTCAGTCTCCATCTCTCTATTTTGGCCTTTGTAAGATAGCCTGGACATCTTCAACCGTCTTCGTCTGGATCCGCCGAACTTTCTTCTACCACCAGACCGGTGTTCCACTCCACCCCTCTATTTCAATCAATCATCGTCAATACCCACGTCAATTGAATTGCAGCTGGTATAACTAGCAAAACAATGATGCCCAAAAATCAATATCATCATCATCATCATGAACAAATTCGTTTTAGGCCATGTGGCCTGTAAGGTAAACCTAGCGAAGATGGTCTAGATCTTTCCACCGATGTTTTGGTTCCAGTCTTTGCTTAAGTTTCTTCGAGTAGTAGGAAGTCCCCTGGGTTGGTTACCAGCCCCAAAAAATCAATAAAATACTATTATTATGTAATTGAACATATCCCGAACTTACCAACTGCATCACGTCAACACGGGGAATGTCCAGCATAACGTGACTGGAAGGGTAGCGTTACATTTTATAAATCTAACTCATGTGCAGCAAATTTGCATTTTGTTTACTGCCAAGCTATAGGCCTATTATGACTTTTGTAATCCAGAATTGAGTTGGGAATACTGTTAAATTACATCAGAATACTGGAAAACTACGGCTTTTAATACTGGCATAATAATACTAATAATAATAATAATAATAATAATAATAATAATAATAATAATAATAATTTTACAAAGTTCTATTCCTTTCTGTTGTATGGCTCGGAATATTGAACTCTCACCAAAAGTTTAATAAAAAGACTGGAAGCAGCCAAGATGAAATTTCTACGATATTTGACAGGATGTAATCTTTTGACTCTTTTGGACAAACGGAGGAGTGAGGACATTCGGAGGAATTACAAATAACTAGTGTGATAACAACAATAGAAGAACATAGAAATAAATAGTTTGAACATGTTAGTAGAATGAGTGAAGAGAGGATACCTTATAAGATGTTAAATTACAATCCACAAGGACATAGAAGTCGTGGACGACCATTTAAAAGATGGAGCGAGCAACTATAATATGGAGCCGGAACAGATCAGAAATGATCTAAAACGTGACGGTAGATGATGAATAATAATAGTAATAAATGTTGACTTTATTTGATGTGATTAAGACAGTAAGGTTTTCTATGCTATTTCACCTGGGTTAAATCATGCAGATATTAGTAATTTTTAATTATCTGCAGCCACCTTGGTCTAGGGGTTACATTCCTTGTTTCTAGACCCGAAGGTCGCAGGTTGAAACTCGGCCAGGGTAGATGGATTTTTTTAGAATGGAAAAATTCTTAGGACAAGTGAATTAAAGCCGTGGGCCCGAGTCTGAAGATCTTCCGATTCGTGAGGGAAACTCAAGCCTAAATTTGAATTTGTGGCTCTGCGCTAAACTTAATCGGGTTTCCCACCTACGTATAACACTTTAATTGCTTGCTAGATTATTTTTGAAGCGATGTGATAACCACATACCACTCGCAGACATATGTACTGAAATAAGCCTAACTAAATTAGCTTGTTTAAGTAACTCCAGCTAGGCAGCAGCCTTGTCCCACGTGGCAATGTATAGATATAGACTAAATTAATTATACATATTATACAGATGATAAAGAAAGTAAATAAAACATTAAAATAATAGTAATAATAATAATAATAATAATAATAACAAGAATAATTAATTAGATCATAAAGTAAGTACTGACAACAGAAAGGAATTGTTGAATATAGAACCAATCACAATATTAAAAATATATAGAATAAATAGGAGAGACCATGTTGTACGATTGCCAGGCACCAGGATGGCAAGAACTGTTTTATATTATAATTCGAGGGAAACAAGAAATATAGGTCGACTTTCAAAGTGATGGTGTGAGCAATTTTGAGTCGGAACAGACCAAAAGGTCTAATCCTTGAATATGATTATTGCACGCCGTAGCGTAGTGGTTAAGGCACTGAGCTACAAGCCGGAGGGTCGAGGGTTCAAGTCCCGTTGGGGTCAGGATTTTTAAACTGACCCAAACCCTATGGCGGCACCATGGCCCTGGGGTCGACTCAGCCTCTAACGGAAATGAGCACCAGACGCTTGTTCTGGGGTAAAGGCGGCCGTCACGCAGGGCTGACAATCCGGCTGACATAAAATGTCGATTGTTTAGAAAAAGTGGGAGCTTTAAGCTCCTACTACCCCAAGGGCCTCCGGGTCTGTTGTGGGATCACTTTACACTTTTTATTAACATTATTATTATTATTATTATTATTATTATTATTATTATTATTATTATTATTATTGTGATATTAAGAACAGAATAAATAAAGGTAGAGCAATAACATCAATGATGAATGTAGTCATATGGAACAAACATATAACCAGGAAAAATAAGTTACAAATATATAATTCAATATATGAGAAATATCGTCACATATGGAGCTGAAGTTTGGAAATTGAACAAAAACTTAGAACAAAATCTTATGTCGATGGAAATGGATTTCTTGAGGAGAGCAGCAAGATGTTCAAAATTAGGCAAAATAAGAAATACTGTCATAAGAGAAAAAAATGAATATTGGTTATTCAATAGTAGATTATATACGGTATAAGCAATTAAATTGGTATGGGTACGTACGACGAATGCAAGAAAAAAGATTACCCAGGAAAACATTGGAATGGTGTCCACCTGGAAGAAGGAGGAGAGGAAGACTTCGAAACTCGTGGATGCAGGAAATAAGAACAGGAATGAGAGCAAGAGGACTGGAAGACATGGATTGGATGGAGAGAGACGAGTGGAGAAGAAAAATAAAACTTTAGGCACAGAAAGATGTGTAAACATTAAAATTCTGTATATAAATAAAATTATTATTATTATTATTATTATTATTATTATTATTATTATTATTATTATTATTATTATTATTATTATTATTATTAACCAATAACTTGAAAAACGTTTTCGTGACAATGGAAAAGCAAAATTTAAAAGGATAATACATTTTTTTTAGAATATGGTAACATATTATATTATCTAAGGAAATGTTGAGTAACTTTATTTTTTAAATGTTTGACTTGAGAAGAAAGCCAAGGTCCACATAACACTGTCGATTCCAGTGATGATGATAACAAAAATATTTACATTGTGAAAATAGCGTGAAGGACGTTACAAATTAGCCTGGCAACTTGACAACAACTTGATGAAGATCATGTACTGAAACATAGTTCACTGTCGTGATCAACAGAGCCAGTGACGTGATTTCGCATAACAACACGTTATCATATGTACATAAACACACTTCAGATTCCACGTCAAACGGTTCGCAAATAAGCACTGTGACTTGCAAATTCAGGTAAAATTTGTTAGAGGATCTCTAATCAACTTACAAATACAAAACCACTTAACACTATTTACTGTTTTTAAATGCTGTTATAACCAATTAAAAATAGGAAAGAAACAAAACCGGCGATTCTATGCAAACATGCTACCAACATATATTCAAATAAAAAACTGAAAAACACTATGTGAATAATTAAAATTCACGACACGAAAGGCCTAGAAGGTCCTTGGTCTACCAGCCGCCTGCTGGCTTCACATCCACATGTGCTACTCACAGAGGTATACGATCATCCAAGAAACATGTGGTCAGCATGTCGGGTACTTCGGCCATTATAGCTGGTTTTCTCAACCTGGTGCCGCTACCTATTATTGCAGTTACCCAAATTCCTCATGAGGCTGGGTGGGCACCGGTCCCATTACTGGCCGAAATTTCATGAGAAAATGTCTTCCCCTATGGAGACCCGAATCAGAGCAAGTCCCGTACTCTGACGCCAAAGGCATCTTGCTTTAACCACTCGGCTACGGTGCGAGACTATGCGAATAGTTGCATGAGAGAAACGCATATGTTGGTTTTTTCCCCCCCCCCCAAAATGTGAAAAATTCCTTAAAAATAAAGTGAAGTTGAGCTCAAAATAACCTAAAATCAGCATATTTGTAAAGTAAAATTTGTATTAGCCATTGCTCACACAGTGAAGTCAACTCATCACAAAAACCCGTTAACTAAACAAGTGAACGCTAAACTAATTTGGTGTACTAACTCGCCCATTTTCTCACCCTAACTTGTCCAAACTAACACTAGCATGCCCTCTAACACTACTTGCCCATTTTCCCACCCTAATTTGCCTACAAATGTAGGTGGGATCATATGATAGTATCTGCATATGTGAGCAAACAAGTTGGCAATTAGCACTAGCGGGAACATGTGTTATCACATTGGCCAACACTACGCTAAAGGCAACTTGTTCTTCAATCGAATATTCATTTGTGGCACGATGGCATAGAATAGCCCAAAATCCATTAATATATCAATAATTCAAAATATAATTAATACCAACGACCAAGAAAGTTAACCAATGGCTCTTCGTCTACAAGATCGTAGAACCATCCATTCCCTATGCCTTCTCTATAATATATTACACACATCATTACCTTATTATTTATCACACCGCTTCACTAAACTCTCTGATACGCATAACTTAGATACCCGATCCCTTGAGCACAGTGTCCTATATATCCCTCCTCATCATACTACCTATTTTTCGAAATCTTTTACAGTTTCTCTTGCTAGAACATGGAATTCACTTCCACCCTATGTCAGAGACTGCCAAACTTTACCATCTTTCAGAAACAAATTGAAAATAAAATTACTAACAGAAACAACTCACTAATATTACTTTTTAAGAATTAATAATGCGTTTTTGCATTATTTAATAAAAATAGACTTAGGATTTGTTAATATATTTACCTAATGCCTTGTATAAAAACGTAGATTAATTCATTGTAGTTTATTACTTTCTGTGTATTTTTTTTCTTTTCGTTTTACGTATAGTAGATTCGAGCTGTTATTCCTTTTTATTATTCATTGTATCATTAATTTAATTTTCATTGTATTTAATTTTATTGTAATATTAGACATTATTTTCATTATTATTCAATATGACAGATAATTAATTGTTCAATGTCTATTATTGTAATTTTTTTTGTATTCATATGTAACATGTTTGTCCTGTTTAATATGACTATAATTGTATTTTTTTGTATTCATATGTAACATATGTTTGTCCTGTTTAATATGACTATTATTGTAATTTTTTTGTATTCATATGTAACATATGTTTGTTCTGGTGAGTGGAAGAGAAGGCCACATGGCCTTAACTCCACCAGGCTAAATAAATCTATAAATAAATCTATAAATCTATAATGTTCAGGCTAAATGACGTTTCCCTGCCTGTTACTTATTTTTCGTTTCTTTCTTTTTTATTTTTTATTTTCTGTTATTGGCCACCGCTGTTGTCTTGAGGTAGCGTGCTGTCTTATCACGCAGCGGGCCCAGGTTCGATTCCCGGTCGGGACAGGCTCCTTGGTGAGGTTTTCTTCGGGGGTTTTCCTCACCTGTAAGACAAATGTCAGGAGACTTACGGTCCAATGGTCCCCGAAAAGTATTCCGGCCATCATCATCCTTATTAATATATCATCAGCATCATCCTTATTAATATCATCATGATCATCCTTCACCGGTGTGGAAAGCAACGGGAGCTTCCACACATATAATTCCCCAATATAGCTGGAAAGCATAGCATGAAAATGCACACACACTGGGATATATGTGGAGTTATAAACGTGTAACATATGTGTTAAATAAAGAAGATAGGAATGGAAAGATGATGTTAATGAAATGGATGAAGATCGGCATCCGAGACTTGCGATGAACTTCAAACTGACACACCACAATCAGTGGGAAGACCGCCAAATACGATCTTCTTGGTAATAATAAAATTCTATTACACATTATTAATAAAACTCAAATAACCAAACCTAAATGTCAAAACAGTTATGTGATATAATCAGAATTGTAAGTGGTATTGTGTTTATATATTTTAGCCTGTTTTTATTCTATCAGTAACTAGTCTTGATGATGATAGCCTTGCTATCGAAACGCGTTGGCTTTTTTAACATTTTGGTTTGACAATTTGGGTTTTATAGATTATGTATAATACAATATATAGACAGAGTTTTTAATGTACATTATAATAAAGCTTGCTCAATTACAGAGTAATAATAAATATAATAACCCTTCAAATTTAGAGGTGATAACTGTGTGGCCGATCATTGTGATTTTTAATGTAATTTACATATTTTTAGAAGGCAAGTCTTAATTTGATGATTTTTATTCAATTTACAGTAATCTGTACTATGATTAATAGACCATCATTTATGATTTTGATGACATGCTTATCTATAGTGTTCTTGGAGTTTAACAACTGCATTTTTTTCTATTCGGTATTTATGTATCGTAGGCATGCAAGTATAACACACTAAATCAGATTTAATCGGAATTAGATTTTACAATTTTCTTATGCAAATTTCACGTAGTATCTCCGACACTTTTTAAAACATTCAATATATTCCACATCCTCTAAATCAATAATTTTATAATATATACCACTGATACACATTACGATCTTTATCGTGTTTCTCCTGTCAATTTCTTGCATTAAAATAGGTATTTCGTACATTTTATTGTCCGCATTGTCGACTTGGCGTCTGCAATGAGTTGTTTCTTGTGTCAGTCAGCATCTTGCAACCAACTTTGCATTTAATATTAGGCCTATTATTAAAATAATATTTGAACGAGGGAAAAACAATATTTAGCATTAACTGAAGGTGTGGTACGTTTTACGAACGGAATAGTAATGATTCTATTGCGAAGAGGATGGTTGAACGGAAGTAAAAACAGTATTGCTAGTTATAATAATACTTTATATATATTTGTTTGTGGGGGACTCCGTCCCTCCGCGTCTCCTCTAACTGAAACACTGTAACGATAAAAAATATATTATACTTTTGGTTAGAAAATCATTGTACGCTCTTTAAACATAAGTAAATAAATGACTTCAGTTAAAAACACGGATACACAATGTACACACTAATTAATTATTATTGGTGAATGCAGCCTTTTAAGGCCTGCAATCATAATACTAAGAGATTCCATGGTCCAAAATTGGCGTTTCTTACAGACGTTTCTCCATCTACTGCAGACGGCATCTTCACAGTCGAGCCTCCGATCAGGGAACATTACCTATTTTTACTAATTATATTTATTGATTGACAGTATTTTGGACTTTCAATAAACATTATTTAGCCGTACGATCACTTTTACACTCACTGTATGTTAAATTAAATTACAACAATCACAATAAATTAAAATTTGATGCTATAGGTAAATGAAAACTAGGCCAAATTTGCAATAGTTAATTATATACATGTTAATAATAATAAAATTAAAACTAATTATAAAATATAATAATATGTAATAAAATATACTAGGGCACTCGATAAGTAATGGCAACATTGTTTCTAGATATCACGTCTTGATTTAAATCGAATGCCTCGTAGAGGTTCTTTGATCTTTAACAATATGTTATAGTCACAAGGGCTCCTGCGAATTTGGTGGATGTTCGAGTAGGCCTATTTCTCAATTCCATATTCTAAACAAATTTTACTGAACTTTTTTTAGGGCGGTATTACTTACTAAATGGGATAAACAGTGAGCGTATTCACAGATTATTGCTATTTAAGGAGAGTGATGGGTGAAATTTCCATTTTCTACATTTATTAAGCTACATACTTGGTTATTTGTACACACATTCATGTTATAACAGGTAATATTATATTAAAGTTTCATCCTTCTAGGCATAAAGGTTTTTGAGGTATTGAAGAAAATACATTTAAAAAATTTGAATATTAAAATTTTTAATACGTGCCATAATTTTGTAGTATTTTTTTTTTCTACACGACCACTGACTTATTTAGAAGAACACTATGCAGTAACTTTTCTATATCATTATAATAAAGGAAGAAAAAATACATACATCCTCTGCATATGATTTTTTAAAATTACTAGACATATGTTATTTTTTATTTAAAAACTATCACCGCTGTTTCAAAATTCATGCACAGAATTATTAGCCATAATGTGCGGGACATGCGGTTAAAATTTAGTACTTCTATAATTAAAGTTGTCAATGCTATTTTGATTTGAATGTATTGAAATGCAATGAAAATAAAAGTGTGGAAAGCCAATTTGAAAGTTTACATGCAGTTAAATTAGAATGTAGCATACATACCCTCTTACAGTCATTAGGGAGACTTACAAGGGCCATAGGACACTGAAACTTCGCCAACTTATACTTTAAATACATAGTATTTTTTAATACAAAAAAAACAAAAAAATGCTACATTTGATCGAAAATGTCGAAAATTTCACCCATCACCCCTTAAAAACTTTCAATATTACACATTTATACAAGAAAGACTGCTGACAACGTACTGTAAGATTACAATGGTCACCACTAGTATCGCTGATTTACAACAGTGTTGTCATTGCTTATCGAATTCCCTAGTAATAGAACAATTTACAACATACAGAAAAATATATTAAAATGGTTTGAAGATCAGAAAATAATGAAAAGAGAAGACTGCCATAGATAATTTTAGATTTCAAAGTATAAGGAAAATGACGATGACGAAGAGCAAGGGAAAGACATAATAACCAAGTAAAAAAAAAGTAATAAGTAATTGGATAGGAATGTGAATTTAGAGGAAGAAAACCATGGAATAATAGAGATTAAAAAGGGATATTTGGAATTTACCTTCCAAAAGGATGACACAATAAGAAGATTACGGTTATTATGAATAAAGTACAATAAAGCTAGATTATAGTTATCGTCATTGTATTGCAAAATAATATATTACGTTCAGGAATACGTATTATCCAAATTTTTGAAGTACATTATCTACTGTTTACCTTCATATTTTTTTTCATAGACGCAATACGCGATTTATCGATATTTCTATCATTAAAAAAAGTGAGTTTCCACGAAATATATCAGTCATGGAAAGTTTCAAAACATCCGAAGATTAGATAGCAAATATTAATTATCTCAAATTAAGTAGGTCTATTACGGCTGATGATGATAATAAATTCACATTTATGCACTAAGAATATATTAGCAATATCAGTCCTTACAGCATACAAACTAAACTTAATAACATCTGTTATCTTACAGATCATCGTTCTTTTACGCAAACTCTTCAGTTGGAGATAAAAAAATACAATAATAGGAGTGTGTATGAGCTGAAATTCAGTTGCAGTGAAATGTTTGCGCGAATCACATGTTCAAGAGCTCTGCAAGGAACTGCAGTTCAACAAAACGCTACTGCAGTTTTATTCGCAAAAAGAAATGTAACTGCAGCAGCTACTAAAGCAGTGCCTGAAGATGTCAATAGTCCAAGGCCGTACGAAGAAATTCCAGGACCTAAACCACTGCCTGTTTTAGGAAATGCGTGGAGATTCATTCCAGGACTTGGTAAGTAACTAATTTAACAGTTAGTTTATCTTCTGAAAATCCAAAGTGTGGTTTTAAAAATTAATTTCATTATAATTTGAAAATAAATATGTCGGTCCCAGTGGACTAGTGGTTGTTAGGCTCGAATTAGTTCTGAGATTCGCATGTTCAAACCCGACATTGAGTTAATTTACTATTCGGAACGTAAAATTCGTTTGCATGACATAAAATAAACCTGTGCACCCAATGTCAAAGATATCCTAAACGTAAAAGAAACTGACATCGAACTTGACTGCTTAGGTGTTAAATTCCTTGCTTCTGGTCCCGAGGTCGGGGGTTGAAACTCGCATGGGACAATGTATTTTTTAGGATGGAAAAAGTCGAAACGGACAAATCCTCCGGGGAGGATTTTAAGCCGTGGATCCCGAATTTTAAGATAATCAAGCTCGTAAAAGAACTTCAAACTTAAAATTATGTCCTCTGAGCAAAATTGAATCGGTCTTAGGCCTACCTATCCAAGTAATACACTAATTGCATATTAGATCTCTCTTAAAAACATGTGTTAATCAAATGTACCCTTACTAGCATTTGTAGGAAAATAAGAGTAACTAATTTATCTTGGTTAAGTAACTCCCGCAACAGAGCACCCTTATAAATTCTAAACTGAATTCCATGGTGCGACAGGCCTAGAAGGTCCTTGACCTAACAGCCGGATGCTGGCCTCACATCTACATTTGTTAATCACGGAGGTAGACGATCGTCCTGCCAGCATATAGGGGTGACATGTGGTCAGCATGTCGGTTCCACCAGTCGCCATAGCTGGTTTTCTCGACCTGAAGCCGATACGTATTGTAGCTATCCAAATGCCTCACAATGCTGGGTGTAAACCGGTCAGATACTGGCTGAAATTCCATGAGAAAATGTCTTTCCCCATGGAGACTCGAACCAGCACAAATCCCTTAGCCCGCACTTCTTCGTGTAGACTGTCAAATAAAGTTATCGGAAGCCTAAATCAAGTGATCTCTGATGATAATTTGCCGTATTAGTGGTTTTCGAGATATGCGGTTTCAAACCCAGCCAAGATCGATTGATTTTTAAAGGCGGAAAAAATTGGAGTATGGCTTCATTCAAAAGAGAAGTAAAACCATAGGTATAATAGATTTACGGCACGTGAAAATAATATATACAACTTAAATGAAGATGACCTTGAACAGAATCTGTCTCTCCTCTCACGCCCAAATTCGATTTGCGACGCTAAGGACCTTACCTGAATAACTGTTCAATAGCGTCGTTAAATAAAAATATTTACATATATCCTCTTACTAATAATCCATATATAACTTTTATACAAGGTTTATACACATCTCAGTTGAAAATTCTTACTAATAAACACTGTATTAGCTCTTCAGTGTAAAAACGATGTACAACTTTACATGGGAATCGTTATACATGCCTCCAGCCTTGTTTAAGGATTCTATAACTAGACAAAATGTCGAACATCAAGATCAACTGACTGTTTTCTTATGAGATTGATGAAAGTTTCCTTAAATTTAACCCAAATTGCAACACTTTAATGACTGTTTGATGGATGCACAGGGCATAAATAATATCAATAAAGCTCTGGGTAGGAAAATAAAGGCATCATAAAATGCCTTTCGTTACACTCATTCTCGATTAGGCCTAACAATATTTTAAAATTGAACATTGAATCACAAAAGGATATGTTCTACAATAATTGCTGTAGACAAGATTTAACCTGAATGTAGTTTAAATGCTTCAAAATATTATTTTAAGGAAACTTTCTTGCATCCTTAATACATAACACACACACCGTTATAAAAATGTATTTAAGTACAGAGGTACCATTATTGCAGCACGTTGTATGTTAGCTTGATAGTCTTGTGGTTAGAGTTTCTGACTACGATGCATGAGGTCGTAGGTTCGATTCCCGGTCGAAGTATAGTGATTTTGTTTTCGCTTGAAATGATATTTTGTTGTCGGTAACATTTCCTACTATTTTGAACGTTTTCTAACGCATTTTAAAACACTGCATATAATTCATAAGTAATGGGGAAAGCTTTTATTAGTTTCCAAGAATTGGTAGAAATTCTTGACGTTAGATGGCAGCACATTATCTGTGAAACCAATTCTACGTTTTATTCTACATAGCGTAAAGGAAAATGTATATAAATTAAAACACACTTATTTTTCCGTACCTCCTCAATTAGGGAATCTCTATTAATTCTTATCCATATTCATTTCTTACACAATTAATCACTAGTTGATGTTGTTTTATTTCTGTTACAAACTGCGAGTAATATTGTTCTGACGTCATTATAATGACGAATATGTGACGTATTGTGTATAACTGTTGTTTTGTTATATAGCTCCGGCACAACGTTTATTAGTAAGGAAATTATACGTGATATACATCAGGCTTATATATTGTATAATTAAACAACTGATGAAAGCCTGTATTAGAGATTTTTATTAGTAAGACCGATAGTCAACAGACGAAGAGAATGATAGCACGGGACGAAGGGGGGCACGGGGAATTGTAAGCGATACATTGGCATACTACCTGAGAATAAAGGAACAGTCATGACGTATGAAATATCTCCTGCTTTCATTCACTTCGTCTGTGGATTATACTTAATCTTTTTTTATCATCTCATGCCAATATTTTAAGCGATAAGTTAATCATTTACTTTTTTCTTAGCACAACATTTATCTCAGTTTGACCTTGGCTTCCTTTAATACCAATGACCATTCTTGTCTCTCTAATGCCTTACTTCTCCACCTCTTAACACCCATTAATCTCAAGTCCTAAAATCTTCCAAGTAGCCGAATTCACAACCTTGTTTCGTTTGTGCTGCTGTTTCCGTAATTCAGCCTTGCATTTATCTTTAGGCTTCTCAACTTAGTTTCTTTCTTCCGGGATGAAGGTTCTGCCTCATGCCCCAACCCGCAACATGGAGGACCAGGGACTCTTCCGTTAGGGTTACCATATCTTAGCCATGCGCATGCGTCAACAAACGCGAAGCGGGTTACACTATGGAATCACAGGATGTAGCCAACATATGCACGATATTTAACGATCCTAATAGGTAACCTAACGTAATTTAAGTACTCTAATCTGTGAAAGGCAAACCTAAAAGCTATCCTAAAGCAATTTAAGCACTCTAACCTGTGAAAGAATGCAACGCACAAACATAAATAGCAAGTTCTCAAATTCTGAGGTATATGTGTACAGTTACTTAGTATATACTCTATGTTGGCTGCACTGAAACACGACTTGTTTTTGCATAGAATATTCTTAAAATCAATATGGCTGCCGCGTCTTCATGCTACGAATGTGGTTAAATATCACAGAAAAATATATTAAAATAATCGTTAAAAATGTAAAAATCGTTATAAATGGTGAAAATAATTTGAAAATGTGGGACCCCAAGAATAAAATTTGACAAGAGTTTATGAAGGGATTAAAAAAGTCGCGTCACATGTAGTAATGAATAGTCCAATGATTATCATAATCTTCCGTACAAGTACGAGTATAAGCAGTGTAATGATTTCAAGGCTGGATTTTCAGCCCATCTTCCCACGGACAGCTCTAAAATCTCCTTCCATCTGGGCAATAGTGAAGCATGGCTTTTGAGATTCTGTACTTGAACCTACGTTGTACAAGAGTTTTCCAGTTGCATACGATTATGGTGTAACCTGCATTTACAGATGGGGCTCTGGAGACCGAGTATTGGTGGTATAAACATGTCATAAATTGCTCAAGAAATACTGCATAAATGAGAATCCTATCAAACATATCTCTCCTGGCCAGCACTCGTCATTTAGTTTACAGGCGCCATCAAAGACAACTGTTTCCCCCTGGTTTAAAAAAATACATTGTTACTGCCAGGTAGAGTTGTCCTTAGAGTCTTGTAAGACGCTTCCCCAATCATCAAAAACCGAAAACAGTTCTCTGCCAATAATGTCTTCGCATTATTAAATGACGTCTCCATGTCTACTCCACTTGGATATAATTGTCTTAACCAGTGTTGCAACCTTTGTCTTTTCCAGTATCTTTAGTTGGTAAACATTCATTCTAGTGAATAAAACGTGACAACGACGATTGATAAGCTAAATACTTATGCGTGCAAAATAGATCTACCTAAGCACAAAGCGAAGTGCCTGTAAACTAAATGACTGAGCCAACTATACTAATTTATATTAAATTCAAATCTGAAGAGAAGCCTCGGAAACGGTAGGATCCTAAAGACATTACCATCATCATATCATTTTTTTATAATTGGAGTAAAGAGTCTTAAAGAAGCTCTTCCATTTGGTTCTACTTCTTGCCAAAGTACTTGCCTGTTTCTAAATTTTACCCATTGCATCCAACTCATTTTCAACTGTTTTTATCCAAGTCATTCTTGATCTCCCAACTTCCTTGCATCTTGTAATCTCAGGCTAATGCGATTAAAATTAGCAAAAACTGCCGAAAAAACCCCAAAGGGTAGAGAATGACTGGGGCGGATCTGAGGATGAACTCTCAGACTCTACAAAAGGCTCCAAATAGTCAGCGCAAAATATAGCCTCTCTCTACCAAACCCTTCCATCTACCTTCACGTGGTGTGACTGTTTTTACTGAAGATGGAGGGTGAATGGCGAGTTTCTGGCCCCATAAAATCAAATGCTCGGGGCAGACAAAGCTCTATAGCCTTGTAAGGCAGTCTGTCAACTCCGAAATTAAACTCTGGTCCTCCAGGTTGGGGGTTTTGCGGTTGGGTGGTAACCCACCCAAGTAAAAAAAATATCACTCAGAAGTCTCAAATGCGAATACGAAACCCGGACAGATTCAATGGATACAACTTACGCAATGAAAAGGCTAGACGATTTGGAATAACGGATATGATCAATATTGCAACCTGGAATGTGAGAGGACTCCATACAAAAGAGCAGGAAATACAGTTAGAACTAAAACAAAAAAGAATTAATATAGCAGTCTTGACAGAAACAAAAAAGAAGTTGAAAGGAAGTCAAGATCTTGAAGAATATATACAATTTTGTACAGTGGGGTGGAACAACATGTACATGGACAAGCTGGGGTAGCTATGATGATTGATCAGAAATGGAAAAAGAAAATAATATCATATAAATTTGTAAATGAAAGAATAATGGTAGTAAGGTTTAAAATACCAAGAGGACACCTTACAGTTATAGGAGTCTACAGTCCTGAAGAAGGAAGAATGAGAGATACAGAAGAATTCTATGAAAAATTGCAGGAAACTTATAATGAAATTAACAAAACAGATATGATATATATAGCTGGGGATCTAAATGCTAGAGTAGGAAAAGTGCCCATAAAATATGTAATTGGTACATGTGGAGAAGAGACCCTCAATAATAACGGCGCATTACTCAGACAATACTGCACCTATAATAAACTAAAGGTAATGAACACCTTCTTCAAGAAGAAAGAAATACATAAATACACGTGGAGTAATAGAGGTCACTGTTCAATTATTGACTATATAATTGGCAATGTAAAAGCAGCTAAATCGATACAAGATATACGAATTTATAGAGGATGTGACATATACAGCGACCATTACTTGCTGATGGCAAAAATAGTCTTGATTGCTAGATGGAAAAATATAAAAAGCAATAGAACTAACCTATCAAGTAAAGTGGACAATACAAGATTTACGATAAGATTGTTAAAAAATCAATCAATTAGAGATTTATATCAACAGAGACTTAACCATAATATAATAAATGTTCTAACTGTAAATGATGTGACAAAAGAATGGGAAAACATTCAAAGTTGTATTATTAAAGCAGCCCAAGAAGCGATTGGCAAACAAAAGATTTGGAAAAGAAAACGAGGACTTAAAATATGGAACTCTGATATCGAAAACGCTATTCGTGAAAAACGAAAAAACATATTGCATTTTCTTACAAAAAATGATGAAGAATCAAGACAAAAATATATACAGGCAAGGAATTATGCTAAATCGCTAGTGCAGAGAGCACATAGAGAGAGTTGGGAGAAATTTATAGGAGATGTTGAATATGATGTATATGGCAGGCAAGATTTTGCATTTAAAATACTAAGAAATCTAAATAAATCAGAGAAAGATACAGTCAATAAAAAATTATTGAACCAAAAGTATGGGTTGAACATTATAAAAAGTTGTGGTTTAATGAGAATGAACAATCTCACACTCCAGTAGATAATACATTTGAAGGATGCGATTTAATCACATTGGATGAATTAGAAACATCAATAAGAAAATTGAAATGCAGAAAATCACCTGGGCCTGATAACATAAATGCAGAACTTTTGAAATACGGAGGTTTGTTATTAAAATTAAGATTATTACACATCTTTAATATGTGTTGGATAAACAAAGAAATTCCCAAAACATGGCTCATTGCAAATGTTATATCAATTTTTAAAAAAGGAAACAAACAAAACAAGTAATTATAGAGGAATCAGTATTTTGAACTCTATATATAAAATATATGCAGGGATATTACTTAATAGATTAAAACCAATAGCAGATGCATTGCTCTTATAAGAACAGAACTGTTTTAGAAAAGGAAGGTCCTACTCTGACAATATATTCACTATGAGACAGATAATAGAAAAGAGACGAGAATTCAATTTACCACATATTTAGCTTTCGCTGATCTTGAAAAAGCCTTTGATAAGGTGATAAGAAGAAAATTGTGGGGAAATAATGAAGGCAAGAAGGTATCCGACTGGGGAAATAATGAAGGCAAGAGGGTATCCGACAACTTATAGAAGGAATAAAAAGTCTTTATAATGACACGAAAATTATCCTTAATTTAGATAATTATTCTAGAGAAGAAATTTTAATAAATCAAGGAGTTCGACAAGGGTGTACATTATCACCTACATTGTTTAATATATATTTTGACGATGTTACACGAAAATGGAAAAAAATCAAGTCCAATAGGAGTACAGATTAATAAGGAAATGTATATGAATATTTTAATGTATGCAGACGATCTGTTAATTATACAGAAGTCAGAGGATGATTTACAAAGAGCCATTTACATGTTGAATCAATTAGGACTCTATTGTAATCTCAAAGTTTCAACTTCAAAAACTAAAATTATGGCTTTTCAGGGCAAAGTGCCAGTCAGAGCAAAAATAGTGATCAATAATGAAATAATAGAACAGATAGCACACTTTAACTATCTTGGTTCAGATATAACATATAGCTATGATTGGGATACACATAAAAAATAAAACCGATATCAAATTATGTGTGGCACCATAAGAAGAAACCTCCGAAAGACTCGAAGAGAAACTCAGCTCAGTTTTTATAAAATTATGGCTGTTCCTGTTCTTTTATATGGATCCGAATCTTGGGTACTTACAAAAAAAGGTATCTCACACATTCAAGCCACTGAAATGAAATTTTTAAGATCTGTAAAAGGATGTACACGCATGGATAGATTACACAATGAATCAGTAAGAAAGAAACTGGAGATATTTTCAATAGTTGATAAACTAGAAGAGCACAAATACAAATGGAAAGAACATTTAGACAGAATGGACAATACAAGATTACCCAAAAAGATCAACACCTACAAATCACATGGGAAAATATCTTTGGGACGGCCAAGGAAACGATGGACTTGAGACCGGAACAGGTCACATTGACCTAATCCTGGAAAGGAAGAAGAAGAAAAAGTTATTATACAAATATAGACCACCTTTCTATTGTGTTTTGTGTTAGGGGCCACTTTGCTCTTTTTTTTGGGCAGGTTGTTTTCTAGTCTTAGACAGCAATTGTCGATTTGAAATTACATCAAATTATCTCTTATTTAATATCCGTTGTAAGCACCTATTAGATTATTTGTGTTGTAACTTTACATGTTTCGCAGCCATATAATATGATTTCATATATAAATTAAGTAATCTTCTTCTTGTAAGCCCATATTTTCACATAAGAGATTTAGGCGCTCTCCCCCTATAGGGAAGAATTTGAACCATACTAATTTAGTTACACTTGTTTTCGTACTGATGTCATTTGAGTGGTCCGTGGTCAGCGTTCCGCCTCATACTGACATCTAGGAAACCAAGGCAGTACTAGGACGGGAAAATTCTGAAAATTTTGCTTCGAGCCCTTTCCATTCAGGCTTAGGGAACTTTTACGAGCCTGAAAATCTTCAGACTCGGGACCCACGGCTTAAAGTCCCTCCCGGAGGACTTACTCCTTGGATTTTTCCGTCCTAAAAAATCCATCGACCCCGGCCGGGTTTGAACCCGCGACCCTCGGGACCAGAGGCAAGGAGCATAACCACTAGTCCACCGCGGCCGATTATTAAGTAATCTCTCTTTTTTTAAATTGAGATATTCTATTTCTCCAAACTGTATACCTGAAGGAATGCTCCATTTGCTTTTTAATACGTTCCCGGATATCCTTTACTGCACCATATCTTTCAGAATTACATTTCTAAGAAATGTAAATGAATATAATTCACTTGTTTCCTACGCATATGTATTAAAAGATACATTTATGATGGTAGTATTTATTCTAATTTATTTTGTCTTCTACACATTTATTTTAAGTCCCGAATTGAATGCTTTACTTTAAATGATATACTTAAGACACGCCATATTTAATTATTATTTTTTCATGTTACAGGGGATTTACATCGAGTGAGGGAAGTGAATTTTATAAAAGAGCTTCGTAAGAAGTATGGAGATATAATAAAGATATCAGGAATTCCTGGAAGAAGTGATATCGTGCTTCTTTTCGACGCTGATGAAATTGAAAAAGTAAGTAATAAAAACATGGACAGTAGTAGATTATAAGACTAGCAGATTTTAGGCCATTTAGCTTCATCTTATTCAAAACATCTAAGTCTAGAATACTTTTTATATCTAGTAAGTTTTGTAAATATTTACTTTCTGTAGTCATGTGTCCTTGTGAAATTTCGTTGATTAATTTTTAACAGTATTGTAAAATGTATTCAGATATTTACAAACAAGCATTAAAAAAAGGGTAAAATCCCAGTCGGATTGATAGAAACTAGGATTTGAAACCAAGACCCATCTTCAAAGAACTCCAACTGAAGTGGAAAATGTTCGTTTATTACTTCTTTATCTTCTTTATGCAAAAAGTGCTTTATTTTTCTAGTAGTTGGCGTGCGTGTTCTTTAAAAAAATCGTTTCTATTCAATCTTTGATTTGCGAAAAAAAACTGAATAATTTATTGTCGAAATATGAAGAATCTTGCAATTTTTTTTATGGAATATTAAAATACAAGTCCTATGTTTGTAAGGTATTCAGAAATGAAGGACAATGGCCAATCAGAGATGCCATAGATTTTGCTGCACATTACCGGCTGGTCACAAGGAAGGATATATTCCAAGGAGTTGGAGGTTTGGTTGTTACGTAAGTAGAATTAAAAACTGAAATTGGAATAAATATCTAAATTATTTATATTTTTATTAATACATTTTAGTCAAATATAGTTGTATGATATGTTTGATATTTTAAATAACATCCTTGAATATCAAATGACATATAAGATGGACTTAATTGCTGAGCCAGGGATGTACACTTAGCAAAAAATAAATAAGAAATTATGAGCGGACTCTTGATCTCGAAAATTTCAAGTTTCAACGCGCAATTCACAAGAGTAGACTAATTGAACAGTAGAGTACAATACGTTCCCCTTCCTTTAATGAAGAGCATTCTTTTATGCATAGCAAGCCAGCGAACGCTTAGTTCAGTTCCATATGGCTTGCGTCGTATGCAAGAGATCACAGGTTCGATTTCCGATCAGGTTGTTTTTGTTGTTACAATGCTTTCTATTTTATTCTGCCTGTCTACTCTTAAAGAAAAAAAAAACAACTATTTGAAAGTATTATTATTATTATTATTTATTATTATTATTATTATTATATTATTATTATTATTATTATTATTAATTGTCCATCATCTATGGGCTATTATTAGGCTGGGCTTGTCCTATATAAACAAAATATTTTTAATCGAAGGGTAAAACTTTTTGCTTAATATTACGTAATACATTAAAGGTATCCCACTATACATACATAAATATATGATGCTATATTATACTTTATTACATACATTTATAGCTTTATTATTAAAAAGTGGTAATGTATACACAATTAAATTTATACCGGTAGCTAAATAGTATTATAGAGTTTACGAAGGCAGGAATATAACTAAAATAGTGTAAAATGGACGCAGATTACGTGACTGGAATTATTATAGGATGTGTTTTACGGAAATACAAATAAATGACAAAAAATTATCGTCGAGTGTTTTGAAGCCTGGCTCTCATACATATTTCATTTTTTTGCAATTGGTTTAACGATCTGCGGTACTCGAACATCGGATACTAGTCGTCTAAATCCTGGTTGTCTTGTTTACTTTTACACTATGCACGAGAGTTGAACTTTATTCGAAATGTTGCTATTTGAGTAATATCGTATACACTCGTAAATATCTAGAAACGTGTCTCCTCACTGTTCTCTTTCTGTTTAAGACGATCAAAACCAAATACAGCGTATTTAAAACGTTTAACAATGCGGTACCTCATGAACCACAGATTTAGCTCTTCGAGCATGCGCAGTGGGTCATAACAGGGACTCTGCGCTTTGAAGCCGCTCATACTTTTTTTCATCACTCTGAACATTTCATCTAAGACAGCCTCTTTCAATATGAAACACTTATTTCAATTATTAACTTTTACAAAACTACTAGAGTGAGCGACTTGAGCTTTTTTGCTTTAATTTTTTATTAAATAAAAATGCATAGTGTTATAATTTAGAAGGAATATATACGTTCATATAGTTACTCACTTATTGCCATATAAAAATATGACATTAGGTAAATACTTCATTCAAGAACCATTACAATAAAATAATATCCTGTTATAACCATCGATTTTTTTATAAACGAATATTAAATCATATGAAAAAATTGCTGCGTATAAAAAGGCTCAACAATTTTACTTTTACGAAATTGAGCTCTCCAGATTGAAGGATGCTGCCTTGGAAGATATTTTCATAATGCAGTATATCCCTAGCATGTTTTGGATTCGTACATGCATGATTTCGTAATAAAAGAGTTCAGTCCGGTTTGTGAGTATAAGATAAATCTATCATCAGTATTCAAATAAAAACTTTCATGATATAAGAATATTCGAATTTCATACAAATGGACTTAGGCTATCTGTGCACATGCGATTTCAGAGTAATTTTTACCCCTATTATAAATACCATCTCTCTTTACGTCCACAGACTACACAACAATAATTTATTTGATTACACAAGTTCTTATTTAGATAAAAAAATGCCACAATTTCATGAGACTAGTTATTTCACACACGCACACGCACGCACACACACACACACACACACACACACACACACATATATATATATATATATATATATATATCCATAGTAATTCTGTCCGAGGGCAGGTCCTTCACTGCAATCATAGCATTTTCATGCTATGCTTGCAGCTTTACTAGGGAATTGTAGGTGTGGTAGCTTACCGTTGCCACACCGGTGAAGGATGATGATGATGGTGACGATAATGATAAAGATGATGATGATGGCCGCATGATTTCGGGGACCGTTTGGGCCTTAAAATTTTCCTGACATTTGTCTTACAGGTGAGGAAAAACCCTGATAAAAACCTGACCCAGAAAAACTGCCCCGACCGGGGATCGAACCCGGGCCCGCTGCGTGACAAGGCAGCACGCTACCTCGTGACCACAGCGGTGGACTGTATATATACATATAAAACTCAGCAATTAAGATGGGACGGATATGTCCAAACGAATGGAAGAGGATCGGCTACCAAAATGTGTTTTGGAATAGAAATCTGAGGGAATATGAGGCAGCGGAAGACCTGAAACTTCCTGGAGTCAGGGAATATATTTATACATGAAGGAGGAAATCTAAAACCAGGAGATTGGATGGACCGACAAAATTGGATATTAGGAATCGGACGATGTCGAAGACATTAAACAACCGATTATATATATATAATATTGCATATTTTCAGAGATACAAGTATGATTAAAAACGATTTCTTGTATTTTCCGCATCAAGTTTGGCCTCTGGCCACTGATTCCGAACTTTCGACATGGTCCCACATGCCATATGGCATGTAGGATCATGTCGAAACGTCGAAATCAATGGTCAAAGACTAATCGTGAATCCTTGTTGCGGAAAACCCCCCCAAAAATATCTTAATCATATATAATGTTTTGAAGAGAAATAGAAGTGTCCTATCTAAAGGCAAAAAAATTGTCGCGTTTGTTACGTCAGTTACCATGGAATTCACCTATAAATTGTGTATAAGATCAATGTTAACATAGTAACCTGAATCTTTATTAGTACTCGTATTTGTTCTATAAAGGTATTTTAAGTTTAAATACATAAACGGATGTTCATTTTTGTTACTGGAAAAAATGAAAAAAAAAAAAAAACATGCTGTTTTCAGACATTAGCAGATTACTCACTGGCATTATCGAACTCTGAGATTCCTGTGCTCTCCATAATCTTTTCAAATTAAACTATTATTCTCCAATCGTTCCTGTATAATATTTACTTCCCTAAAACCGCAGTTAATGTTTTTCTCTCACCTTATTATCAGTCTGCCTACTTGGATCTTTCCTTTTGGGTTTTCCTACAAGTTTACAAGCCCCTTTTCCACATTCCGTTCGTGCCATATTCCCTCCAATCACTATTTATGAGCCATCATTGTTCTTATTATATGACATAAGGTTATATAGTTCGCTGTAATGTAGTTATCTTCATTCACTAGTCTATTCGTCTCTTCTTGGTCCAAAATTTCTCTTAGATACTTTATTTCCAAATAGTCGTATCTTTTATTCTCTCTCAAAGTAAACGTCCATGTTTCGCATAAAAATAACAAAGAATTACCGTTTTATATTATTTTAGTTTCACATTTTATAAAATAAGTACTGACAAGAACACCTGTAATATTTATTACGTAGCTTGTTTATCCAGAGTTGAGACCATGTTCAATTTATTTGTATATGTAATTTCTATTTGTAATTATTCCAATGGTGGATAAACGATTTATAACGAATGTTTCAGACATGGTGAGACCTGGCAAAAATTCAGAACGAAAGTTAATCAAACAATGATGCAGCCAAGATCAACAAAACTTTACGTTGCACCAATTGATGCTGTTGCCGATGATTTTGTGGAAAGGTGAGTGAGGATATATTTAACATAAATCATTCTGAATATTATATTTCTACTTAAAGTCCTTTGCTGTGGTCTTGAGGTAGCGTGCTGCCTTGTGACGCAGCGGTTCCAACTTCAAGTCTCAGTCAGGACAAGTTTTCTGGGTGGGGGCTATTTCGGGTTTTTTGCCTCATCTGTAAGACAAAAGTCAGGAAACTATAAGGTCCAAACGGTCCCCGAACATCATAATCATCATTCATATTGGTCTTAGATTAAGGGCTCTTCTGGCGTAACACTATTATCATGGTCACCCATCACATGATGGGGGCAACGTAACCCCACTTTCCAGGCGCCGCAACATGAGATGTGGTTACGCCAATGCCAGGAGAGAACATCAGAAATTTCGAAATGATAACCTAGGATATTGAATAATACACACAGTAGAATACAAAGTGCAGAGATGACTTTTCTATGAAGGGCCAAATGATGCACAAAATTGGACCACATGAGAGATGAAGAAATAATAAGTGAATTAGACTTATATTCAATAAATAATAGATTTCAACAACATCGCGTCGGCAGGGAACAGCATGTTCAGAGAGTGGAAGAAACAAGATAGCCCAAGATAGCATATCATTATAAACCAAAGGAATTAAAGGATGTGTTCCTCCATGGTATCTTTACCTTGTCGTGGTGGAGTGGCTTGCGTGCTTAAATGATCCTGAGAGCTATGCCGCCGGTAGCATTGCTGCCGATAGGGTTACTCATGCCGGACTGGTCGAAGATGATAAGCCAGACGAAAAAAGTACCTAGGTCGAAAGAGTGACGATCTTTCACCGTAAAAATAAACCGTCAAGAAATGCGGACATGTGCTCAACTGGGTCAAATAGTCCCCCATTCGGTTCTCCGGGCGGGGACTACTTCAGGGAACCCATGCCAAAGCTAATGACAAATGAGGGAAATTTTGAGGAAGTGGCTGAATTAAAATACCTAGGGACAATAATCATAAATAGGAATGAGATGCACAAAGAAATTAAACATAGGTTCAATTCTAGAAATGCATGCTATTAGGCCTATGTATTGCAGAGAGTCTTGATGTCCCAACTCCTTTCAAAAAACGTTAAACTGAAAATATATAAAACTATTATTCTATCAGTTATATTATATGGATGCGAAACATGGACTCTTACTTTAAGGGAGGAAAGGAGATTGCGAATATTTGAGAATAAGGTACTTAGGAGAATTTTTGGACCAAGGAGAGATGAACAAACGGGTGAATGGAGAATACTACATGACAATGAACTACATGGTCTTTATAGGAAGCCAGATATAATAAGAACAGTTAAGTCTCGTAGACTGCGATGGGCAGGACATGTTGCACGTATGGGGAATGAAAGACTTGCATGGAAGCTTCTTGTAGGAAAGCCAGAGGGAAAACGCCCAGTTGGTAGACCAAGAGTGAGGTGGGAGAATAACATTAACTATGATTTGAGGGAAGTAGATTATACAGGGAATGATTGGAAAGCACTGGCACAGGATAGGGATGTATGGAGAGCTTATGTCCGCGCGGCCATGAACCTACGGGTTCGATTGTGCCAGTGAGTTAGTTAGGAAAAATTAGGAAGAGATGCAGGTGATTCGCCTATACCTTGAAGTGAAAATGATATACATACTTATACTTAAAACATAGATTTTTCTTAAATTTTTCACGTTAGATCATAAAATAATTTAACACGAAAATAATATTAGACCTATTTGTTAATTTTTAGAAATGAGTTCGCCATGTTTTGAGATGTAGCATTTCTTGGAGTTTAAAATTTATAGTTGAGTAATATCATAATGCGAATAGTTCAAGAGCTACTATAGATTTCCTATTTATCATACATGGACGGATGAATTAATATGCCACTTTGTCCCATGAAGGGCTAGGAACTCCTAAAGTAGGGAAAACACGTGTTTCGTATCTCACGTGAGAGCTACTGCATACGAGAAAACTATTATATTTTAAGCCTAAATTGTAATATACAATTACAGATGAGTTTTTGACCCTTCACTAAAGGACGTTGAGTCAAGATAAAATAAACAATTTATTTACATGCTAAAATCTTAAGGAATCCTACTTTGCTACCATGTGTTCGACGTACAGATAACTGTCGTGAACCATCGCCCGGCAGCGCCGTTTCTACTGAAGCAGATTCCTCCTAAGATGATAATATTACGTGTTGGTTACTATGATTGGAAGTGTTTTGCGAATTCGTTGCAAAATTATGACCTACAACTCCTCCCTCAATCCTCGAAAAGTAAATAACCAACTTTATGAACTATTATGTTTGTTTACTATGGAGAAAGAATATTTTATACAGAATACAAATATATGTATAGTTCATTAGAGCCTCAAAGTATCTTTACCTTGTTACAATGGAGTAATTTGCGTTCATAAATGATCCTGAGAGCTAAGCCGACGGTAGCCATGTAGCCAAAAAGGTGATCCATCACCTACACGACAAAGCCAAATGCCTGACGAAAAAAAGTACTCTTGTAATTCCAACTTCACTCAAGAAACGTTGAACTAGAAACATATATAACTTTTATTCTTACAGTTATATTATATTATCATTGATTGGCCGTGGGGTCGTCTTCACAAGGTTTTGGCGTAGTAAAAACACGTTGATGACGAAAAAACTCCATAGTAACTTTACTTAATTCTATAAACTGTCAGTGGCAGTTCATTCACAATTTGCTGTAGTAACACTGAGCAATAATTTTTTTTTTCTGTCTCAGAAAGAAAAATATGTGATTCTGATAGTATTTTATCTCCTGAATTCAAATATGATATCAGTTTTTCACCATCACGCAAGGTTTCAGAGAGACAGGAATTTATAATTTCAAACACTTTAATATTTTCTACATTCGTAACTACACAATATTCGAACATTCGGACTCACCTAGAAAGTAAGAAACGACGATCCGTATTTCGCCTGTGGAGCATCCCTCTTGATGGTCCAACAATAATCGGCCAGCATATTAGGATTCCATTTGCCTTGATATCTCTTTTCCATAGCTGAAACCATTTGAGTTAGCTCATTTGGTTTTATTTTACAATAGACAAATGGACGAAAAAACGCTTATTAAAAAAAATATTATTTAAATCCATTAATTGAAATTGAAATAAAAAAAAACTGTGGGTGATGGAGAAATTCCCCGAATACATATTTGAAAACTCGATAAAAAGCTGCATTAAATACAACTTTGAGGAAGATAAAATAAATATAATATTATTTATCTAATATGTTTAATATATTTGACTTCCAATCAAAAAGTTTGTATTTACAAGATAAATAATTTTTATAATAATTAGGGGCCTATTATAACATTATTTATTATTATTATTTTATCTATGGTTGTAATAGGCCTAGCCTCAATTTATCAAAAAATGGTATTGGTACCCATGAGACAAAAATCATGTTGACCAGTGTAATAAATCTTGTTTTACTCACACACTATTGAGTAACACTAAGAAATTAGGACTGGAAGTAAATATCAATGAAACTAAATGTATGGTCTAACATATAAATACATTATATAATAGAAATGGACAGCTAAAGACACATTAGGGAAATTTTGAGGAAGTGGCTGAATTCAAATATCTAGGAACAATAATCACAAGTAGAAATGAGATGCACAGAGATAGTAAACATAAGCTCAATTCTGAAAATGCGTGCTATTATGCATCACAGAGACTCTTGACGTCCCAACTCGTTTTAAAAAACGTTAAACTGAAAATATAAAAACTATTATTCTCCCAGTTATATGGATCCGAAACACGAACCCTTACTTTAAGGAAGGAAACGAGATACGAGTACTTGAGAATAAAGTCAAATTTTTGGACCAAAAATAGGAGAACAGACAGGTGAATGGAGAAAGCTACATAAAAGTGAACTATATGGCCTTCATAGGATACCAGATATAATAAGAACAGTTAAGTCTCATTTTATACAGGGGAGGAATAGAAAACATTGACTCAGGAAAAGAATGTATAGAGAGCCTATGTCCTCACAGCCATGAACCTCCGTGTTCGATAGTTCCAGTGAATTAATTATAGTAATTCGTGCAGATTAGTTTGCTTTGTGGAGTGAAAATATGCTGCTATTACTACTACTGTTACTGCAACTATTACTATTAGTGCTACTACTGCAAAGTTTGCCAATCATATGACAAATTATCTCTTTATTATTCATCAACTTGCTCGCTTAATCAATATTGGAATTTAATATCTGCTGCCCGTTAATTGTCAAGTCTAATATTGAAAATATTTCTTAATATTGTTATCAATTTTACTTTTAAATGATTACAAACCATAAAGAAAAATTGAGGTTCTCAGAATAATAACGGCAGATCACAACCGACATCGAATTTTAAGATAGAAGCGTGACCGTGCACAGCTCTGCCATCTACCTTTCATGTGATGAAGTATCAAACAGATTGGGATATGCCAAAGCTCTCATTTTCCACCTTTAAAAATTGTCCCTAGTGAAAACGAACAAATTCTCAGCGTAAAAACGACATCCCAACTATGAGTGCTTTACTTTATGTCCGCTACACGTTCATGGCGTTTTGGTGAACGGTAGTGAATATGGCGAAGACATATGGAAATATTTTGAAATTCATCGGAGACCATTATTTTTACAACTCAGCTCATAGATTTCATGTTTTTCACGATACCGCGGTTTTTCCAACATTAATTTAATATACATATGGGAAGACTTTGTTAACATAAGAGTGGTATCCCTAAAAACTTTGTAATTAGAAAAAAAACGAATGCTTTTACGTAAGGATAGATTAATTATTGTGGATCACGATAATCCTGAGATTGTTAAATTAGGTTTACGTTATTCTAACTCTGAAGCGTATCAAAAAGTTAATTTTAGGAAAAAGGCAAAAGTTCACATGTTTCATTGTTTAAGTTACAGCAGAAGTACAGTGAACAGATAAAGATAAAGAAAGCTAAATACCTGATGATATTATTGACATATATATTCTACCCATCTATAATGATTTTTGCAACGGTCTTCGTCATGATGGTGTTGATGATGAAAAATGTGAAGATTTGGAAATAGAGCTGCATTAGGTATTTCAAGATGTTAAATGAATGAGAAGTCAATTTTACGCAATTTTTTCTGTTTTGTATATTTTTTGTTTAAATAAACAACACAAAATCAGGAAAACTGTTAAATACAAAGGTTCAAGAATTTGCACATAGACGTGAAATCCCTTAGTTTAAATACCCAGAAAATATCAAGTAGTAATGTCAACTACTTTCCACGTTTTGGGGGGGGGGGGAAACAGAAAATTACATTTATCTCAAAATGAACTTTGGTTGGGATCTGCCGTTATTATTCTAAGCGCCTCAATTATATACATTCTAATTCACTTTTATTGTTACTCATAGGTTTTAATCCATTCATCCATAACTGAAACAATGTGTTTGTATTTTTGTACAGAATTAAAATTCTGCGTGATGATAAGCAAGAAATGCCTGCTGACTTCAATAATGAACTCTACAAATGGGCTTTAGAATGTGAGTACATTAACTGGTTTGTACTGATTGGTTTATTTCATTTCAAATACAGTTAAATAGAAACATTTTGGTATAAACCGCAATTTGAATCCAAAGATATCCATCTTTACGCGCTGGCGCACTAAACCATTGTGTTACTTTGGCATTCCAGAAGTGACACAAATTTTCCATATTGGAAATTCCCGTGCACTTCTACTAATATTTTTATTAGTTTGTTATAAATATTGTATAACCGAGAAATTAGTTTATTATTTCTCATTAATTTTCTTTGTTTTTTTCTGTAGATTAGCTAGGGACAGTCTGCCAAACAATTTAATATACCTTGTTTGTGCACATTCTATTATTAGTTTCAGATTTAATTTTAATTACCATTACTTTAATACATTATTAATTTTAATCTTGTATGTATATTATATTATTTATAAAATCTTCATTTAACATTTAATAATAGAGTTAATTGTGATTACTATATTCAAATGTAACATATGTTCGTGCTGGTGAGTGGAAGAGAAGACTCTATGGCCTTATCTCCACCAGGCCTATGAAATAAATAAATAAAATTAAAATAAATTTTTAGTGAAATATTATTCACATCTCATTTCTTCTAAGAAGACATTATAATAGAAATTTATTCAGTGCCACATGCTAATTGTAAACTTAGTATTTAAATTAATGTACTCAGGTTTGCTGTTCGTCCCGCGCCGTAGCCGGGCGGTTAAGGTAGGAAGCCTTGGCGCAGAGCTACGGGACTTGCGCTGGTTCGAGTCTCCATGGGGAAAGAAATTTTCTCATGGTATTTCGGCCAGTATGGGACTGGTGCCCACCCAGCATCGTGAGGCAATTAGGTAGCTGCAATAAGCAGCGGCTCCAGGTTGAGGAACCAGCTATAACGGCTGGGGGACTCGACATGCTAACCACATGTCACCCCTACAATGGCTGTTGATCATCTACCTCTGTGATTGACACATGTGGATGTGAAGGGCCAGCAGCCGGCTGGTAAAAGGGCAACCGCTGAAAAGTGGAAAGACCCGGAATCGGAGGTTTGCTGTTCGCACGCAATAATTAATACAATTAACCAGACCATTTTCTGCCTAAACCGGGATTTGAATCCAAGATCTCCAGCTATACGCGCTGGAACATTAAACCATTGTGCTACTTAGGCAATCCAGAAAGAGTTAGGCATTTTTCCATACTTGAAATTCCGATGTGCCCCAATTAGTGAACGTCTTTTCACATTAAAACATAATGGCATCTACTAATATATTATAATGGGAATTTATTCAGTGCCATACTAATTTCAAACGTAATATTGAAATTAATGAACTCGAAGAAACATTTCTGTAGTTCGCAATGTAGAATTTTTTTCACTAAATTCAGCAAAGTTTTATAGTCTGTGAAGATTTAGTTGTCCGGTCGTTTTAAGAGAGAGAAATAGTTTGGTCAGTTTATGAATGACACACCATAATATGCCTAGGGAAGACCAAAAACAGTTGAAAACCGAGCTTAACTAAACCACGCGTTGTAATGTGTTTCCAGGAATTTTGACAAAAGAAGACCATTGACCTTAATTGTTATTGTGAATATTGTTATATAAGGACGGCACATAAGATTAGTAGAGGATAACAAAAATCCTATTAATAAACATTTTGTTCCGTTGAGGTTATTGATAAATGTTAAAAAAACAAACTGCCACAACAGGTACAAAATGTTATTGTTTTTTTAGATATTTAACTAAATCCTCACAGCATATTAAGACCGAGCAATTGGGCAGCATTGAAATATTGTTGTTGTTCTATCCATTTCACTACCTGCAGGCTCAGCGCTGCAGCGCTAGTGGACTTCCACATGGCGCGCGCGAAATTGTGAGTTTTCTGACTAGAACGCTTTCCACTTACCGATGTTTCGGGAACTCGCTATTCGGATCATGAGTACTCTACTGTAGTTTAAAGTCTAAGGTATATAATACAACAGATAATGGTGCCAATTATTACGTAATACTTATGAAAAAATTTAACTTTCAGCAATTGTGTACATTGCTCTTGACACACGACTTGGTAGCTTGGAGAAGGATTTGAAGCCAGATTCAGAACCTCAGAAGATGATTGACTCTGTTCAAGTCCAGTTCGAAACTATGTATAAACTGGAAATGGGTTTACCAATTTGGAAAATCTATAATACAAAAACATGGAAAGATTTTGTTAAATCTTCGGATTATTTTCTCGAGTGAGTAATAAAACAATATATTTCCTTCTGAGATTTCTTTTTCTGATATGTATCAACTAACAAGGAAAAATATGAACTGGAATTTAATTTAAATGAAATATTTCACCATAATCACTACATCAATATATATATATATATATATATATATACACACACACACACACACACACAAAGCAATTCAGAAAAAGTCCGTCACGCAGGAAACGAATTTCTCTGCAAGTAGAAATTTTTGTCCCATTTTACGGTTTACGGAAAAATATACCACCTCTGTATTTCTTTTGTTAAATTGGAGAAACTCAATTTCTGATGCCTGCTTACTTTTAAGCTATCGGACTGCAGGAATATATATATATATATATATATATATATATATGCATAACCGTAAGCTATTTCCTATTCTACATTATTGCATCACTTCACAAAAATACAAATAATACAACTAACTAACTCATTGGTTCTATCGAACCTGTAGGTTCATGGCCGCTGGTACCTAAGCTCTACATACATCCCTTTCCTGATCTAATGTTTTCCAACAAAACCCTGTGTAATCTACTTCCTTCAAATCACGGATAATATTATTCTCCTACCTCATGCTTGGTCTATCAACGGGCGTTTTCCATCTGGAATTTCTAAAATAAGCTTCCATGTACCTCTTTCATTCCCCATTCGTGTCACATGTCCTGCCCATCGCAGTCTACGAGACTTAACTGTTATTAAATCTGGCTTCCTATACATAGGCCTACCCTGTAGCCCACTATTATTTAGTTATCTCCATTCACTTGTCTGTTAATCTCTTTTTGGCACAAACATTTTCCTAAGAACTTTATTCTCAAATACTCGTAATCGTCTTTTCTCCCTTAAAGTAAGAGTCTATGGTTCGCATCCATATAATAAAACTGGGAGAATGACAGTTTTATATATTTTCTGTTCAACATTTTTTTTAATGAGTTGAGACGACAAGTCTCCCTGTAATGCCTTAATAGCATGCATTTCCAGAATTGAGCCTATGTTCAATTCCATTGTGCATCTCATTCCTATTTGTAATTCTTACGCAATAGAGTGTGTGTTAGCCGTTAATAGGCGTATCTCTTTGCTATCGCTCAATAGTATTACATCATCAGCATAAACTAGAGCCTATTAATACCATTGAGTTGTAGACCTTCTTCAAACTCCAAAAAAATTGATGGCATGCTCTAGTAAAAATTAAATAGTAGAGGAAATAGTGCATCTCCTTGCTTTAACCCATTGAGCATTTCAAAAGTATCCGAAAACCATTTGCCAACACGTACCCTACTCTTTGTGCCATTTAGACACATTCTTACAAGTCTCACTAACTTTTTAGGAAATCCGAACTCTAGAAGGATACTACATAACTTCTCCCTCTTAATTGAATCGTATGTCTTTTTGAAATTAATAATAATGATAATAATAATAATTTTATTTTAGACAGGTTTACAATGTAATAAAAATTTCTTCCTGTGCCCAAAGCTTTTTAATTTTTTATCTTTCTTCTCCATTCTTCTCTAACTTCCCATTCCAATTCATCCAGACCTAGCTCCCTCGTACCTCCTCTATATCAACCAAAATCTAGGTATACTTCTCTTTTCTTTCCCAGGTGGTATCCATTCCGAAGCTTGTCTGGGTAATCTTTTCTCCGGCATCCTACGAGTATGACCATATCATTCTAGTTGTCTGTATCTCACAAAATCTAATATTTAATTTTGGACTTTCATTTGTCTTCTGATTATTGTACTATATAATAATAATAATAATTGTATTGTATTGTATTGTAGGCCCATGTTTTACCTTTACAGAGATTTAGGCGCTCTCCCCCTACAGGGAAGAATTTGAACCATACTAATTTAGTTACACTTGTTTTCGTATATATGTCATTTTGAGTGGTCCGTGGTCAGCGTTCCGCCTCATACTGACATCTAGAAAACCAAGGTAGTACTAGGACAGGAAAATTCGGTAAATTGTGCTTAGAGGCCTTTTCATTCAGGCTTAAGGATTTTTTACGAGCCTGAAAATCTTCAGACTCGGGACCCACGGCTTGAAGTCCCTCCCGGAGGACTTGCTCCTTGGATTTTTCCGTCCTAAAAATCCATCGACCACGACCGGGTTTGAACCCGAGACCCTCGGGACCAGAGGCAAGGAGCATAACCACTAGTCCACCGCGGCCGATAATAATAATAATAATAATAATAATAATAATAATAATAATAATAATAATAATTTATAAGTTCAGTGTTTATACATCTTTCTGTGCCTAAACATTTATTCACCTTCTCCAGTTGTCCCTATCAATCAACTCCTTGTCCTCCAGTCCTCTTCTTCTCATTGCAGATAACCTTTCTTCTTGTATTCGTCGCACATGTCTGTGTTAATTTAGTTGCTTATATCTTATGTAATCTTCTATTTAATATTTATTTTTTGTCGTTTGACTGTATATCTTATTTTTTCCAATAATGAACATCTTGCTTCACTCCTCAAGAAACCCAATTCCATCGACGTAACTTGTTCAAAATTGTTTGTTGAATTTCCATACTTCAGCTTCATATGTGACAGTAAATAATAATAATAATAATAATAATAATAATAATAATAATAATAATAATAATAATAATAATAATAATAATAATAAAATCTGATTCCAATTGGAATTTAGTTTACGACACAGAGAATATATTGATGCTATTAATGTAACAAAAAAGCGAAATAAAAATATAAAGAAGTACATTTCTATGTTTACCGACTTTCTATGCAGTTAGTGATTATATAAAACCACATAAAAAGAATGCCAAGGTTTTCCTGCAATAAAATAATTGATTTTTAAATTATGTATTTAGATAAAAAAAGATTGAAACAATTATTTGTCACAGGGTGTCAATGAAGTACATAAATAAAGCAATGAAAAGGTTGGAAACACTGCCAGAAGATCCTGACAGAGAACTGACAGTTCTAGAAAAATTGCTTGCAAGAGATCCTGATCCTAAAACTGGTATTGTCATGGCAATGGACATGATGGGAGCTGGAATTGATACGGTGAGTTAAATATATATATATATATCTAATATATAAACATTTCGTGTCACGTTGTTTGTCCGCGATGGAATCCTAAAATACTGAACCGATTTTAATAAAATTTTTCACACTGTGTGCAGTTTGATCCAACTTGAGACTTAGGGTAGTTTATAACTAAATTTATAGTCTCATTATTATTTTATTGCAAATTATTTGTTTATTATTTAACAAAGAGTTATACGTATCCGTGAGTTCCATACGATTCTAACAGATGGCTGTGTAATTATCTGTGAGTTCCATACGATTCTAACAGATGGCGGTGTAAGGTAATTGGTTTATTATTTAACAAAGAGAGATCCAGATGGCTGAGCTTTTTGTTGCAACCGCGATTTTAATTGAATTACAAATATTGATTATTTCATAATTTAAGTGTGTTCAGTATTTATTTTATTTTCAATGCTATTAATTTCGTGTGTAAGTATTAGTTTAAATAATCTGGCTGAAAGACAGCAACTTCATTTATATTTTTAACGTATACCTTAGCCACAGTAACGTGTGGCCGGGACTTCTAGTACATATATATAATAAACAGGCACATACATACATAAATCCTCAAAATTGAAAGCGCGTCGCCTCCTTTTAGGTTGACAGTCAGCCGTGTAGATGATGAAGGTACCTTTTTCCCGGAGCCGTTGAATACTTTGGCGAATAGGATAATGCTATGGAGTCACACGATGTAGATAACGGTCTTGATAAAGCCGATAGCAGCTTTCACCGTACACTAACCTTTCGGTGTCTTCTGTATTTGTGTATTTAACAAATGAATAAGTCTCAAGTCGAAAACGTATTGTGAAAAGCAGGAAAGGAATCGCGTGTTGGTTGCGCAGAAAATGACGTAACCTAGAGACCATTAATCTTGTCAACCTGATGCATTTTATATACTCACCGGAAGCGGGATATTTAAACATTTCTTTTTAATTTTTACAGAGTGTCCGTAAATTCCCTATACATTTCACAGAAAACATAAGTGTGGTTCATTTCTCATATAAGTCCAAAGACAATATTTCCGAATGTTTATTTCCTCTGAAATAATCACAGTACAGGGTTAATGTTTATGCGTTATGAGTTATGCTGAACTGTAAAGGTATTTCAGACAATGTGTCATAAAGAAGTACCTAGTAATTCATAAGTTAATTACGGGAAATAACATTATGAGGTTCTTCAATTAATGAAAAATTAAAGGAAGATTACTGCGTTCATCTTTGTAATAATATTGTTACATAATTGTCTTTTGTTCTACTGTTTTTGTTAATTTACTTGTTAATGATACATAATTACAACCCTTATATACCGTAAGGTAAAAAAAAAAAGGTTTTAATATTTGGATATAATAAAAAAAAGGAAGATTAAAAGAATACACCATCCTGCAATCTGATTCAAAGAAAGGAAAACAATAAAAAACATTGTTCTTATTCTTCATCATCATCCAGGTATTAAGCCCGTTGGCTCATTCCGGTTTCATGAAAGCTAGAATTGTTAAAATTGTTCAGACCAACTTCTGTGTGGGCGTCCAACATTTCTCCTTCCGAGTGGTTTATAATTTAGCAATAATTTTGTAAATCTTTCTTATGGTATTCTATCAACATGTTCTTTCCAGGCATTCCTGAATTTAATTATTCGATCTGTAAGTTTGAAAAAAATTACTTACATCCTTAAATACACAACAGATGAAAAAAATCAAGAAATCCAAAATTACCCTAGCACCGATAATTAAATTTAACCTTGGTAATCTATTAATAACCAGTAAGAAAGTGAACACCCCAGATAGTAAAAAGTCTGGAATTTATAAAATTAGTTGTAAAGAAGGCAATAAAGTATACATAAGAAAAATAAAAAAAGGATTTTGGACATTCACACAAATGAACACTTTAGGAATATTATAAATGGTTAAATCGAAAAATCAGCTATTGCAGCTCATAGTTTGTTGAAGAGTATTAAAATATAAAAAGAGACTAAACTTTTAAAAGATTTGGAAAAACCTTTTAATTGACAGTTTGGGAAAAGACGTATATTCAGAAGCACAGATTTAGATCCATGAATTTTGAAATTCCCAGTGAACAGGACTTGATTTCAAGGTTCACCAAATCAACACCAGATGGCAACATTATAGATAAAGGTTCAAACGAGTCGCAATGCATATATATATATATAGTAATGAAACAATTACTACTTACTACTTGACGAATAAACATGGTGTCAATGGTAAATGTCCTCGTTACTGTCTTACCTGTAAAAAAAAAAAAAGAAAATATTTTATTTCATTTTTACATTGCTACATCAGTTACACTTATAAAGTATCACATTTAATGACATTGCAAGAAGAAAATTAATTAAATAAAAATTAATTAAATCGTAAAATCAGAGAAACTAAATGTTATTGGAATTGATACACGCGAAGACTTTTAAACAAAGGGCAAAAAAAGGGCCTTTATTACAACAACGATTAGGCATGTATACATAGGCCTACTTACTATTCAAACTATGTTCGGTTATTTAGTTCAACACAAATTATAAAGTAACATACGTCTAGGAGGAGTATCGTTGTCATACAAAGAATAGTTAATATTGTATTTTCATTTATGTGTACACAATAATGGATTAAATCGTACATTCAGATATATTAAATGTTATTGAGTGAAGACCTTTAAAAGAAGAGGAAAAAAAATTAATACAACAATGATCACGTGCATACTTATTATTTAATATATGTTCGGCTATTTAGTTCAACGCAAATTATAAAGTAACATACGTTCAGCAAGAGTGTCGTTGTCATACAATGAATAGTTAATACTGTATTTTCATTTATATGTATACAATCGCAGTCTATTTGTACCGTGTTTCAACAAAGATCACAATGTAAATATCATCGCAGCAGCTACACTACCAGAAAACACACACACACACACACACACACACACACACACACACACACACACACACACACACATTATATATAACAGCAATGTTACCTATGTACAAATCGCCAATTTCTATTTATATTCTGAAGATTGTTTAATATCTCTGAGTGTACAAACATTATTTAAAGATATTTCATCGAATGTATTATCTGCGTAGTCCACCGATGTGACCACGAGTTAGCGTTGCTGCTTCGTACGCAGGTGGGGCCGGGTTCGATCCCCGGTTGTGACAAGTTTCTTGAGTGAATTATTTTTTGCAGGGTATTTCCTCACCTGTAATACAAATATCAGGAAACTCTAAGTCCCAAACACTCTCCAAAAATAATCTGGCATTCTTAATCATCATTATTATATTTGCGTGCATGAATGGTATGTTTCGTTTTAATGTTATGATGCCTCCGAGGAGGCCTTGACATTGAGCTGGTCACTCATCTTATTCGGCCATGTCCTTGTGTGGTCAGAAAAGTATGTGTGTGATCCTCAGTTTAAGGAGAGAGGATGGTATTTTTTAAAACTTTTTTCTTATTTGGTGTAAATTATTTATTTTTTGTATGTTAAGAGCTCATGGCTATAGCAACTTAACCAAAAGTACAATTTTTGAGAAAAAAAATTGGGGGGGGCCCAAATTTTCAAAAAAATGTACCCAGTGCAGGGGTTTACTAAAACCGATATATCTAAGCCAATTTTGAAGATCACTTCACAGAATTTGTTACAAGTTATTAGTACAAGCATGCTCTACAAACGCTCTGTAACATAATTTTGATATTTGTCCATAAAATTGTGAAGTGGACAATTAAAATTTAACAACACTTTTTTATTTTCTTTTCTGAAAACAAACAGAAACATTTTTTAAAATAAAATCAAATACCTAATTTCTGTTACAGACAAAAGTTTTCGTATTGTCTCAAGAGTGTGTGTTCTATAATAATTCAGAAGATATATCAATTTTTGAGCAATGTAGCAAAAGAAATTAAGTTACGGGAAACAACAATCAAAAGGGAACATGTGATTTAAAATCAAAAGCGCAGGCACTTTAAAAATGGCTCCTTAATGTCTGATAAGAGTATAAATGTGCATAAAATGTTATGCAATGTATTCCAAACAGATCATAGAGTATTTTAGAGCAAAAAATGTTTTTTTGAAAAATTGCTCATTTATTACCAAAAAATAGCATCCTCTCCCCTTAAAATGTCTCTACGGACAGGTCATATCACTGTAAGGTCCGAGTGGCGGATGGCATGTATCAAGTACCTATAAGGTGAGAGTTTAAACAGAAATAAGAAGTGTTGATTGCGTAACATGTTATCTTTATTATTCCAGACTTCATACTCTTCCGCAATAGCTCTATATTACCTGGCTAAGAACCAAGACAAACAACAAATTCTTTTTGAAGAAATTATTAAACATTTACCTAACAAAAATGGCAGAATAACGTCAGACACTCTGAACCAACTGAAGTATTTGAAAGCTTGCATCAAGGAATCCATGAGGTAAATTAAAGCTATGAATTTTTTAAGACAATTCATGTAATAACTTCACTGCATATTAAAACTTTTTTTTGTAAACTTCTTGTCTTATGTAAATGAATAATGTTTTTTTAGGATAACTCCGATTGCAATCGGAAACATCAGACAACTGGTGAAGGATATGGTTCTCGGAGGTTATCACGTTCCAAAAGGGGTGAGTGAACATTTTTTTCATATGTTAAAGATGAATTATGCAGGTAAAGGTAAAGTGATCTCACTACAGGTCATGGGAGACCCTTGAGATAGTAGGAGGTTTAGGGTCCCACTATACAGTCGGCAATTGATGTCGGCCAGGTTGTCAACCCTGCGAGACGGACGCCATTACTCCCAGAACAATCATCTGGTACTCATTTACATTAGAGGCTGAGTCGATCCCAGTTCCAAGGTGCCACCACATGGTTCGGGTAAGTTTAAAAAAAAAACCCTGTCCCAAGCTTAGACTCGAAACCTGGAATCTTCCGGGGGGGGGGGTTAACTGAAAAACAAAGTAGCTTGAGATACGGAATTTATGGAGAACTAACGATTACCCGATCATGAAATACCCGTTCCGATAGTGCCATTTGAGTTAGTAATTATATGACAAATAATAAATATGCCTAAAATAAATTCTCTATATAATTTTGAAAAATCTAATACAATAAGAGTATAAATGTAATAATACCCTAATATAATAATAATAATAATAATAATAATAATAATAATAATAATAATAATAATAAATTGGGATATTCTTTACATGTGACGCAACTTTTTTAATTCCTTTATGAACTCCTGTCAAATTTTATCCTTAGAGTTCCATTTTTCAAATTATTTCCCACCATTTACAATTTTTTTTACATTTTCTGTAACGATTATTTCAATATATTTTTTATAGCATTTAACTACGTACATAGCATGAAGACGTGGCAGCCATATTAATTTTAACGAATATTCTATACAACAACACAGACAGTTCCAGTGCAGCCAACATACAGTATATACTAATTAACTGTACACATATACTTCAGAATTTCAACAGTATTTATTTTTGGGCGCAGTATTCTTTCATAGGTTAGATTGCTTAAATTACGTTAGGTTAGCTTTAGTTTGGTCTTTCACAGGTTAGAGTACTTAAATCGCATTAGGTTAGCTTTTAGGTTCGTCCAATATCGTGTATATGTTGGCTGCATCCCATGACTTCGTAGTGTAAACCGCTTCGCGTTTGTTGGCGCATGGTGTATGAAACAGAAACTTTTCTCGCGTCACATGTTGTAAAGAATCCCCATAAATTCAAATCAATTTGTATAGGAGCGTGCACTTTTAAAACCGCCACTGTCTTTACGCCACCCGTCTCTCTGCTTCTCCCGTAGACCATCATTTTTGCGTACGAGAAGAGAGTAACTCTAGCTCGCTCCCTGAAGCAATGGGATAATTAAAATGCTCTAAAGATACGATTCTACGTTCTAGTACATAATTTAATAGCAATAGTAATAATAATATATAGTAACAAACAATAGGATATTTCCATAATTAAACATTTGATGTTAGGAAATGGACATTTTCAGTAAGTGGACATTTTAAAGCCACTGATATTTTAAAACCAGGGCATTACACTGACGGACATTGTAAATTATGGACAAATAAACATGCATTACTTTATTAACAGAATGGACCTTAAAAATGTTGAACTTTTTGTTGATTGGTCCATTTTGTCCAGGATCTTATTCCTGATAACAAAGGATAGGATTTCTACGAGAAAATATATTTGTTCTTTATATTAGCAAAAGTTAAAATTTTGTAATTGGTTTAGGAATGAGCGTATTTGGAATGGTTTAACACACTTATTTCTCTTCCATAGTTCTCCATATTTCAGGATTAGTAGGACCTACATATTTCAGAAAATATCATATCTTTACATAATTGAACATTTTATTTTAAACATGGTCCATATTTTATGGTTTATAAAATTTTCTTGTCAGATCATAATTTAAAATTTATTTATTAGCATTCGTATTTCAAAGTTGGAATCCTGAATTTCTATAGAAGGCTGAATATAAGTTGTGAGGTATGAACAATCTTTTGTTTATTGCTGAGCCTCCGCATTGGAATTGTGTAACCTCCTGTGACAATACAATTTATTATACCTGACTTCAGCATAACATGTTCTATTTTCTAGTCACAAACTCAAAAGTCTTTCAGTGCATCTTCAGTGTGACTTATACTTCGTAATTTTTTACATTTGGTACATTAAACAATCAAAAATATCACCAGTTCGTATATCGTTATCTGTAAATTTACAATATTCTATGTAAGTGATTTTGGGATTGCAGCACTATCAACAAATAAAGGGAAAGCAATTTTATTTAATGTCTGCCAGAAAACGTTTGCACTAATTCTGTAAAATGTTTTAGTCTTTATTATCCACATTTTGAGAACGTTTAGTCAGTATGTGGGGGCACGCCGTAGCGTAGTGGTTAAGGCACTGAGCTACAAGCCGGAGGGTCGAGGGTTCAAGTCCCGTTGGGGTCAGGATTTTTAAACTGACCCAAACCCTCTGGCGGCACTATGGCCCTGGGGTCGACTCAGCCTCTAACTTAAATGAGTACCAGACGCTTGTTCTGGGGTAAAGACGGCCGTCACGCAGGGCTGACAACCCGGCTGACATAAAGTGCCGATTGTCTAGAAAAAGTGGGAGCCTTAACCTCCTACTACCCCAAGGGCCTCCTGAGGCCTGTTGTGGGATCACTTTACTTTACTTTTACTTTTTTTTTAGTCAGTATGTATTTACAAATTCAGTAATTTTATTAGATGTCAATCATAGGCCTACTTCTGCTCGGTAAGAGAGCACTCGGTAACAGCTGGAGTCATTTTAATCATGTACCTCTATTAAATTATTTCGTTTGTTGTTTTAGGTGAGCGTTATGATGCCCATCATATTGCTTAGCAATGATGAGAAATACTTTCCAAATGCTGATAAGTTCATCCCTGAGAGATGGATTAAGAATGCATCTCCCTCCAATTCGAAAACACATCCTTTTGCCATAATGCCTTTTGGATTTGGCCCGAGAATGTGCGTTGGAAGGAGATTTGCTGAACTGGAAATCGAAACTCTGTTAACAAAAGTAAGTACAGCAGAAATCTTCTTATTTTTCTTGCCTTTACAATTTAGGCAACGATCCGCCTCTTACAAAACTTCCATCATTTTAGTCATTCTCTCTTGGCTTCTACTCAAATACAAACCTCGGTTTTGTATCTTGATTCATTATTTCCATTTCCATCCATTCATATATCTATAGAACTACATCAATGCACAAATGAAATAAGAATAAGAATAAATTTTATTTACAAATAAATGTTAAATACAGTATTGACACCCGAATGAGCAAGTGCTCGTGCTTGGGTGCAGCTCAGTTACATGAATAATACAAATAGAATGTATATACATTTAAAGTTGGGGCCAATTTCATTTTTACATAAATTATGGCACATACAAATAAAAAATAATAATGTATTGGGAATAAGACTTATTCTAACAAGAGAATTAATGGAATGGAGAATGATATACATAAAATAATATAAATCATATAATGTGATGGATTATAACCAATAATACAGAAGAAAGTAATTAGTTATGTATTGATATATACTAATATAAGCAAAAATAGATGCTTTATATTTATTATTTTAAAATATTCAAATGATTAATTTTATTCACTTGATTAATTAAAAGTTATTAATTTAATTGCTTCTTTAAAACTAGCTGTGTTTAGTTTACTTAGTTCTGGATTGGATCTAATTAATTCATTATATAATTTGGGTCCTAGATATCTACTATGGTTAGATCCAGAAGTTGTATAAAATTTTGGAACATGTAGCAAAGAAGTAGTATTTTGTCTGGTGCTGTAAATACTTCGATTGTGCTCTTTAAATTCGTTTTTATTTTTATGAAAATAAGTAAGCAATTTATGTTTGAATATTTGTTTAATATTTGGCACGTTGAATTCTAAATAAATTAAATTTGTAGGGTAATCTAAAGGTTTCTGCAAGCAGATTTTTATGATTCGTTTTTGTAGTAATGTTAAGGGAGAAAGAATAGAATTTGCGATTCCACCCCAACCTAATATTCCGTATTGGATTATTGATTGAACCAGAGCTAAGTAAACGGTTCACAATACATACATTGGTAAATATAATCGAAGGATGATACATTTGTGAATAGTTTTACGTAGTTTGTTACACAGCAAGGAAACGTGTTTGTCGTATCATAAATATTGGTCTATTATAATACCTAGATATTTCACTTGTGTTGATATTCTCAAGGATGGACATGTGCAATATGCGTTATTACAATTATGTATTGTAATATCGTGACTGGGGTTTAAATGAAATTCATATATACCGCGTGATGTTAATGAAAAAGGAATTAATGTAGTTTTTGAGATATTCAAAGAAAGTAAATTTGTGTCTAGCCATTCTTTAATTACATTGATTCCTTTATTAGCATTATGTATGGTTTCGGTCCATGTAGAGCCGGAAAATAAGACAACCGTGTCGTCAGCATATGCATATATAGAACCAAAAAATGTTTCTAAGTTAATTTTGAGTAAATCATTAATATAAATTAGGAATAAACTTGGTCCTAAAACAGTCACCTGAGGGACACCAATATTAATATTACGTATACTACTGTATTCTTCGTCGATTTTTGTTGTTTGGGTTCTATTACTTAAATACGATTTAAATAGTTCTAAAGCGGTTCCTTTAATGCCAATTTTATCTAATTTATCCAGCAATATGATGTGATTTACTGTATCAAAGGCTTTTTGGAGATCTAAGAAAATTCCTAGGCATTTATTTCCTGAGTCTAATTTATGAATTATATTTGAGGTGACAGTCATAATTGCATCATCTGTACTTATATTATATTTGAAACCAAATTGATTTCTGCTTAACAAAGAGTTTTTTTTGCAAAAAATTCATTAATCGTGTCTATACATTTTTCAAAGATTTTTGAAAAACTTGGTAAAAGTGATATGGGCCTATAGTTGTTAAGATTATTTTTGTCTCCGGCCTTGTGTATTGGAACAATCACGGAGCGTTTAAGAGCTGATGGAAAGATTCCTTGAGAAATGCACAAGTTAAATATGTAGGCAAGTGGTTTTTTTTATAGTTTCGAGAATACAAATGATTTACTATTTTTGTTCAATGCCACCGCGTTGTCATTTCAACATTATGGTATTCTCTCCTGGCATTGGCATATTGTAACCCACTTCTGAGGTTGGGCGCCTGGAAGGCGGAGTTACGCTGCTCCGATGATATATGATAGATGATGATGGTAATGATGCGTCAGGAGAGACCTTAATCCCAAACTTAATGAATATGTTAATGATGTTAATGATAGCCAGGTGATATTCAGGGACCGTTTGGGCCTTAAAGTTTCCTGACATTTGTCTTACAGGTGAGGAAAAACCCCGAAAAAAAAACATCATCCAAGAAACTTGTCCCGACCGGGATCGAAGTCGGGCCCACTGCGTGACAAGCCAGCACCCTACCTCAAGACCACAGCGGTGGATGTTCAAACGCTTAAAAATTGCACAAAATTACCGTTTAAATGAATAATACTATACGTTATAATAAAATTTAAAAGTGACAAACTGACTTTTCTTAGCGATTTTCGAAATAATGAAGATTTGAGGTTATCATTAAAATATTTTTGAAAACTTTTTAAAGATCTTCACCGATCCCAACTAATAGTCACCGAGTGTTAAATAAGAATTGAAGGTTCCAGGCCGTGGGCTTTGCCCTTCTCCCCAGGTTTACTAAAGTTAAAAAAGATTACTATAAGAAAGACGGATTAACCTCTCTTTCGGATGTCAGAGTTTTAAGAATATATTTGCATTGTGAACCGTAGTTATATCATATTCATCATCATCATCTTAAGGCACGACAACTTCAAAATTGAAAGTTTTGGCCTCCTCAACAATCCTCCTCCTTGCCAGTCTGTCTTTTGCCATATTCAAATTAATCACTTTCATTTTCTTTAGATCGTTCATTGTGTCATCCTCCCATCTGATCTTCGGTCTTCCAACATCTCTGCCTCCTATAGGTTTCCATTTGTAGAGTTTTTTGACCAGACTCTGATCATCCATTCTTATCAAATGTCCAAGCCAACCAATTCTGAGAGATTGTATATGGTTTACTATATATTTTATATAATTATTTTATTATTAATATGTTTTTATTTATTTTAATATTATAGCATTTTTGTCATTTTTTAATAATATAAGTAACTATTAGAATTAAACTAAAATAACAATTATAAAATTACTGTTAAAATTATTTATTATTCTTAGTGTTCATTTGATAAAATATCTGACAACATTTTCTTCTCATCTGCTTAGAGCTCCCGAATCAGTTATGTAATTTCATTATGTTTTAAACTTTCTTTAATCTCAATGTTTGTTGTGAACCTGCCTCTAGAGAGATTCTTTTGATAATTCTATTATCTTTCGTCTGAAGTTGTTTATTTAGCATTTTTCATCTCACCAGGAGCTGGCCGCAGAGCTCCTGATGTGTTGCTTATGCAGCATATACTTAATTTTAGTTCCAGTTTATTCAGAGACAAGAGTGGCCAAGGATCTTATGCCTTATTACATTGTAAGCATGGTGTACTTTGTATGTGCACCCCATTTTAATTTATTATCTAAAAATATTCCCAAATATTTAACTTTATTACTATAATCAACAGTTTTATTGAACAAGGATAATTTTGAATCTTATGAGTTATAATTTTTCTTGTGAAGGGTACACACACACACAGTATTATCATTATTAATTGTTAACTTCCAATTGCTACACCATGCTTCTATTTCTTATAGCTGTCTTTGCATCGAGTAGTAACCATATTTATAATTCCTATTTGATGCAAAGACAGTTGTACCATCTGTGTAGATAAAAATATCGAAAATTAATTATATGTGTGTGTTGTGTGTGTGTGTGTGTGTGTGTGTGTGAGAGAGAGAGAGAGAGAGAGAGAGAGAGAGAGAGAGAGAGAGAGAGGAGAGAGAGAGAGAGAGAGAGAGAGAGAGAGAGAGAGAGAGAGCGAGAGAGAGAGAGAGCGAGAGAGAGAGAGCGAGCGAGAGAGAGAGAGAGAGAGAGAGTGTGTGTGTGTGTGTGTGTGTGTGTGTGTGTGTGTGTGTATGTGTGTGTGTGTGCCCGTTAATGATCTAGCGGCTGTAATTTTTCATTAATCGAAACCACACTTGGCATATAGCAATTAAAGAAATGACCGAGTTCGTTAACCAGCAATGGAACCATTAGATGTAGGAGTACACCTGAAATGAAAATTTAGAAATCACTGTCGCAATTTGCGATGTTTCCCAATGAAACTCAGTATATACTATTTTAATAAACCAAGGAAGGAATTCTGCAAAAATCAAGAAATCGAACCATTAGAAGTGATATTTTTCCTGAAACTGGAAATTAATAATATTGACTACTGTTCGCAGATGACTTAGTTCTCATTGCAGTATCTGAAGACGAATTACAATACAGCATACATACACTAAGAAATGTGGCAGAAGCATATAATAGTAAGATTTCAACACCTAAAACTGAGATAATGGCTTTGAGAGGAAAGAATCCTGTAAGATCAAAAATTGTAGTAGATAATGTTTTACTTAAACAAATATTACATTTTAATTATCTGGGAAACAATATATCTTACGATTACGACAAAGACCTTTAAACAAAACTTTCCAGATACCAACTTATGTGTGGTACAATTAGGCGAACACTTGGAAATAAAACGAGAAAGAAAACACAGTTGAAATTTTACAAGATTATGGCAGTTCCTACTCTATTATACGGCAATGAGACTGGTTGCTGAGACAGAATGAAATTAAGAATATCCAATCTACAGAAATGAAACTTTTTACGAGCAGTCAAGGGATATACACGACGAGATCATATAAGGAATGAAACTATAAGAGAATAGTTAGGATTAATGCCAATTACACATCAAATCTGTAATCACAAGAAGCGATGGACTGAACATCTGCAACGACTGCATAACAACAGATTTCCGAATTAGGCTTGGATGTATAAACCACGAGGGAGAAGAGATTCTGGCAGACCAAGAAAGCGATGGAGTATTGACCTGGAATAGGCTATGAGGCCTATACCGTGAAGATGATGATGGTGATGACTATATCAACAGCAATGTATACCACGCAATTTAATTAACCTTCAAATTGACAACGTGTCCTATAAGATAAATTACTTATTTAATTAATATTCTAGTACAAAATTTATTTGGGTGTTATTATTGAAATAGGTATCAAATTTTAAACAATCCGCAAATAGGAAATAGCTTATGGCAATGCAATATTTTTTATTGCGGTCTGACACTTTTAAATACGCTGACATCAGAAACTGAATCTCTCCAATTTAACAAAATAAATATATATTCCGTAAACCAGCAACATGGGCCAATAAATTCGACTTGCTGAGGAATCCGCTTAGTTTACGAACTTTTTTTTGAGATAGTGAAGCCATCTGGTCTTCAATGTGGTTCTCCATCGCTGACAATGGAAAACGTGACCGTACATTAACTCTAATCATGAAATCTAAGCATATAAATCAGTACGAGTAAGTAAGTGTAAAAAACAGACCAGTGTTTTACAGTTATTCAGTTTTCATTGAGACAAAATTAAATGTTTGCTGAAATGAACTTCCGGGGTAGGTGGAAAATCATCAGCTTTTCAGTATGTAGTATATTTTAATATTAAATATCCGATTCATTGGTTAATCTGTAAGAAAGTGTCCCCAGTAAAGATGACAAATAATAACAAGAGACAAGAATATAATGTTGTTTTGTGGTTCTAATATTTTTCTCTAGTTTCATGATTATGTAGCCTACTGTAGTTAAAAGGATATCCGGGCGGGGACTAATTCAGAAAATCCATGGCAAATATTTAAACACGAATAGGACTACGTAAGAGTGAGATACATTATCGGAATAATGCTATAATAAGCACAGTAAAGTCTCGCCAGACTGCAATGGACAGCACTACGAATAGGACTACGTAAGAGTGAGATACATTATCGGAATAATGCTGTAATAAGCACAGTAAAGTCTCGCCAGACTGCAATGGACAGCACTACGAATAGGACTACGTAAGAGTGAGATACATTATTGGAATAATGCTGTAATAAGCACATTAAAGTTTCGCCAGACTGCAATGGACAGCACTACGAATAGGACTACGTAAGAGTGAGATACATTATCGGAATAATGCTGTAATAAACACAGTAATGTCTCGCCAGACTGCAATGGACAGCACTGCGAATAGGACTACGTAAGAGTGAGATACATTATCGGAATAATGCTGTAATAAGCACAGTAATGTCTCGCCAGACTGCAATGGACAGCACGACGAATAGGACTACGTAAGAGTGAGATACATTATCGGAATAATGCTGTAATAAGCACAGTAATGTCTCGCCAGACTGCAATGGACAGCACTGCGAATAGGACTACGTAAGAGTGAGATACATTATCGGAATAATGTTGTAATAAGCACAGTAATGTCTCGCCAGACTGCAATGGACAGCAAGACGAATAGGACTACGTAAGAGTGAGATACATTATCGGAATAATGCTGTAATAAGCACAGTAAAATCTCGCAAGACTGCAATGGACAGCACTACGAATAGGACTACGTAAGAGTTAGATACATTATCGGAATAATGCTGTAATAAGCACAGTAAAGTCTCGCAAGACTGCAATGGACAGAACTACGAATAGGACTACATAAGAGTGAGATACATAAACGGAATAATGCTGTAATAAGCACATTAAAGTCTCGCCACACTGCAATGGACAGCACTGCGAATAGGACTACGTAAGAGTGAGATACATTATCGGAATAATGCTGTAATGAGCACAGTAAAGTCTCGCAAGACTGCAATGGACAGCACTGCGAATAGGACTACGTAAGAGTGAGATACATTATCGGAATAATGCTGTAATAAGCACAGTAAAATCTCGCAAGACTGCAATGGACAGCACTACGAATAGGACTACGTAAGAGTTAGATACATTATCGGAATAATGCTGTAATAAGCACAGTAAAGTCTCGCAAGACTGCAATGGACAGAACTACGAATAGGACTACATAAGAGTGAGATACATAAACGGAATAATGCTGTAATAAGCACATTAAAGTCTCGCCACACTGCAATGGACAGCACTGCGAATAGGACTACGTAAGAGTGAGATACATTATCGGAATAATGCTGTAATGAGCACAGTAAAGTCTCGCAAGACTGCAATGGACAGCACTGCGAATAGGACTACGTAAGAGTGAGATACATTATCGGAATAATGCTGTAATTAGCACAGTAATGTCTCGCCAGACTGCAATGGACAGCACTACGAATAGGACTACGTAAGAGTGAGATACATTATCGGAATAATGCTGTAATAAGCACAGTAAAGTCTCGCAAGACTGCAATGGACAGCACTACGAATAGGACTACGTAAGAGTGAATTACATTATCGGAATAATGCTGTAATAAGCACAGTAATGTCTCGCCAGACTGCAATGGACAGCTCTACGAATAGGACTACGTAAGAGTGAGATACATTATCGGAATAATGCTGTAATAAGCACAGTAAAGTCTCGCAAGACTGCAATGGACAGCACTACGAATAGGACTACGTAATAGTGAGATACATTATCGGAATAATGCTGTAATAAGCACAGTAAAGTCTCGCAAGACTGCAATGGACAGCACTACGAATAGGACTACGTAAGAGTGAGATAAATAAACGGTAAATAATGCTGTAATAAGCACAGTAAAGTCTCGCCACACTGCAATGGACAGCACGACGAATAGGACTACGTAAGAGTGAGATTACATTATCGGAATAATGCTGTAATGAGCACAGTAAAGTCTCGCAAGACTGCAATGGACAGCACATGCGAATAGGACTACGTAAGAGTGAGATACATTATCGCAATAATGCTGTAATAAGCACAGTAAAGTCTCGCCAGACTGCAATGGACCAGCAACTACAAGAATAGGACTACGTAAGAGTGAGATACATTATCGGAATAATGCTGTTAATAAGCACAGTAAAGTCTCGCAAGACTGCAATGGACAGCACTACGAATAGGACTACGTAAAGTGAGAATACATTATCGGAATAATGCTGTAATAAGCACAGTAAAGTCTCGCCAGGACTGCAATGGACAGCAACTACGAATAGGACTACATAAGAGTGAGATACATTATCGGAATAATGCTGTAATAAGCACAATAAAGTCTCGCAAGACTGCAATGGAAAGCACTGCGAAATAGGACTACGTAAGAGTGAGATTACATTATCGGAATAATGCCCGTAATGCGCACAGTAACGTCTCGCAAGACTGCAATGGACCAGCAACTGCGAATAGGACTACGTAAGAGTTGAGAACATATTATCGGAAGTAATGCTGTAATAAGCACAGTAAAGACTCGCAAGACTGCAATGGACAGCACTACGAATAGGCCTAGCTGAAGAGTGAAGATACATTATCGGAATAATGCGGAAGAAGCACAGTAAAGTCTCGCAAGACTGCATAGGACAGCACTACGAATAGGACTATACATAAGAGTGAGATACATTATCGGAATAATGCTGTAATAAGCACAATAAAGTCTCGCAAGACTGCAATGAACAGCACTACGAATAGGACTACGTAAGAGTGAGATACATTATCGGAATAATGCTGTAATAAGCACAGTAAAGTCTCACCAGACTGCAATGGACAGCACTACGAATAGGACTACGTAAGAGTGAGATACATTATCGGAATAATGCTGTAATTAGCACAGTAAAGTCTCGCCAGACTGCAATGGACAGCACTACGAATAGGACTACGTAAGATTGAGATACATTATCGGAATAAGGCTGTAATAAGCACAGTAAAGTCTCGCCAGACTGCAATGGACAGCACTACGAATAGGACTACGTAAGAGTGAGATACATTATCGGAATAATGCTGTAATAAGCACAGTAAAGTCTCGCAAGACTGCAATGGACAGCACTACGAATAGGACTACGTAAGAGTGAGATACATTATCGGAATAATGCTGTAATAAGCACATTAAAGTCTCGCCCGACTGCAATGGATAGGATTTGTGACACAAATGGAGATAAATAGAGGCATGGAAAATCCTTGTAGGAAAACCAGAAGAAATACCAAGTAGGTAGGCCAAGAAACATGTGTGAGTATGATATTAACATGATTTGAGGAAGGTAAATTATACAGGAGGTGACTGGAAATCATTAGCTTAAAACAGTGTTATATGGAGAACATAATTTAAGGAGTTTATTTTTGTTGTTGTATGATCTATTGTATTTATGTTTATGCTGCGGCCATAAACCTCCGGGTTCGATAGTGCTGGTGAGTTAGTTATTAATTTTGGAGTTTCAGTAATTTTTCTGCAATGTTAAAATAAAATGTCATATGAAATGTCTTTTTTTTTTAGTTTTTAGTAAATATTACTGATTTACTAAAAATTTGGTCGAAGTTAAAATTACTCAAAAAGATGTATAAATTATATTATGTATGAAAATGAGAGCAAGTAAGAAATAATTTAATCTTATTACATTTAATTGTGTATCTACGTCGGTGGTCTAGGAGTTATGTTCCTTCCCTCGAATCGCAGGTTGGATGGATATTTAATGATGGAAAAATCCAAGGAAATATTCCTTCTGGATGGACTTAAGCCGGGGTCCCGAGTCTGAAGGTTTTCGTGATCGTGTAAAAACTCAACCCTAAATTAGTGAACATGAGCAAAATGTAATCGACCTTTCACATCGAAATAGCACCTTAATTGCTTACTTGATGTGTCTTCGAGAACATGTATTGACCACATGTCACTCACATCTGTAGGAAAATAAGCGTAACTAAATTACATTGGTTAAGAAACTCCCACTAGCGAGCACCAATGTACCACGTGAGGACGTACGAGGTATACTAGTACTACCTACTCTTACTTAACTGTATCTCCTTAATTTGTACTTTTAAAACTTCCGGTCATTATTCACATAAACAATGCTATAGTTCATTTTAGTTTTTATAAATATTTTATACTTAATTTTTTTTTTCTTTCAGATAATCCGAAACTTCAGAGTGGAATTCAACTATGATATAAAATTCGAGTCAAAACTTTTGTATGTACCAACTTCGCCGCTCAAATTCAAAATGGTGGATAGAGAGAGCTGATTCTGATTTGGCACAACGTAATCAGTCGATATTGAAAACAATGTTTGAATCCTATGGTTTCGTTAACAATTTCTGTGGATTTTCAGTTTCAGCCGGCTGCAAAGGATTGAATATATTGAGGTTGTTCTCATGAAAATATTTTCCAAAAAAAATATTTACATTCCTTTATCGATCCTACTGGCAGACACCGAAAATGATCATACGATGTTTATAATTTTCTCAATTTTAATAGCTAATTAAACAAAGATTTTCATACAACCTTGAGATAAAGCCATTAACAAAAATATATTCTCACATACCACCATAGAGCAAAATGAAATAAGCATCCTCATCTTTCGTTAAACATAAAAAATATCATTATCAGTTCAACCTACATTTAACACATGCGTGCGTTAGATCATCCATATATATATATATATACATACATACACGTGTTATATTGTATATTTTCGCGAATACAAGTATGAGTAAGAAATATATCTTGGGTTTTTCGCGTTAATGATTCAAGGCTGGCCTCTGGTCACTGATTCCGACGTTAGGACATGATCCCATATACCATTATCAGGATGATTTCTTGAAAATCCAAGAAATATTTCTTAATCTTTATATATATATATATATATATGTGTGTGTGTGTATGTGTTTGTCATATATATCGCCTAATATTCATATCGTTGAAGAGCGAAACTATCTACTAAAACTTTCACAACTTGATAGAAAACACATTCAAATTTTCGGGTGCACAATTGTCACTGGTTTTGTGACACATGAATGAATTCTAATCATTTTGGAAGAATATTCATGTTCTACGAGTTAACAAGTGAATTAAATTTACGTTAATATGTTACAAATATATGTAATGGTTTGTTTTGAAATAATGTGCTTCGTGTAGCATAAATTTCGGACAATTCTCCAGTATAAAATAAAAAAAATACTTTTTTAATTTCATTTGTTCTGAGTAAGGAAGATGCCATATCAGAGAGGAAAGTTATTCATTTCTAATACCGCTAAATTTCCCTTTGCCACGGAGTGTTTTCAGACAAAAGACGTGGTGAATCACGGGTATGATGTAACAAGTAATGTAAAAGTGACAAAATTAACTGAAAAACCTATCTTTGCGTAGACAGGTGCGAGAAATGAATATATTTGTATTTGAATCATGTTTTTTTTTAAATTGTACCTATGTAATAGGGCATTCGAAAAGTAATGACAACACTGTGATCCTAGTGGTGTTTATTGTAATCTTGTAGTATGTCGTTGAGCAGTCTTTGTTGTCTAAATCTGTAATATTAAAAGTCTTGAAATAGCAATATTTTGTTAATACATTCACTGTTTTTCACATTTAGTAAGTTATTCAATATAATATATTTAGAAGGTGGAATTACGAAGTACAGTACTCGAATACAAACTAAGTTAATCTGACAGGAGCCCTTGTGACTGTAACTTATTCTGAAAGATCAAAGGCCCTCTACGAGGCATTCGATTTGAATCAAGGGTTGATATCCAGAAAGCTCTAGATGGAACAGACGGGAGAGATATCCAGAAATGGTACTGCAGATAAAGTTCACCATCTTGCAAGGATTTGGCTACATATAGTTGACTACTAGAGACTATAAATGAAGTTAGTAATGTCAAAAATAACCTAAATAGTTTTTTGTAATGTTATAGCAGTGTTTTCATTACTTATCGAATGCCCTAGTATATAAAATTTCAGCTCAAATTTAGTTTAGTGAAATAATACATTTATTTCAGCGTGTATTTATACCCATGGTTTCCTTTTATCTCTGCAGATGATTCAAGGACCAGTGTTTAAGTGTAAAGTGCGATATATGGAACACTTTGTTCAAAATTGGAATATATAAACTGTTCTAAATGCAAAAATATTATTATCCTATTATTGATGCTAATAATAAACTTACCTATAACATACGTCATATATTAGGTTGTCTCATGTCATTAGTAATGTTGGTCATTTATAATGTTGTGTGGTGGAATTTTGTAGCAGTGATTCACTGAGAGTTTGTTCCAAAAGGCGTGCAGTTGATGCGGATCTTTATTCTCAACAACTGGAATGAGTCCATTAAATGTTGAATACCGCGGATCCTCTTGGGCTACTGCCGTAACCTTGACAAAAATTCAGGTATTGGGCGGAATCGAACTGATACCACATCCAGTATACATTCCTGATCTTGCGCCTTCAGACTACCGTCTGTTTCGATCTATGGCCCATTTCTTGGATGAAATTTCGAAAACTTTGATAGCATTAAAGTTATGAAAGTGAGTCTCTTCGCATCAAAATTCAAAGGCTGTTACCGTCGCAGGATAATAATCCTCGCTGACTGATGTATCAAGACCACATAATCCGATAGCATCTACTTTGAAAGAGTAGTTTCATTTCATAAAACATTCCAAATACAATTTTGTTAAAAAAATATACTACTTATGAGAGAATACTTGTCTTGTATAATGTATAATTCCATATTATGGCCATTTTACATGTCATATGGCTGTAATAAACCTTCAAGCTACGATTTACTTTACATCAGCTGGGCCACTATATATATATATATATATATATATATATATATATATATATATCCATCCATAGTAATTCTGCCCGAAGGCAGCATTTTCATGCTATGCTTGCAGCTTTACTAGGGAATTGTGTAGGTGTGGTAGCTTCCCGTTGCTTTCCACACCGGTGAATGATGATGATGATAATTATAATGGTAAGGATGATAATGATAAGGATGGTGGCCATATGATTTCGGGGACCGTTTGGGCCTTAAAGTTTTCCTGACATTTGTCTTACAGGTGAGGAAAAACCCCGATAAAAACCTCACCCAGAAAAACTGCCCCGACCGGGGATCGAACCCAGGCCTGCTGCGTGACAAGGCAGCACGCTACCTCGAGACCACAGCGGTGGACTATATGTATATATATATATATATATATATATGTGTGTGTGTGTTTTAGCCTTTTAGAGGTCACATTTGTTTTTCTACGGAATCAAACTTCCCATTGAAGCCGGGAAGGGAGCTCTTAATGAATCTGTATGTTGTATGGTGCAGAGACCTGGGCGTAGATAGATAGTAAGCAAAACAATTACTGCCAACAGAGTTGGATTTATGGCGATGGGCATCAAGAAAATCACGGAAGTAAATGCATTTTTCAACTTCCTTGTAATAGACTTGTCTAATTCAAGCGAGGAACACGGTGAAACCATGAAACCATGATCTGCAAAATAAGTGTGAAAATTGTGTAATATATATATTTCCCTACACAAAAGAAGAGAAAAATAAAACTGCTACCTATTTAAATTTATGAAAATGAACATAACCCCACTTATGTTTCATCCAGAAATCTTCAATTCCTTTATATTTCCTTAATATTTTCGTTGGTCAGTATGCCAAAGAGAATCCAAGAAGTTATAGCTGCTTTATGATTTAAATTCATCAGACACCATGTTGTTACGTCCTGTATTCATAAATCCAGGTTTTCCTCCCCTATTATTATTAAATATTTATTGTTCAATGACAGCAGATAGTCTTACCACACTTTTTGGTATTCTCTCCTGCTTTTAGCGGAATTATCCACTTTTGATTAGGACAGATTGGAAGGCGGAGTTACGTTATTTGTTTGATATCCATCCACAGTAATTCTGCCCGAAGGCAGGTCCTTCACTGCAATCATAGCATTTTCATGCTATTCTTTCACCTTTACTAGGGAATTGTAGGTGTGGTAGCTTCCCGTTGCTTTCCACACAGGTGAAGGATGATGATGATGATAATGATAAGGATGATGATGATAATGATAAGAATGATGATGATGGCCATATGATTTCGGGGACCGTTTGGGCCTTGACGTTTTCCTGACATTTGTATTACAGGTGAGGAAAAACCCTGATAAAAACCTGACCCACAAAAACTGCCCCGACCGGGGTTCGAACCCGGGCCCGCTGCGTGACAAGGCAGCATGCTATCTCGAGACCACAGCGGTGGACTTGTTTGGTATAATAATAATTGAAAAATTATAATGAAACATCGGAAGAGTTTTTACGAGTAATCTGAAATAAATATAAATTCCAGATCATGGGCGACCATATCCTTTATAAAAGTCCTTTGATGTGACCGGGAATCCAATCGCAGATCTTTTTTTAAATGCCCCAGATTGTCTTTCGACATTCCTGGTTTCTCTCCTGGCATGGCGTACTTGTAACCCACTTCTGAGGTTGGGGGCGCCTGGAAGGCGGGGTTACGTTGCCCCAATGATATGATGGGTGATAATGATGATAATGGTGCGCCAGGAGAGTCCCTAATGCTAAGTGTAACCTAAGATGAATATGAATGATGATGATTGCGATGGCCATATGATTTCCGGGACCATTTGGGCCTTAAAGTTTTCCTGACATTTGTCTTACAGGCGAGGAAAAACCCCGATAAAAACCTCACCCAGAAAAACTGTCCCGACCGGGGATCGAACCCGGGCCCGCTGCGTGACAAGGCAGCACGCTACCCCGAAACCACAGCGGTGGACAATCCCACATATCTTTAACTGTAGAGTTAGAAGTTCTGACCACATGACAAAGCTAATCTGTCATTAAACATGATAGACAGCTATTGTAATGTTTTTCATCTTAGTTAATTGAAGAATTTTCATTAAAACTAGCATTAATAAAAACAATAAATGATTTTTTATCATTTTTAGAATTCCGAAAAATAAATCTGTGTTCTATTTCCATTTGTAGCCAATGTACTTAGTCGATATAATTATGAGATGAAATCATACAGAAACTAGTCAGAAGAAGTTAAGGAGGGTGTGGGTAGAATTTGACCATGTTTTGGAAAAAAAATAACATTTATTTTTGCTAAAACCGTTAGGTTGAAGATATTGATGTTTTTTTTTCATTAACAGATTTATTAAATATATTTACAGATCTTCGCCGTTTCTATATCGTACACACCGAAAATAACCATGATAAAAAAGATTATATATATAATTTTTTTATCATGGTTGCGGCCATTAGAGCGTTTAAAGCTATATATTATATATATATATATATAAATTACGTGTCACGTTGTATGTCCGCGATGGAATCCTAAACTACTGAACCGATTTTAATAAAATTTTGCACACTGTGTGCTATTTGATCCAACTTGAGACCTACGGTTGTTTATAACTAAATTTAGAGTCGCATTATTTTTTTATTGCAAAACATTTGTTTATTATTTAACAAAGAGTTATAATTATCTGCGAGTTCCATACGATTCTAACAGATGACGGTGTAAGGTAATTGGTTTATTATTTAACAAAGAGAGATCCAGGTGGCTGTGCTTTTTGTTGCAACCGCGAATTTCAATTGAATTACAAATATTGATTATTTCATAATTTAAGTGTGTTCAGTATTTATTTTATTTTCAATATATTGATAATATTAATTTCATGTGTAAGTATTAGTTTTAAGTAATCTGGCTGAAAGACAGCAACTTAATTTAAATTTAACTGGACCGAGAAGGGACAATATGGCGAATCAGTTCTAGAGACCATGAATGATAAGATATCAAGTGAATTTCCGCAAATTGGTATAGACCTATGTGACATAAATCTTACATTTAAGAAGAATGTCAATTTAAAAACATATGAAGATCCTAAGGAACGGAATAACGGAACTGTAAGTAAGTCTGTTATAATAGTATGCCTAATATTACAGAAACAATCTCCATGCCTCAATTAAATGAAAAACAAGATGACTATAATATATCTCAAGATGATATTACTATACAGAGACTTCTTGATGGTGATGAGAATCCAAACTGCCAATAAGTTCGTAGAAAAAAACGAGAATATAATGAAATCAGCACGCCTCCTCAAAATATTCCATCAATAAATGTATATAATGGGGCACGCCGTAGCGTAGTGGTTAAGGCATTGAGCTACAAGCCGGAGGGTTAACTGACCCAAACCCTCTGGCGGCACTATGGCCCTGGGGTCGACTCAGCCTCTAACGGAAATGAGTACCAGACGCTTGTTCTGGGGGTAAAGGCGACCGTCACGCAGGGCTGACAACCCGGCTGACATAAAGTGCCGATTGTCTAGAAAAAGTGGGAGCCTTAACCTCCTACTACCCCAAGGACCTCCGGGTCTGTTGTGGAATCACTTTACTTTACTTTACTAAATGTATATAATCCTTATTATACACTTATGGATGATAGGCCTACTGAGAATGCAAACAACATAAATTCATCTCAATCAACAAAACCACTTCCACATAAACCACCACCCATATATGTACCGGGTGTAGTTAACGTACCAGAACTAAAACATTGTGTAAAACAAAAACTTTCTGATTTAGATTTCTCACTTAGTTTACAACATAATTTAACGTATACCTTAGGCACAGCAACGCGTGGCCGGGACTTCTATATATATATATAAAACAAAGTCGGATTAGTTACACTATTTATAACTCAAGAACGGCTGGATCGATTTGTATGATCTTTGATTTGTTGGATTTGTTTCCACCCCGAATGGTAGATAACTATTAAAACATCGGAAAAAATAACGTATAAATATTTAAAGGCGATACGACGTTCGCCGGGCCAGCTAGTATATATATACAGGGCTTCCAATATAAAACCGGACACGCTTCACGGGGTTTCACCCGTCAGGCTGCGCTCTCTCCTCGTCCGCATTTCACTCTGCCAGCCGCAGAGTGTCCGGTTTTATACTGGAAACCCTATATATATTCCATTTAACGCTCTGGTGGCCGCAACGTTTTTTCATCAGCAAAGTCGGAGCATTAAGTGCAGGAGTTCGCCTGGAACGAAAACAGAAAAATCGCTCTAGCAGTTGAAATGTTCCCCTCCATGGTATCTTTACCTTGTCGTGGTGGAGTGGCTTGCGTGCTTAAATGATCCTGAGAGCTATGCCGGCGGGAGCATTGCTGCCGATAGGGTTACCCATGCCGGACTGGTCGAAGGTGATAAGCCAGACGAAAAAAGTACCTTGGGCGAAAGAGTGACGATCTTTCACCGTAAAAATACAACCGTCAAGAAATGCGGACATGGGTTCAACTGGGGTAAAATTTTCCGGAGGTCAAATAGTCCTCCATTCGGTTCTCCGGGCGGGGACTACTTCAGGGAACCCATGCCAAAGGCTCAAACACAGGGACATGTTCCTAGGAACATGGAATGTTAGGACTTTATACAATAGCGGGGCACTAGAGATATTAACGCGGGAACTAGATAAATCGCCCTTGGATATAGTCGCTTTACAGGAAGTTAGGTGGCCAGGAGAAGGTAGTCAGGAATCAGGAAGCTTTGCATTATACTACGGAGGTGCAGAAAGACCTGCATTTGGAACGGGTTTTTTAGTCAGGAGGAGGGTCCTATCCGCTATCCGAGATATTAAGTTTGTTAGTGATAGGGTATCATACATAATTCTAAAGGGTAAACGACATGATTTTATAATTGTAAATGTACATGCCCCCACAGAAGATAAAGATGACAGGATGAAGGATGAGTTCTATGAAGAATTAGAATGCTTATTTGATAGCCTTTCACGATATCATATGAAAATTGTCTTAGGAGATTTTAATGCAAAAGTGGGGCGGGAAGATATATTCAAACCAACAATAGGCAAATTCAGTCTTCATGAAGATAGTAACGACAACGGGGTTAGATTAGTCACATTTGCCACATCAAAGAATCTCATTGTTAAGAGCACAACATTTCAGCATAAGGATATTCATAAATACACCTGGACGTCCCCAGATGGAGAAACTCGTAACCAGATAGATCATGTATTAGTGGATAAACGCTGGCACAGTAGCATCATCGATGTTAAATCAGTTAGAGGGACAGACTGCAATTCGGATCATCATCTGTTCAGAGTGAAAATCAGACAACGGCTATCGTTTATGAGAGGAACAAACGCTAAAGATGATTCTGTAAAATTTGAATTAAAAAAACTCGAAAAATGATGAAATGCGGCAAGAATACCAAATCAAAATTGCTAATAGATTTGAAGTACTGGAATCTTCAGATGACAATGTGGCAAACGAAGAAGAAACTGATATAAATAAAGAATGGGAGGCTATACGAGATACTATTAAATTGTCAGCATCAGAAAGCATTGGTTGTTTAAAAAGGAGGCAAAACAGAAATGGTTTGATGAGGAATGTGCCGACATTGTAAAGAAAAGAAAGCTAGCAAAAATGAAATGGTTACACGAACCAAATGAGGTAAATTTAGAGCAATTGGGTAGTATTAGACGGGAAACCACCAAGCTACTAAAGAGTAAAAAGAGGGAATATTTGAGAGAGAAGATTAATGATCTTGAAATGAATGCAAAAAATAGGAACATTAGAGAATTATATCAGGGAATTAGTAAAGAGAAGAAAGGGTTTCAGGCTACAACAAACATAATTCGGAATGAAAATGGGGACATGATTGCAGATTCCAGGAGTATATTAAATACATGGAAAAGTTACTTTAATCAGCTATTAAATGTACATACAGAACAGGACATTGAGGAGGATAATTTACAGACAGCAGAAATGCTAGTCACAGAGCCAAGTGCATTAGAGGTTGAAATGGCGATTGAAAAATTGAAGATGTATAAAGCATCAGGTTCAGATGAGATCCCAGCAGAACTGATAAAATCAGGGGGAGAAAAATTGATGGACAAGATACGCTGGTTGCTTAGTATGATTTGGGAAAAAGAAGCTCTTCCAGATGAATGGAAGGAATCAATTATTGTACCAATTTATAAGAAAGGAGATAAAACTGATTGCAACAACTACAGGGGCATCTCATTACTTTCAACTTCGTACAAAATTCTAACAAATATATTAGTAAGCAGACTTACTCCCTATATTGATGACATTCTAGGAGATCATCAATGTGCATTTAGAAGAAACAGGTCTACAACAGATCAGATTTTTAGTATAAGACAGATTTTAGAAAAGAAATGGGAATATAATGGCACTGTACATCAACTGTATGTAGACTTCAAAAAAGCATATGATTCAATTAAGAGGGAGAAGTTATATAGTATCCTGCTGGAGTTCGGAATTCCTAAAAAGTTAGTTAGACTTATACGAATGTGTCTAAATGGCACAAAGAGTAGGGTGCGTGTAGGCAAACAGTTTTCGGACACTTTTGAAATCCAGAATGGGTTGAAGCAAGGAGATGCACTATCTCCTCTACTATTTAATTTTGTACTAGAGCATGCCATTAAATCTTTAGAGAATGAGGAAGGCTTACAACTGAATGGTATTAATAAGCTGTTAGTTTATGCTGATGATGTAGTACTATTGGCCGATAGCGAGGGGATACTAAAGGCCAACACGCACACACTATTGAGTAACACTAAGAAATTAGGACTGGAAGTAAATATCAATAAAACTAAATATATGGTCACACGTAGAAATTCATTAAATAATGGAAATGGACAGCTAATGACAAATGAGGGAAATTTTGAGGAAGTGGCTGAATTCAAATACCTAGGAACAATAATCACAAATAGGAATGAGATGCACAAAGAAATTAAACATAGGCTCAATTCTGGAAATGCGTGCTATTATGCATTGCAGAGACTCTTGATGTCCCAACTCCTTTCAAAAAACGTTAAACTGAAAATATATAAAACTATTATTCTACCAGTTATATTATATGGGTGCGAAACATGGACTCTTACTTTAAGAGAGGAAAGGAGATTACAAGTATTTGAGAATAAAGTACTTAGGAACATTTTTGGACCAAAGAGAGATGAACAGACAGGTGAATGGAGAAGACTACATAACAATGAACTACATGGTCTTTACAGGAAGCCAGATATAATAAGAACAGTTAAGTCTCGTAGACTGCGATGGGCAGGACATGTTGCACGTATGGGGAATGAAAGACTTGCATGGAAGCTTCTTGTAGGAAAGCCAGAGGGAAAACGACCAGTTGGTAGACCAAGAATGAGGTGGGAGAATAACATTAACTATGATTTGAGGGAAGTAGATTATACAGGGAATGATTGGAAAGCATTAGTTCAGGATAGGGATGTATGGAGAGCTTATGTCCGTGCGGTCATGAACCTACGGGTTCGATAGTGCCAGTGAGTAAGTAAGTAAGTTGAAATGTTCTATGTTTGACAACGAAACCTACTATTATATGCTATTAAAATAAACCAAGTAAAGTATCTTCCAAAATCAGGAAAATTCTACCATCAGAAGTGGGTTTCACCTGAAATCCGCAAATAAAAACTCACTTTACAACCGCTATATTTGTTTTTCTTTTTTTGCAATGTAAGTATAAAATCATATTTAATTAACCATAAATTGGCATTGTATGCTACAAGATACATTGGTTCAATCAATATTCTGTTTAAGCCCTTTTTCTTCACTGTGCCGGGATTATCGACTGAATAAATCAATAATTTATTATAAAACATAAAGAGATTAAAAAAATTAAAGGGAAAATTACTATTATTTCAGTTACGCTCATTTACCCATAGATGTCAGCGAGTGATAGAAGTCGGCATATCGCCTCGATAACACATCAAGTGGGAAACTAAAGTATTACTGAATGGGAAATGGTAAGAAAATTTTGCACAGAGACTTTTCTTATCCAGGCTATGGTTCTTCCACGAGCCTGAAAATCTTCAGTCTCGGGATCCATGGTTTAAAGTCCCTCTCGGAGGACTTGTTCCTTGGGTTTTTCGATCCTAAAAACATTTATCGACCACGGCTGGATTTGAACCCTCGTCCCTAGGATATAACCACTAGCTCACCGAGGTCGACCGTTCAATTAATTTAATATTTTAACAAAGGAATGTTAAATGAATATATATATATATATATATATATCTCATCATCATCACCATCATCTGCATTCATGGATTAGGTCTGTTGACCCGTTCCGACTTCAGGCCATCTCTTTCTAGGTCTGCCCACATCTCGGGTGCCTTTAGGTTTGTATTTTGTTATTTGTTTTGGATATCTATCTTCATTCATTCTGTCTATATGCTGCTTCAATTTTTGTGTATATGTATCTATTTTATGAGTTATTGCAAATATTTCAAGTTCCTGTCTTATTTCTGTGTTCTTGATTCTATCTTCCTTAGTGCACCCTTTTACAGATCTCAAAAATTTCATTTCTGCCGCCGTTATCCTACTTAGATCTTGTTTTTTATGTAACCAGGCTTCTGAACCATAGAGCAGTACCAGTACTGCCAACGTTTTGTAAAATTTCAATTGGGTGTCTCTTGTTGTTTTGTTATTTAGTGATCGTTTTATCGTACCACATATTCCCTAGAATTTTGCTATTTTATTATTTATATCATTATCATAATTAAATGAAATATCACATCATAGGGTGAGATGGTCCACCTGTTCTAATGATTTTGTTACCTATTACTATTTTGGATCTGATTTGATTTTTCCCTTGGAATGCCATTACCTTAGTTTTTTCTATGGATATTTTGGGATTATATTGTATGAATAGATATATATTATTTAAATTTGTATCAAATTATACCGCAATATGCAAATAAATAACAACTTACGATTATGCATGATTTATTTTCTTTGCAGTCCGACACTTTTAAATAAGCTGGTATCAGAAATTGAGTTCCTCCGTTTTAACAAAAGAAATATTTATTCCGTAAATCAGCAAAATGGGACTATTCGACATTCGACTTGCTGAGGAATTATTTTAGTTTGCGAATTTCCTTCATTGTTGTTCATTTTTTTGTTTTGTTAAAACAATACACGCACTCAGAAATTTATTTTACGGAAGTTTCGACGCTCTGGAGGACTAATAATTCTCCCTAATTACGCCATATTAAAAAGGCTGCGCGCTTTTAATATCCCTTATAACGTTTCTATTTTAATTACATTTTCCCACATTTTTAATTACACTGCTTTTCTATACATTCAAACCTGTTCTGATCTACAATATTTTAAAGGTAAAAGGTTAAACTGTTGACTGTATGTTCTAAAGACTATGGATAACAACCTTAGTAACTAACTAATTAACTCACTAGCAGTATGGAACTCGGAGGTTCATGGCTGCGCGGTCATACATCCCTAACAACCTAGTGTATTGAAATAATAAATGAAAACGTTTTACAACAAAAAATAAAATGAACGCTGAGATCATGATTATTATTTTTATTTTAAACTTTAGGCGACGAATTTTTTCAACATACATTCATTGTAGAGAAATTTTAATGCATTATATTTTTTGAAACACCTCAATTTTATTGCTTCCTTAAAAAGTGTGGAAAATACTGTATTTTAATTTACCTATTTTTTAAAAATAATAATATTAATACTACTTTATTTTAATAACACAAAATATGAGTTCACGGACGTAACAATTTCAACAACATTATTTAATGTACAATAAATATGTGCACAATATATTTTACATGTAGGTGATGAAAATTCACATTGAGTTAAATATGGAAATCGCCGAGGTCTTCAATTTTGAGCAGTGTTCTATTAACCGTTCTTTAATACCCGATTAAGGTAGTTGTGAACTTGACAGTGATAGTAGGGTGTTGCTCCACTTTGTTGGAACATATAATCATCTGAATCTTCATTCAGTTGTAGCATTGATGAAGATAAGATATGCCATCGATAGTGTCAGATATAAAGAAAAACAGTCCAGCTTGCAATACGATATAATATATTATTTTATATCCCCGATGTTCTAATACTTCCTCTGTATCCGTTTCACACATAAAATTGTACATTTCTGTTCAGAAAGTGTTAAAACAGGTTCCTCGAAACAAAGATATTATTACGAATTGGGCAGTATCAAAAACTTTATAGACATTTTCTTCAAAATTAAAAAATAAGGTTAGAACTATATGGTTGTAAGCAGGGAAAATTGTGTTTATTAGTAAATATTTCCCATATGCAGGGTGTATCATAATAACTTTCATTTTTGTGATGTCAAAGAACATGAAATCAAACCACTTTACTTAATAGTGTTCGGATGTGTTCGTTTTCAAATGTATGTGATATGAAGAAAAAACTAAGAATTTATGATTACGCAGTAACTTTTTATCTAATATCAGATATTAAGTAAATGCTATTGAGAATCTATAGGAACTGTTCAAAATTGTGACCGCCATTGTTGACACACAAAATGTAACGCCGTAATGATTGAACGGCAAATCCTAAGAAATATCTGTGGTCGGTTACAAAGTTCGTCAGAAGCAACAATAATTATTCTGCAGGCTAATTCTTCAGCTGTGTCGATGGGTGCTCTATAAACAATTGATTTAACATGTCCTCAATCTCAAAAATCAATTGAAGTCATATCTGGCTAACGTGCCGGCCGAACATCCTGACATGCCAACTCATTATTCTGCTGTGTTGATGGGTGTCCCTTCAACAATTGAATTAATATTGCCTCAAAAAAAAAAAAAAAGAAACAAAACAAAAAAATCAACTGAAGTCATATCTGGGGAACGTGACGCCCAAGCAATGTTACCTGCTCTTCCTATCCAACCATTCGGAAAGAGTAGATTGAAATAATTTAAACAATTTATGCCGAAATGGGTTGTGCACCATCGTTTTGAAATATCATATTTCTCCGAATATTAGCATTTGTATAAGCTGCTTTAAATCCCTTACAATTTTTCAAACTCAAAATTTGATACCCGATGCATTTCAATACAATTAAATTAAATAAACATACAAAAAACAATGTGGCATAGACCTTAAAAATAACTTCAATAATTGATCTTGATTTCATGGTAAACAAGAAAAACTTAAACATAATAAGGCATTTATGTACGATGAGTTTATTCTATTTAAAACAAAAATAAGCACTTCTGAACTGCTTAATAATTAAAAAAAAGTTTGATTTCATGATCTCTCCGACATCAGAAAATGAGGAATATTTAATGTGATACACCGTGAATGACACTTCATGATCATATCTGTAAGAATAATATAATTTACGTACCTTTAACGACAAATCCCTAAATGTGCGATTTACATAAATCCTCTATATTTCATTAATTTCACAAGTTGTATTTATAATAACTTAGAATAATATGTATTTGTCGGTTAATAACGCGGCTATCAATTCCTTAGATATCCATTACATTAATTATGAGCTATTAATTGGACCGTATGATTGTTCCCCGAGGAACAATTAGTAACTCCCGCACACCTCCTAACAGGTCCCCAATTAAGGATAAATCAGATAATACTGAAATATACTTCACTATATATTTTTTCAAAAGCCTATTACTTATGCATGATTTTTCTTCCAGATTATCAGAAACTTCAAAGTGGAGTTCAACCATGACATGAAATTCGAGACTAAACCATTTTATACACGAGTTTCGACGTTAAAATTCAAGATGATGGATAGACAAAGCTGAATTCGAACCAGAATTTCATAAATATTAACCTGTATGTTCAGTTTTTAATATTTGTTTTCAGTACGACAAGCAGCCAGAAGAGGTGGTTGCGGATAAAGAGTGAAATCTACATTCCACCTATATACTATAATAAGAACCATTGTCATCCGTTGTTGTGGGCTAGAAATAATTCCGTTGTCTCAGATTCAGTTGGCCCGGGTTGACCCGGTCGGTACACGTTTCGTGGGTGTGATTTATCTCGAGGTTCTCCTCACCTCAATGACAAATATCACGAAACGTCAAACGCCAAATTACACCCAAAATCCATCTCGCCATCAAAGGCTAATCATCCGGATCATATTCGATGTGTTTAAAAAATACAGCAAAACTTGTTTAATCTGAAACGTGAATAATGCGGAAATCTGTCCAATGTGAACAAATTTATTGGTCCCGTTAAAATAATACTAATTTTACGTGTATTTATTTTGTATAAAACGGAATATGTCCAAGGCGGAAACGGGAGGATATTTCTACACAATTCATGAAAAATGTTAATAAGGCGGAAATATAGAGAGATAAATTAATTAGTTTCCACTTCACTGAATTGTCGTTAGGCGAACTAACATTAAGTAATGACTAATGATTCCTGTCGCCTGGAGAAGTAAAGTTTCTACCTGTATCTGGAAATTTCTTTCGGCCTCACAGCACACCCATTGTTTTACGAAATACAGGTTTGTTTAACATATATTTGGCGTGTGACATGTCTTACAAATAACCAGTGAACAGTAAAATCTTAAATTAGTTTAAGATCTGAGACCAATTGTGTACGTATATTTTACAGGTAGCGTTCTGAATTTACGGAATAAAGATGGCTAAATGTAATTACCATTGTCATTAAACGAAAAAGTGAAAGTGATTTAAGATAAAAACAAATTCTCAGTACGCTAAATAATGACTACATTAAAATGTGAAAAAAAGTACATTTATGAGATTTTAAAACACAAAGAAAGAATATTTAATGAAAGTACGCAAGGAAATGGTGAAATGACGAGGACTAGCTGTTGCTATATCCATAGTGAGTATCGATTTGATGGCATCTTCAGGATAAGACGACACAATGTAGTGTGGAATGAAATTTGCTGGGAATCAAAGGATGTGGACGAAAGTATAGTTAGTGAGTGGAAACTGAAACTGCGTACTTTAATTTCAGCATACGCGTCTAAGAGACATTTTTAAAGCTGACGAAACGGGACTTTTTTTCGCGCGTTACCGTCGAAGTCGCTCGTATATACTATACTTCACTCTCCAACGGCAGCACAACTACAATTAATCGAAGGTACATAAAAAGACATTTACGGTGCTGTATAATCTAAGATTGGATTTTTTGTTTTTATAAGGCGGAATATTGTCTAATGTGGGAAAAATGGTCCAATGCGATTCCGCTTTGAACACGTTTTTCTGTATTATGATTACTGCATAGGAACTCACAAACGTTTGGTTACACTTAAAGATCCTATGAAGCGATATGATTTTCATGTTAAAGCGGCTATAAATAGGATTAAATAAAATATCATTACGATCTAGAAGATGTAAGGTTATCAGGTGCTAGAGAATCGGTTAATTTTCGAAACTTCGATGTAAGTTTTTGTTCTAAACTACTGAACTCCCTGGCGGTGTAACGCATTAAAGATTCACTCGCAATTATAAAAATAACTAACTAACTCACTCACTGGCACTATCTAACCCGTAGATTCATGGCCGCGCGGACATAAACTCTCCATGCATCCATATCCCGAGCCTTTTTTTCAATAATCTCATGTATAATCTACTTCCCTCAAATCATAGTTAATGTTATTCTCCCACCTCATACTAGGTCTACCAACTGGGCGTTTTTCTCTAGTTTTCCTACAAGAAGCTTCCATGCACGTCTTTTCGCAATTATAAAAAATATATAATTTTTTTCTTACTTATTTTTATTCAAACCCGACTCTTTTACGTTAGCCATGGACGAATTTGGCATATCATCTAAGCTGGTCAGTCTGTATAAAACTACACCCAATAGGGTACTATATCAAGTTAATATCAAGAATTATCTGTATTCTTCCTTCTCTGCTACAAGGGCTTAAGACAACGTAATGTTATGACAGGTATTTTGTTTAATATGACATTGGTGAAGGTCATTGCAGAGACTGGAACAAGCGAACATATATTATAAACCAATTCAGCTGTTAGCATACGCCGATGGTATTAATACAACTGGAAGAACATCAAAAAACAGTTTACAAAATTATAAATTTGGAGTATGCTGAACAGATATGAGATTAAAAATAAATGAGAAGATTACGAAGTACATGGAAATAAATAAATAAACAAAATAATTTATTTTAAACTGGACAAGTTTAATTTTTGGAAAGGTTAAAGAATTAAAAAAATTGGGCACAGTTATTACTAAAGAAAATACGATTGAAGTAGAAATAAAACAAATGCCGATTTTAGCTAATAAAGGATAATTTGGACTAAAAAAACTACTGAGCTCTCGATATCTCACCCTCCAAACAAAAACAACGATATATATATAAAACACTAATGAGGCCTATAATTATATAATTATGTCAGTGAGAGTACTAACCAAGATGCAAGAAAATGAACCAAAAATATTAGAAGGGAAAATCCTTAGGAGAATTTTGGACCAGTGCAGTGTGTGAGAATAATATTTGGCGCACCACATAATAATGAACTGCAAAGAGTGTATAATGATACTGATATAGTCAAGATATTTAAAGCCACAATAATAAGATGGCTGGATCACCTTTTCAAACAAAAGGAATCAGATCCACGCCGTAAACCAACTTTAAGTAACATATATGGCGAACGGAAAGTTGGAGTACCTAATATCAAATTGTTTTCTCAAGAGAATACTTGATTGTTTTGGGTACTTTTCTCGTTTCTCTAATATCATTGGATTCATTCTAGTGTGTTAGTTTATGTAAATTCATATATATATATATATATATATATATAATTTAAACAATTTTTATGTTATATTATTAAATAAGTTTTCTGTGCCAGTTAACTTTCTTGGTTGAATGAAAGTTGTCTTTAATTCTGCCAGTTTAAATAAATTGTTTTTATTATGTCATTTACGATATTATAAATAATATTATTTAAAAATATTACTTTTTAATATTTAAGTACTATAATTGAAAAAGTATATCATGAACGTGATTTAATTAGGGGAACATTCCTGTTTTTGCTACAAGTATCAAAGAAAAGATAAAATGTTCAAAAAGACATCAAATGTAATAAAATGAACAACGATTGTTAACAGCAAGATAACTCATAATAACAATTTAACATTAACAATATAAAATTGACAATAATTGATAACAGCACGAAAACATTAACAATAATTGCTAATAGCAAGATAAAATTAACAATAATTATTTATAACATATCAAATTAACATGATTAAGAAACAATAATTATTGTTAATACCAATATGGTATATACTATGTTTGATAACAACAAGAAAATAACAATTGATAATAACAAGATAAAGTTAGCAATTACTGATAACAACAAGGTAAAATCAACAATACTATTACTAGCAGTAAGATAAAATTAACAATATTTTATACTATCAATATAAAATAAACAATAATTGAACAAGGATAATATCAAGCTAAAATTAACAATCAATGAACAATGATTGATTATAGCTAGAAAAAATAATAATTGTTAATATGAAGACAAAATTGACAATAATTGTTAATAGTAAGATTTTCTTAAACTGAACGAGCTGGCTCATGAGTTACATTTTGAGATTCGTAAGTCCGAATTCAGATTCCAGACGCGACATTGCTTTCATTGAGTCAAGACAATGTGTAGGTTGGAATTTCATAACCACGATATATTTAATTAAAATATCAATACATATATCATTCAAACTACTAGCAGTAGAAGACATATGGCATGATTAGCCTATGTTTTTTTATTTTGATTTTGATTTCATAGTACGAAGTACCAATCAGTTCTGGACCACTGTCTTTTATACACATGGTACAATAGCAATTTAAAAATAAGTACTTGACAATAACAACTTAAGACTTTCGTAAGAAAATTATAATTAGTTTTGTGACAACCTCCCTGTAGATTATCACCTTGGCGAGGTAGGGAGGCTTAGTACTAATGACCCAGACGATCATAACCGGGAAGCCTTGGCTTGAGGTTCGATAAGATGAGAGGGAACTAAGAATAATCCACAACGTGGGAGATACGACCACACGGGAAGCTGCAAACACGGAGAACCAGAACGGCAGATTCGGCAGCGATAGAAATATCGAAACGGCGAAAATTGCGGAAGTGCCAACCCAATCTCTAGGGATGAAAGAAGAGACCCAGCTCGGGGAAACAAGAGTGAAGTCCTCAACCGCAGAAGGCATAAGATGCAACCCTTCTTGTGGGGATAAAACACAAGAAAGCAAGTCCCAAGGCTTTAAGGAGGCAGCCCCTCTAAAGGACTAAACCTGCAGGACGTTAGTACCGTACTGAGGGGACATTTAAATTACTTACAACTCTAAAGAGTTAGCCGGACTGTCCAACGGTTAACGACAAAAACAATGTACAAGGATAAACGTTTTGGAATTAAAGACCAAATTAATGTAGCAACATGGAATGTCAGAGGAATACATCATAAAGAAACAGAACTGTAAAGAGAATTAAAAAAAAGAGGAATAGACATACCAGTGATAACAGAAACAAAAAAGAAAAAAAGAGGAAGTCAAGATCTAAGTGGTTATATAATGTTTTATAGTGGAGTTGAAATAACAGAGAGAGCCCAAGCAGGAGTGGCAATATTAGTAAGCACAAGATTAAGAAAATCAACAATAACATACGAATGGATAAATCAGAGAATATTGAAAATAAGATGCAAAATACCGAAAGGAAATCAACTGTAATAGGAATCTACGCACCAGAGGAAGGCAGAAAACAAACAGCAGAATTTTACCAACAACTACAAAATATAATAGACCAAACCAACAAAAACGATTATTTAATCATTGCAGGAGATGCAAATGCACGTATAGGGAAAACTCCAATTACAAATTTAGCGGTAAACAATGGAGAAGAAACGCTAAACTATAATGGGAGAACATTATTAAATTTCGTATGCTTTAACCAACTGAGAATAACGAACAATTACTTCAAACATAAGGAAATACATAAATATAGGAAGAGTGAAATAGGATCATGCTCTATGATAGTTTACATTATATTTATCAAAAAAATAAAAAATCTAGTCAGAGACACGAGAGTTTTCAGAGGAAACGACATCCATACTGACGATTACCTATTGATTAGTAAAATAGATATACAAAAGAAATGGTATAGAAATTAGAATAAAGAATTAACCCTTAAATTTGCAAAACACAAATTTATTCTGTTAGTTATTTGCATGTGGCCGACTGCAGTGAAAACGGATTCATGTGTAAGTGTTATTATTAGGTATATTGTATAATTAGACATACATTTAAGTGGTTTATTTATGTTCGTTTTCTTCTGATTTATTTAAAATATTAAATTAATTGAATCAACCGCTGTATCCAAAAGCATACATTACGAATTTAAGGGGTAAAGAAGAACGAAGAAAATAAACAAGAAACTTATAAAACAAAATTGTTAGAAGAAGAATCAATACAATATTTATACTAAAGAAGGCTAAGAGATTATACAATTGCAGAAGACCCAAAAGAGGAACTCGAAGAAGAATGTAAAAGTACAAGAGAACTCATATATCATCATCAACAACAAAGATTAAGCCCAATGGCCTGTTCCGATCTCATTATAGGTCGAATTTGTCCTTCCATCTCTTCAATGGTCTTCCCAACATTCTTCTCCCTTTTGGTTTATAATTATACATTCTTCTTGGTACGCGCTGTTCATTCATTTGTAATACGTGCTGAAGATAAGCATTTTCCTAATATTTTATTCTTTCCAGAGATTAAATATATTAAGTTCTGTTCTAATATCTTCGTTTTTCTTTTTATCGGTCCTTTGGTATCCTGCTATTGCTCTCAACATCTTCATTTCAGCAGCCTCTATTTGTTTACTATCTGCCTTTGTTAATGTCCAGGTTTCACATCCATAGATAAGAGATGGAACTAACAATACTTTGTAAAACTTCAAAATAGTTTATTTTCTAGTCTTATTCAATAAAGTACGTTTAATTGTGCCACATAGATAATTGAATGTTGTATTACTACTGATTCATCTGAAAGAACTCGTAATAAAACAGTAAAATAAGGAAGGAGCAAAGAACTAAAAAAAATGGGATCCCGAAATTGGTAAGAAACAAAAATGAGGCCTATTTAAAATACTTAAACAACAAGAATGACCAAAACAAAATAGAATATGATAGAACAACGCCGGGTAATCAGCAAGTATCATATATTTATATTATAACCCATCATGGGTTTTATTATCCCAATAGGTAGAGCGTCAACTTGTCGGTCTGTAGACCTGATTTCGGTCCCCGATAGAGTAGGATTTTTTAAAATCTGAAGCTATCAAGAAACGTACGATTTATGACCACTAAATTAAGGAACAGAAAATTAATTTTATTCTATGGGGGAAGGGGAAACGTTATGTTGTTTCGTTGAGATATTAAGCGTATAAGTGCGTTACGTTTTTCGAAAAGAGTACCGAATTGAATCTTCTATTCGTCCTTTGCGTAACAGAAGCACATGTGCACTCATATTCCTACCATATAGAATGCATTATAATAGGAAACCGATAAATTGATACAGGTCATAACAACATCATCCGTATATGCAGGACCCGAGCGTAAAAACAAAACTAATTTTTAGAGAGCGGAATTGTTCCACGATGTCGATGACTTACTTGTAAGTAATGGAATTCATAGCCTTTTTTTAAAGAAAGGAAATGCATATACATTTACATTGCGCACGGGCCTGCTTGGCGCTACGTGCATTATTTTTTCAAGCATAAAAATTAAATAATCATAATATAAACAAATACCTACATGGCTACACCCCTACATAAAAATATATCAATCAATGTATACACACACACACACAAAAATCTGTGTCTACACTACATACACAATAGTACACATCTACACTCATCCGTGAAAAAGACCACGTGTATAAGATAAAAAAATGTCTTATTTTGTACATTAATAATTTTAAAAAAAATTGCTACAAAACAAATTAAAAAAAAGAAAAAACATATACATACACACATCCCCACAGGCATACACATGCGCGCGTTGCGCACGCGCTCATACCCTGCTCCCACTCTGCAGACGTCAAATGTAGTAAAGACTATACTAGGGCGATCGGGAGGGGTAGGATGGGGTGTATCATACGTCTGCATATCTATCGGTCGATTATTCTCTTATATAAACATTAGGAGGGGGCACGCCATAGCGTAGTGGTTAAGGCACTGCGCTACAAGCCGAAAGGTCGAGGGTTCGAGTCCCAGTGGGATCAGGATTTTTAAACTGACCCAAACCTTCTGGAGGCACTGTGACCCTGGGGTCGACTCAGCCTCTAACGGAAATGAGTACCAGACGCTTGTTCTGGGGGTAAAGATGGCCGTCACGCAGAGCTGATAACCCGGCTGACATCAAGTGCTGATTGTCCACAAAAGTGGGGGCCTTAACCTCCTACTACCCCAAGGGCATCCTGAGACCTGTAGTGCGATAACATTACATATAAACATTAGGAAACAATAAAAGGCGCGTATTACAATAAAATATACTTAGGCTATACAAGTTAAGAAAAGTATTAAGACAGATTGCCCTATTGCCTACAGTTATCGTTTTGGGTGGCATTTCACGACACGTAAGATCAGGTACGCGCAATATCTATACTGACGTATTCTACAACAACTCCATTTCCTTATGAAATGTACATTGTTTATTAGGTCTGTCTTTCTATTTGGCAGAGCAATCTTCTTAGTCCGGTAGGTATGCAAGTATGTGATAGACCCCATCCCGCCCCCTACCGCACATTCTGGTATATTCCATATCAATACAAGTAAGCTAATCATAAATATTTTAATAAACAGGGTCTTCTTGGCGACTATTTAACTCATGCCCCAAATGGGAGTCAATGACCAATCACGTTTCAATGATTTTTTATTTACAACCAATCAAAGTCGTGTTTCGCCTAGAAATTACCAACTAAAGTTTATCATAATAAAGAAATCACCTCCTTTTTAACATTCTGAATAGGTCATAGCATTATTTTGCAGTAACTGACTCTGTAAGAAATACGGCTACCAGATTGTATATATAGTGCATGAATGTCAACACATAGCGCATGCGGGAGTTAATATAAAAAAATTGTAGCAATTGATTACACCACCAAAAAAAAGAAACCACTGTTTGCACTTTTTTAAATGTATTTTTTCTCAGATAATGACATTCCAGAAAAAATATAATTGTCATATTTACATCATAGGACATCAGAAATGTATTAATATACAGTTTGATGTGTTCCATTTTTTCTCCACTAGAGTGCATTCTTACAATATTACGATCCTTTGGCAATAAATAATAATATCTGGTTGCAGTGAGAACAAAAAAGCAAATGAAGCGTACCAATCGTTTCACATTTGTTTTCAAACATCGCCATTTACATAAAATAAATAAATATTTTAAAATAACTATAGTTAAATAATGATTTGTGAGTAAACAGCTTAATTTTATTCGTTAAATAGCCGTAACAAATGCCACTCTTCATTTCCAAATTTATATAGATAAATTCACTCCTCACTTCGAGAGTCGTGAATTTATCGATAATTTGGAAATCACTCGTGGCATTACTATGATAATAAAAATGTATAACACATTATCAATAAAACCCAAATCACCAAATCAAAATATTAAAATAGTCAACGTGTTTCGATAGCGAGATTATCATAAGTAATACCACGACTGATTTTCAATTTATCTGGAGGATCAGGAGATTAAGAGTGGCATTTGTTAGGACTATTTAACGAATAAAATTAAGCTGTTTACTCACAAATCATTATTTAAATATAGTTATTTTAAAATATTTATAAATTTAATTTAAACGACGATGTTTGAAAACAAATGAGAAATGTTTGGTCATGCTTCATTTGTTCATCACTGCAACTTCATTATATTATTTATTGCCAAACAGGAGCGCATTATTGTAAGAATGCACCCTGGTGGAGAAAAAATGAAACACACCAAACTCCATATTACAACCGACATTATATTTGATTAATTAATGTTTTAAGAAACAACTCAGTAGACTCATTATTTAAAAACACAATTGTTGAACACACAATTATCAAAAATGTAGTTCGAAGGATTCTGTTCATTATTTGCTATATTCAAAATATTTGTTAGAGAGTCAGTCACTGCAAAATAATGCTTTGATCTGTTAAAACATTAAAAAGGAGGGAGCTTTTTTAATTTTGATAAACAGAATTCGATAAATATCGAGGTGAAACACTGCTGTCATTGGTTCTGAAACAAAATTAATTGAAACATTATTGGTCATTGATTCCCATTTGGGGCATGAGTTAAATAATCATTATAAAGTGTAGTTATTTTAATTGAATTAATAACTATACTTGATAATGATAACCTCGTTATCGAAACGCGTTAACTATTTATTATTTTAGTTTGGTTATTTGTATTTTATTGATAATGTGTAATATATAATCATAACTTGACAAAGAAATCTCATAATTTTGAAACTAATACACGAACAATAAATTATTCTGGTATTGCATTCATCTGATCATTGCTGTTATTTAATTTAAAAAAGTCATGTCAGAGTGCCCACAAATCACAATTAATGTGCCACCGCATCACAATTTAAGTTTGGGCTACTCGCCAGAATTAGCAAGACGTTAATATTTTGTAAAAAAAATTGTTGGTGAAACCAAAATATTAAAAAAGTTATTAAATTTTTAGCATACTACTGACAAGCAAGATGTTAGTATAATTTTAACACCTGTTGATAAAACATGGCCTTTATCAATAATTTACTTTTAAAACATTTCTTGATATGCGGATTGCGATTTTTTAATCTTTTTAGTGAGAATACATGAAATATAATATCTTTTGGACAGTTAGAAAACATCCTAAGATTAGATATGAATTTAGTATTACCACTGCCTGTTCATAATGACTTCGCTTTTCTATGCTAAGTATACATTAACGAGCACAGTCATGCTTATTGTGAACAAACTAAGATTAATAACATCGTTTATCTTGTAGATCTGCGAGTTTTACGTAAACCATCCGTTGAAGATAAAAACTATGTAATCATAGGAGTGTGTATCCGCTGAAATTCAGTAACAGTGAAATGTTTGCGCGAATCACATCTTTACAAGTTCTGCAGCGACCTGCAGTTCAACAAAGCGCTACTGCAGTCTTCTTCGCAAAAAGAAATGTAACTGCAGCAGCTACTAAAGCAGTGCCTGACGACGTCAAAAATGCAAGGCCGTATGAAGAAATTCCAGGACCTAAACCACTACCTGTATTTGGAAATGCGTTTAGATTCATTCCAGGAATTGGTAAGTAAACAATTTAATGGTTAATTATGTTTCAAGGATTGAAAGTAAGGTTTTATTTAATTATTTATTTTTTATTTATTTTCCCTGATCGAGTTAAGACAGCAAGGTCTTCTCTTACACTAGACTAGTGTTAAATTATACGTATAATAACAATTTTAAATTATATACAACTTAATTAATAATACATAACAGGCATATTTGTCTATAATGGCGTAGCCCAATGTTCGAGCCACAGCCTCTCCTTTGTTAGGAGTTACCAGGCCTAGTTTATTTTGTAGCAAGTCATTCACTCAGCCTCCTTTATATAGAGTAACCGAATAAATAAACCCCAATGTCGGGCAATAAAAATCAGAACCAATTATAAAGATCATTGAAGGAAGCAGTTATTAGACTTAGGCCATATGTATATTCAAATTAATCAGGGAAGCCAGTAGAACCCGATTATGTAAGAGTAAATGTCATATAGAATGATCCGAAGAAGTTAGTATCAATAGGAATTATACAACTAGTCATTAACAAGGGTAACGAGAACTAAGGTAATGCCACCCTTTCTTTTGTTAAAGCGGAAGTGGCCGACACATGTATAAAGAACTGAAATGTTGACAAATCCTTTGCTCGCAGGATTGAGTGGAAATGTCTTGTAAGTCAGAAGTTAACAGATTTATTGTTGACAGCCATAACACATTAACTAAATTTACAAGCGGGGATTTCATCTTTAGACAAACAACGCTAGCAAAAAGTGTGGGAATATGGCTAAAATTCTAGCATCTGAAGCCTAGAGATCAAAACCCAAGCCTAACTAATACTTGTGACCCGACTGTACGTGAAGCCAGCACGGATAGGGCCCAACCTCCGACGGCATAAATCGCCAATAACAAATTTGTAAGACCCCCTTGATTATAATATAAGGGTACATTAACCAATGATATGTTTTGTTATGTGTGCCTTAGCACTGATCTCAGGTCCACGAGGTCGATATAATGGGAGTACCGAGTTTACCTAATAGGTATGGGAGGCTCCTCCAAGTCACTTCTGTTATACATTTATACAAAGTCACTTCTGTTATACATTTATACAAAGTCACTTCGCCTACACACATATACTCTTCGACACACTGGTAGCCTGGTCACCAGTGGAAATTGAACACAAATTTTGGACTTAGCATTTTTCATCGGAATATCGTGACTTAAACATTATATTTATTAAGCGCCTGAACATTTAGACTTCATAAGTTAAGTCAGTAAATCAGTGAGTGAGTTGGCCATCGAATAATTATTAACGGGGTAAACCCACAACGAACGATCTCGCCGATTGGAGATCAGTGCAAGGTAATTAAAACTAAAGCTTGTACAGTGTTCAAAAGCTTGTACATTCAAAACGACGCATTCCATACAATAATTCTGCCTGACGAAGTCCTTGTGGAATCCCTGAGTGAGAACTCATGCCTACCGACACTTTGACCTGAGCGAACCTAACACCTAAATTCCCCAGTGAACCGGGGAAGTACCTTTCGATACCCCTGGCGCCCAAACATCCTTTACTAACCTAAAACTCAAGTATCCCTAATCAATACCCTTCTTCAATTTTTAGTTACATTATTTGCCCATACATGTCATTAACGACACGCGGTCAACATATCGACTCAATGAGACATGTTGCAGGCAACAAAGTATTCCTAGGGTGATGAGGCCGGTATATTTTGCTTAGAGGCCTTTTTTTATATGGCTTGAAAATAAACAATTAGCAAGGAAATAACAATAATATTAAAATAATAACAAATAGTAATAACAATAATAACATATAATTTGATTAAGTAATTGGCTTAGTAAATAAAGCGTAAAATATAACTGAACGATAAAAGTATACCTGGAACACAGTTTACATAGTATTAAAATTGCCTAAGGAAATATTTAGTGAGTTTTTAAACTGTTTTTGAGTCGGTCAGTACTTGATATACGAGGGGTGAGAATTCCAGAGTCGGGTGGCTGAAAAAAAGGCAGGATGCGGAATAGTGCGATGTTCGGTGTTTAGATAGCTAGAGTTCATTTTCTGTCGATCGTGTCTTTAAATTATGGTGGGAAGATAGTGAATGGAAGTGAGTAGAAATATAAAGGGGGTGATCAGGTGGACAAAGGTCGGATAAGTTTAAATGTAATTTGAAAATAAATAAGTCAGCTCTCATAGACTACTGTTTACTATGCTTAACTCTTGTTCCAAGGTTCGCATGTTCAAACCCAGCCTTGTAATAAATAATAATACTAATAATAATATTTTTATAATAATAATAATAATAATAATAATAATAAGAGTAATTTATAATAATCTTGACTATATTAGTTTAAGCAACTCCCGCAAGGCTGCATCCTTGCCCCAAGTGGAACGTATGGGCATAGACAGTCAAAATAAACTCTACTCTGAAGTAAAATACCTCCGGCCATAATTTGTTGGACTAATAGTTACCATGTAATGAAGGAACATTTGAGGAAGTGGCTGAATTCAAATACGCAGGAATAATAATCACAAATATGAATTAGATGTACAAATAAATTAAACATAGGCTCAATTCTGGAAATGCGTACTATTATGCATTACACAGACTCTTGTCGTCCCAATTCCTTTCAAAAAACGTTAAACTGAAAATATATAAAACTATTATTCTACCAGTTATATTATATGGATGCGAAACATTAACTCTTACTTTAAGGGAGGAAAGGAGATTACGAGTATTTGAGAATAAAGTTTTTAAGAAAATTTTTGGACCAAAGAGAGATGAAAAGACAGGTGAATGGAGAAGACTACATAACAATGACCTGCATGGTGTTTATACCAGGCCAGATATAATAAGAACAGGTAAATCTCGTAGACTGCGATGGGCAGGATATGTGGCACGAATGGGTAATGAAAGATTTGCATGGAAGCTCCTTGTGGGAAAACCAGAGGGAAAACGCCTAGTTGGTAGACAAAGAATGAGGTGGGAGAATAACATTAACTATGATTTGAGGGAAATAGATTATACAGAGAATGATTGTAAAACATTAGCTCAGGATAGGGATGAATGGAGAGCTTATGTCCTCGCGACATGTTTGATAGTGCCAGTGAGTTAGTTAGTTAGTTTAATGGTTAGTATGTTCGTCTATGGTTCCAAGGTTCGCGGGTTCAAACCTGAGCAAGGTCGATTAATTTTTAAAAGCGTAAAATACACATTATGGTTTCCTTCGATTGTGAAGTAAAGTTGTAGGTTCCGTGTCATAGAATTATGACACTTGAAATAACATGAAGTATGAAATAAGGGGACTTTGAACAAAATTTATGGCATTTTATGCCTAGATTTGAATTGCTACGATAATCACCTGACTTTATAATAGCATCGTTGAATAGAAAATATAAACCTATTTTTAGAACTCATCGGTAACCCCGAAATTAAAATATATGTTTTTTCACCTTACAGGAGATTTACATCGATTGAGAGAAGTGGCTTTTATGAAAGAGTTGAATAAGAGATATGGAGATATAATAAAGATATCAGGTATTCCTGGAAAATCTGACATCGTAATACTGTATGACGCTGATGAAATTGAAAAAGTAAGTAGGCAGCTAATACAGTTATGAACAAAAGAAAAGCAGATTCAATTTCAAGTATTTTTTATTGTTTTTAGATGCTTTAGCATTTAAGTAACATTGAGTCTAGAATATCATGATGAAATCAGTATGTTTTGTAAATATTTACTGTTCGTATATTCAAGTGGTTTTTCAATGTTTGGTTATTCTTCTTCTTAGTATCCTTGAGATATGGGAGCCCCCTATCAGGAGATATCTTAACCATAGTAATTTAATTACACTCCTTTCCTAACAGATGTCAGCGATTGACACGTGTTCATCGTTCCGATTCAACGAGACATTTTGTTGGCAACTGAGGAATTACAAGGATGGATAAATATCAATTAAATTTTAAACATAGTCCTCTTTATTCAGGCTTGTGATTCTTTCATGAGCTTGAAAATCTTCAGGTTTGGGATCCACGGCCTCAAGTCCCTACCGCAGGACTTGTCCCTTGGATTTTTCTTTTCTAAAAATCCATCAACCCCAGGTGGTTTTGCGTCCGCGACCCTCGGGACTAAAGGCTGCTACATAACCACTAGACCCACGCGGTTTGGTTAATGTTATAAAATATGGTTGTCAATGACCAATCATGTGTCAACGAATTTTGTTTTACAACCAATGACAGTCGTGTTTCATCTCGCTCTTTAACGACTACTCTTTATCAGCTCCTGCTTTGGTGATAAAAGAAAGCTCCTCCTTTTTAATATTCTGAACAGCTCAGAGTATTATTTTTCTCCAACAAATACGTTGAATATAGCATATAATGAATACATTACTTGATTTTACTGAGTTGTTTACAGAACAAAAAAATTAATAACCTATAATGTTGATTAACATCTACAGTTTGAAGTGTTCCATTATATCTCCACTAGGGTGCATTCTTACAATATTGCGATCCTATTTAGATATAAATAATATGATCAAGTTGCAGTGAATATACATAACGTCATATTTTTAATTTGTTTTCAAACATCGGCGTTTATATTAAATACTAGCTAATACCCCGCGTGCGCTGCTACGCCTAAATAAATGAAAATTAATGTGTTTTTATGTTTAGTTGAATAAGTAAGGGGAAAATAACTATAAATTTATATTTTTTAGATACCTCGTACTGATTACCCGGCGTTGCCCGGGAATCTACTTATCCCGATCTTCTTGACACAAATGAGCTGAAATATGAAAATTAATGAGTTTTATGTTTAGTTAAACAAGTGAATGGAAAAATGTAGGCTATATCGTAATTATTTTTAGATACCCCGTGCTGTTTACCCGGCGTTGTCCGGGAATCTACTCATCCCGATCTTCTTGGCATAAATGAGCTGAAAGTCGAAAATTAATGTACTTCTTATGATTATTTGAATAAGTTAAATGAAAAATAATTATAAATGTATATCGTAATTATTTTAAGATACCCCGTACTGATTACCCGGTGTTGCCGGGAATCTACTTGTCTCGATCTTCTTGGCATCAATGAAAGACAAAAATGGTTATTGTGAGTTATCCGTAAGAGATAAATATATGCTCTCGCGGACTTTTTTGTAGAGCTTTTTGAGACATTCAATTCTGTGTACATTCATATTGTGTATTTGTTATGGTTTACGCAGTGTCAGCCATTTAAGCGTCCAAAGAGCTACATAAAATACGAACAAATAAACAAACATTCATTTTTATATATTAGATGCAAATATATTAAAATACCGGTAACTATATTTAAATAATGACTGTTGAGTAAACAGCTTAATTGTATTCGTTAAATAGTCCTAACAAATGCCACTGTTGATTTCCAAATCCTCTAGATAAATTCACTCGTCACTTCGTTGCTCGTGAATATATCGATATTTGTATATCACTCGTGGCATTACTTATAAGAAAATCAACTGGGTTCAAATAACAATTCAACCATTTTTTTTTCCTTCAGTTGTATTAAATTACATGCGTATGGCTAGCCTGAGAAGATTAATTTTAATATTACATTATTAACTAGCTGATGTGGAACGGAAAAAATCCATCATAATTTATTATAGTAGAAGCTACCCTTACTGTGATGTGAATACAAAGGGGTATTATATGGGGTTTTAAAAATGAGAAACATTCACTCTGTCCATGGATGCCTGGGTAGCTCGAAAGAAGAGCGTCAGGGCGCAAAGCTGGAGGTTCTGCCTCAAATTCCAGTCCAAGCATATTTTCTCTCTTTAGTTATATCAGCCAGATTTATAAAACTGGTAATATTAGGCTATATTATCCACAAGGTCGGAGGGGCCAGAAAACATGTGAAGATGAAATATCTTGAGAGTGAAACAGCAATGAGGCTAATCATGAAAATAATGATGGTGAACATTATAAAATGGATGTGAACCCGCCACAGTCGGAACTAGAGGCAGGAGCATGACGACCAGTATATCGCAGCCGACCAAAAACCACAAATAATACTTGCACATTGTATAGATATGTTTCAAGATATATGAAAACAAGTCAAAGAAATCTCTGAGTTTGCAATAGGAATTTTTACGGCTATGGGAGGCTTTCCAACTCCTGATCTCCACTTATTTTTATTCAATGAATCTTCCAAATTAAGTATTCTGATATTAATGCTTCTCAACATATTTTCATTCCATTTATATTTTGGGCTTCTTGTCCCTTCTGTGCCAGGAACTTTACAATTGACGATCTTCATCTATTCAACCTTCATTCTCATCACGGTGCTAAATTTGAGTATGATTTAAATAAGAGCATTGTCCTTTCTACTTTAAGACAAGGGTTTAAAAATGCGTATTTTGTCTTCAGGTTTCACTGGATTAGCTTTTTCTCATCCATTCATGTCTCAACCATTTTAATGATCTTTGTTCAATTCGTTTGACGACTGTTTCTTCTTTATCCATCCTGCTATTATTCGCTGATATGGTATGACGACGTCATCTATATAATTTAAAAACAATTACACGTACAAACAATATTTAGAGCTCAAAATTAAGATAATGCTTAATCTGTAAGATAAAGCAATATTTGTCAATGCACACAAAGTTATCCCCACTTTTTTCATACGAGATACGTAACTCACGTTATGCACATTCTCTCAAACTCACGGCTACCTAGACCACTCTTGACTGCTGGTTGAGAATCTGGTTTAGTTTGTATACCTTTGGGCATGGATTATTTTGACTATTTTCGATAATCCCGCATTTCATCTCAATGGTTATTTTCCAGCGATAGGATTTTTCATTGATTCCCATACACTGACAACAATTTTTGAGAATAGTCCTTCACCTTCACTCGAATCCGCGCTGGTCTCATATCTGTGGCCCAAAGCAGGATGTCTTATAACGCTCGGACATGGTGCGATGCTCCAGAATTTTCTGCGCCAAGAAATTCCAGATAAGAGAAATTTAATATAGTATACGATGCAAATGTATATGGCGTCGAGTGTTGGAGGTATGTTAACCAAGATATTGTGTAATCAAGTGATTTAATTATGGCTGGAAAATAAATTATAGGAACGAGATGGTAGATAATATGAAGTTGAGGTACAAACAATGTTGAAAGAGAAAAAAATGAATCTGAAAACTGGGATTTTGAACCCAACATCTCCATTTTACGCGTTGGCGCGCTAACCAATTGAACTTCTAAGAGAATCCAAGAGTATACACAATCCTTCCTATATCTTAAATTCCAGTTTACGCCTATTAGTAAACTTCTATTCACATCACAACAGTATCACTTCTACTGACAAGAGACTATCAAACAGTGCATGTCGAAACCTACATTAAAATTTCTACACTTTTAATATTCATGTTTGGACACCGTTGAGGTTAAAATTATTTCAATTATGCGGTCACACATAAAAATACATTATATAATGGAAATGGACAGCTAATGACAAATGAGGGAAATTTTGAGGAAGCGCTGAATTCGATTACCTACGAACAATAATCACAAACAGGAACAAGATGCACAAAAATTAAACATAGGATAAATTCTGGAAATGCGTGCTATTATGCATTACAGAGACTCTTAACTTCCCAACTCCTTTCAAAAAATGTTAAACTGAAAATATATAAAACTATTATTTTACCAGTTATATTATACGGATGCGAAACATGGACTTTTACTTTAAGGGAGGAAAGGAGATTACCAGTATTTGAGAATAAAGTTCTTAGGAAAGTTTTTGGACCAAAGACAGATGAACACACAGGTGAATGGAGAAGACTGCATAACAGTGAATTACATGACCTTTTTAGGAAGCTAGATATAATGAGAACAGTTATGTCTCGTTGACTGCGATGGGCAGGGCATGTGGTACGAATGGGGAATGAAAGGCGTGTATGGAAGCTTGTTGTAGGAAAACCATAGGGAAAACGCCCAGTTGGTAGACCAAGGATGAGGTGGGAGAATAACATTAACTATGATTTGAGGGAAGTAGATTATACAGGGGATGATTGGAAAACACTGACTCGGGTTATTGATATATGGAGAGCTTATGTCCGCGCGGCCATGAACCTACGAGTTCGATTGTGCCAGAGAGTTAGTTATATATATTTTTAATGTCCCAAGTTGTCCTTTTGGATATTTCTGGTGTTCTCTCCTGGCATTGGCGTAATTGTAACCCACTTCTGATGTTGGGGCGCCTGGAAGGCGGAGTTACGTTGCCCTGATGATATGATGGATCATTATGACAGTGGTGCGCCAGTAGAGTCCCTAACCCTAAGCTTAATCTAAGATGAATATGAATGATGATAATTGCGATGGCCATATGATGTTCGGGGGCCGTTTGGGCTTTCAAGTGTCCTGACATTTGTCTTACAGGTGATGAAAAACCCCGCCCGATAAAGACGTCACCCAGGAAACTGTCCCGACCGGGAATCGAACCCGGGCCCGCTGCGTGACAAGGCAGCACGCTACCTCGAGACCACAGCGGTGGACATTATACATTTTTTTGTTCCTTATATAACACAGTCGTCCTCAACAATAATAATATATGTTAACCATCCATCCATAGTAATTCTGTCCGAATGCAGGTCCTTTACTGCAATCATAGCATTTTCATGCTATCCTTGCAGCTTTACTGGGGAATTGTAGGTGTGGTATCTTCCCGTTGCTTTTCACACAGGTGAAGGATGATGATGATGATGATGGCCATATGATTTCGGGGACCATATGGGCCTTAAAGTTTTCCTGACATTTGTCTTACAGGTGGGGAAAAACCCCGATAAAAACCTCACCCAGAAAAACTGTCCCGACCGGGGATCGAACCCGGGCAGCACGCTACCTCGAGACCACAGCGGTGGACATATATGTTATAATCTTCGTCTTATATTATTAAAATTTTTCGAAGACATGCTTGATACCCAGGAACTTTCTTGATACCGAAATTATTACAAAACATATTTTGTTTAATTAGGAATATTCCACAATACAGTGTTACTCCTTGAACCCAAAGTAATTTGTCGCCAGAGGTTCTTTCTAGATCATCTTCTTCATTCAGATCTCTACTTCCATACTTCTCCTCATTGCATCCAACCATCCAACGTTCTGTAGGTCTTCCACTTCCGCAATTAGCTTTCTAATTAAGGATCTTCCTTGGTATTCTCTCTTCTTCCATTCCTATGACGTGTCCATACCATTTCGAGCGTTTTTCTTCCAATTTTTCCAATATGCTTTTTTCAACTTGCATAATTTCCCTTATTGCGCTGTTTCTGACTTTATCCCTTCTTCATCATCATCATCATCATCATCATCATCATCTGCATTCATGGATTATGTCTGTTGACCCGTTCCGACTTCAGTCCATCTCTTTCTATGTCTGCCCAGCTTTTCTTCTGCTGAAGTTTATGAGTAAGTTATTTTTTACTAGTAGAGGTTACCAGCCTCTAGCCAAACCTCTCTTCCTGGAGGACAGGGAACTGCAATTTCGGAGTGTTCGTCTCCTAGAGAAGTTGCCTTCACTACGGCTTTGGGGACTTCTCTTCTCCCCACGTAACCCTGTGGACGGGGCCCTACCCAGGTACTACCCACTGGGCGAGTGGGACCTGGAGCTCACAAAAGGGCAGGGGCGCCTACTCCCTGGAATGGACTACCTCTTTCAAGGGTACCACTCTGTTACCCTATTATCCCTTCTTAAAATTATAAAAAAATATAAATGTTATAAATTTATAAATGTATAAAATATATAAATAATTTCAGTATCAAGAAAGTTCCTGAAGATGAAGCATGTCTTCCAAAAGCATTGAATATTAATAATACAACTAAGATTACAACAAGTATTATTACTGTTGAGGACGACTGTGTTATATAAGGTATACACACTTTTTATAATTGACTTAAAATTTATTTCAGAGAAACGTTGTGACGTACAAAAAGGCCATGTCCAATAATTCTGCCGGTTTTAACTGCAAGGTACTTAAATCTCTCATTTGACTCTAGGGAAGTAAAAAAAAAACAGCTGAATAGGTAGATTGGATAACCCCCACTATCTGCCGTCCGCGCCGCATCCCACCTCACTACATCACGCTCTTACTCTGCAGGGAGTCCAATTATAGTGGGTTGCCATTACTGGATTCAGTCTTCGATTTCCATACCTTGCAGTTAAAAAGGCAGATTTTTTGGTAATGACCTCCATCACAATGCTTCACTGGGAGAAATTTTAACATAGGGCATCACATCACTCCATGTCATATACTATCTTCACTTCTCGCAATTGGAATTCCCTACCACAATAAATAAGGGACTGCAGGACATTGGCATCTTTTAAAAGAAATCTAAATTTATATTTTCTCTAACCTCGACTTCATTATTACCCACTGTTAGGTATATATATATATATATTAATTGGTGTTTCTCGTATAATTTATCATATTTATATTATTATTATTATTATTATTATTATTATTAATATTACCATTATTATTATCGTAAGTATTATTATTGTTATTATCGCATAAAATGTTGTTTGTACATGAAATTTACATTGTTACATTTAATGTATCTTTAACTGTTTATAATTAGTTTAGTGTATATCTATATTTGTCAAATATTTACTTGTATTTGTGTTGGTTGAGTGGAAGAGAAGGCCTTATGGCCTTAATTCTGCCAGAATAAACATTATTATTATTATTATTATTATTATTATTATTATTATTATTATTATTATTATTATTCACTTTACGGGCTAGGGAAAACTTGCCTGTTCCGCCTCACAGGTGTTCTGTCTATCTTTTCACTGACCTTCCTACATTCCTTGAACATCTTGGATTGTAGTTAAATGCTGCTCTGGGTAATCTTGTTACATTCATTCTTTCCACATGTGTAAACCACTTCTCTCTATATTCTCTGATTTTCTCATTCAATGGATATATATATATATATATATATAACTCTGTTCTTATATCTTCATTCTTTATCCGTTCCAATCTTGTGCAGCCTTTTTTTCTTCTAAGGAAGTTCATTTCTGCGCTTTGTATTCTACTTTGCAATTTTTTGGTCATTACCCAAGTTTCGCTCCCATAAAGTAATGTAGGAACTACCAATGTTTTATAAAACCTCAATCTCTATCTCTACTTGTTTTATTCTTTAATGTTTTATGTATAGTTCCGCATATCATTTGAAATATCGACAGTTGCATATGTATGTCTCTTTCAGTTTTTGTGTTTATAGTAAAATTATAACCCAAATAATTAAAATGTGTTACATGTTCCAGAGGTATGTTGTCTATTACAATTTTTGATCTTATATGTTCCTTTCCCCAAAATGCCATTATTTTTGTTTTTTCTTTTGATATTTTAAAATTATATTCTTGGCATAACTGATTTAATTGATGTAAATAGTACTGCAAATTATTTTGATTTTCTTGAATAATAACCACATCGTCAGCATACATTAAAATGTTTATTATTATTATTATTACTAAAATATTATAATTATTATTACATTATTATTATTATTACTATTATTACTTTATTATTATTATTATTATTATTATTATTATTATTATTATTATTATTATTATTACTACATTATTATTATTAGTATTACTACATTGATTATTATTATTATTATTTTTACTACTACATAATAAATAATGTAATAATAATAATAATATAATAATTGTAATAAAAATAATAATAACAATAATGTAATAATAATATTATTATTAATATTATTATTATTATTATGATTATTATTATTATTGACAGTTCCGTTGTAAGAAGACATTACAATAGGAATTCATTATGTGATTGATAAAATATTAAAATGTATGTCCTTTGTTGATAAGGTATTCAGAAATGAAGGTCCGTGGCCAATCAGAGATGTCGTACCGAGTGCTGGACATTACAGGCTGGTCACCAGGAAGGATATATTCCAAGGAGTTGGCGGTTTGGCTGTTACGTAAGTAAAATTAAAAAAGTAAATTAAAATAATTGATTGAAGTTTTTATACCTGTAAGTACATTTAGTAAAACTATTATAAAAAATATATATTTTAAATTAAATTTATGCTAATATCGGATCATATGCAATCGGACGCTTAATACTCCCAGAAATTCGAGCATTTGTTTACATTATTTTTATTATTTCACAAATTTAAGTCTTGCAACATAAAATGGTG